>JAJJWX010001705.1:0-29631 GCA_023529315.1 Papaver bracteatum | reverse complement strand
GATTCTAGAAATAAGGATAACAATGTAATTTGTGTTATTCTAATAAAACTAAAAGGAAACACCTAATCTCTCTTCACTCTTTACTTTCTCCGCCTCTTTTGCTCCATGTTCTCCTTCCTATCAAAACAAATTTAAATCTACTTTCTCTCATTTTTTCCTCACTTCACATTTGATTCTCATTTTGTTCATCAGACAAGCTAGTTATCACCGTTTACATTATCTTTTTGTGTTGATGATGATGAAACAATTGTTGAGAGTTTAATCTTGGGTTAATTAAGACGATAAACGATTTGATTGCAGGAACTGTGATATTAAACATAGATTAAACTATTTGATTGCAGGAATTGTGATATTAAACATAGATTAAACGATTTATTTTTTTGTTGAATCAGACATGATTCCCATCTTGAAGGTCTCTGTCACTTCTTCTTGTAATGGGGTTGTTCAATTTTCCCTTTCTTGCTAATTATTGATGTGTCAATGGAACTGAAATCGGAGGAGGTGGATGTGGCAACTTCAAATTAGATTTGATAATTGAAATTGCAATTTTCTGTCTATTATGGTGTTGGTGTTGCTGGCGGAGAAGGAGAAGAATGGTGGTGGATCTATCAGTGGAAGTGAAATTGGAGGAGGTGGAGGAGGGTGGCGGTGGCGACTTCAAATAAGATTTGATAATTGAAATTGCAATTGCAATTGTAATTTTCTGTCGATCAAATGATTCTTCATTGGGTTTCCAGTAATTGAACTTAGAAAAAAAAGTTTTGATCGTTGATTAATGGCGGAGCTGCTGCTGGTGGTTGAGGTGGCGAACCAGTTAGCAATTCGTAACTATGGTGGTAGTGGCAGCGACGGAGGTGAAGGAGGTATTGTGCTGGAGGTGATGCTGATTATGGAAGAACGAAGAAACTGAGAAACAAAAGAACGAAGGAGGGCTATTTTCGTCAAGTGACGAAAAAAAGAACCGGGCTGAAATCAATTTTTTTTTATGAAATTGGAATTTTTTTTTGTTAGGTTTCATTTGACAAAAAAATGGTCATAGAAGGGTCTCCCTCCCTAAGAGCCCTTCGGGCCCTCCGGTCGGTCGGACCAATTAACCAGAGTAGTTCCTTTATTATTTAAGCAAGAGATAATAATGGAGAAAGAAGATTTGAAGGCTAAGAGAAATATGGAGGACATCTAAGAGACTCAAGTAGAAGCAACTCCTTCCGTCTCTAAAAGATAGGCTTGTTTGGTTTTCACAAAAATTAAGAAAATCAATCATTGTAGCCACTTTTTCATGTTTTTCCTAATCTATCATTGGTCCCAACTCATTTGTTATAAGAGAGATGGGAGAGAGAAGTGGCCCCCCTTTAATATTAAGAGATAAAATGGAGAGAGAGAAGTGGTCCCTCTATGGGTATACTAGTAAAATCATAACATTTGACTTTCCACATATGGAAACAAGCCTATTTTTTGACATACCCAAATAAGCAAACAAGCCTATCTATTAGAGACGGAGGGAGTAATAATCATCAGTACCAGCATGAAGATGCGATGATGACCATAGAGAGGTATGTATTTGTTTGTATTTCTCAATCTTTTTTCAACTTATTGAGTTCATATATATGTGTGTTATTTGCTGCATAAATATTGATCAAGAACGTGTTTATATTCAGAAAATGGGTCATTTGACCAGAAAAGTATTTTTTCCGATTCAATGGACGGGTAAACTTTCCGCTGGAGCCAATGGATGGGAGATATTTTTATTGAAACAGACAGAATTACCCTTCCTCCATTACATTACCATCGACTCTTCCCTTTTCTCTCCACCATCGACTCTTTCTCCACCACCACCATCATCAACTTTAACCGCATCTACCACCACCAACATCGACAATAACTATAACCACCACCATCATAATCTACAAAAACTACAACCAACATCACCACCTTCCTCCACCACCACAAACACCGACAACATCGTCTACATTGATATCACCGCCACCACAAATATCAACACCAATCTGATTTCAGTAGATACCACCACCACTGACTCCATCACCGTCAACAATTAAAACCATTCTGATACCCTAATTTCATTAAGATTTCTCAATTTCATAAAAATTAGGGTTTTGTCTTCAATCAACTTCATAATAGGGGCACTCGTAAGTTTCCTAACCCTAATTCTCTTTTTGATTTTATTTTTTAAACTCATCAATTAAACATGCATTGATCAACCTGGAGTTTATGATATGAATGATGTTGTATGAATTATGAAATTTTAATATGTTTTTTTTCCTTCAATAAACATGGGTGAAACTGTTATCATCCTGAATTTTACCTGAAATCCATGAGATGGATGGACGATTCTATGAGATGAATGATTATTATATTTTTGCTTAATCATGATTTTATGAGTTTACCTTAATAATGCTTAATAAACTATGAATACAGCAGCAGAAAATGTAATAAGGTAAAGCCAAATATTAGAGCAATTGCACACAAACATCTCCATTTAAGACAACCACCTATGATATCCACAGTAGAAAATCAAAAGAATACATGCAATAAATTAAGCAATTGAACATAGAAAGTTTAAAAATGTAAACCAATGAGCTTTCAACTTTTTGCAACATTGAACAAGCCAATGTATTGTCACTGCTAAATAGTAATTTCATCCGGTTTGGAAATCATGGAAAAGCATAGAGAATCCGTAACATACCTGTGCACGTCGCTGTAATGGAACAACCCATTGGCTGACATTTCACCAGCTTGGGTAACTTCATTCTGCAAACCCCAAGCTACTGACTCTATCTTTTCAAAATTAGGCAATTCTACGCATCTTAATTTTGAACTTTCCTTTCCATTCCTCGGGACTAAGCACTCCAAATTCGAAATGACACGTCTCTTTGTTGAATTTTCATTTTCCACCCTCAGAATTCGACTCTCCAAACCGGAACACTTGTTCCATTCCTGTGGCTCAACTTTAGCAGCAGTCTTTCTAGTTTCCACCTCCTCTAAGAAAATTCCCTGGAATTTAGTGCACTCCATTTTAATCTTCCCAAGCTCCACAGGCATTTCAAAACACTTGTTCTTATAATGCTTCTCCAATTCAACCACAGTTTCCCTAATTCCTGTCAATGATTCTAGTTTTCCAGACCCAATATCGGCAGAATTACCACCTACAATTGTATCGCCTGGATAGAAAATTCCCAATCAGTTAACAGATGAAACTTGTGAAATTTCTCAATTATCATATTTTAAACATGGAAGCAACCTGCGACAATGGCAAGAACAGATGAAATTTGCTCCCAACTTTAATCATGTAAGCAAATGAAACATAAGAAATCAGTAAAATGAAGATAGAATAAGAATTACTAACTAGTAGGTGGTTGAATTCCTGTTACATCAACATCTTCCTCAGTTACGTTCTTCCTCCGTTTCGAGCAATTGGAAGCCCTAGTAGCACTACAACCTGCACCTTCACCATCTCCACTTCTCTTCTTCTTTTTAAGATTCTTATAATAATTTGCAAAATAATGTTTTTCACAATATCTCTTCTTAGGAAGACTATCCAGATCATCACCATGACCCATCCTAAAATTCTTGCATCTCCATTTACCACTAGATTGACGTCAACGCTCTTCATCTGGAGGCAGATTCTTCTTGTATGGAGATTCAATCTCTTTTGAGTTGATGAAAGATGTACCGTTTGTTTAAAAATCAGTAAGAATTATGTAATGAAAATCACAAAATAGATCTTCACCACTTTTTTTTTTTTTTTTTTTTTTATCGGTAAATTATTTGGTTTGATTAAAAGAGAAGAAAAAAGTACAAAGTTTGATTAAAAGAGAAGAAAAAAGTACAAAGTAGGCCATGAGAAGTGGCCAAGAATCACCACAGTTGGAAAACCTTAAGAAGCCCAGCCCAAATCCGTGACCTAATTATCACCGGAAAAATGCTTTCATCTTGAGGACAACCAATCACCACCGCCTCTTTTACAGTCAAACTCCGATAACTCTTAACCCAGATCTCCTTGCCCCCCAAAACTATCATTTGTTACTGCTACACCACAGTCAACATGAAATCTTCCTTGTTACAACCATTTGAAATATCTATCACTAATGTAAATACCCATCACTGTACCGCTTGATACTGTTATCACTATCATCACCATGAAATCCTTCTTGTTACAACCAGTTGTTATCTCTATCACCATTGTCAATACCCAAGACTACTAACTACAAATCCCCCCAAAACTATCACTTGTTACCGCTACCACCACCATCACCATGATATCCTCCTTAATACAACCACTTGTTACTGCTACCACTCCCATCACCGTGATATCTACCACCAGTTGTTACTTCTATCACTTTTTACATCACCATCAATAATATACTCCATCTCAAAAATTACCCTTCTTTGAAATTAGCAATTTCGCCTCGCAAATCACTAAAGCCACTATTGGAATTTGGGCACCAAATGTATCACAAAAAAGTCTAAAACTCCATCAAACCAAGGAGTTACAGACATAAAATAAAAAAACCCTGAAAGCATCAGAAAAACAAAAAGAAATAAAAGGAAAACATTAGAACAGAAGCCTTGCTCGGATCTAGTCTTGCAAGTGCAGTTCGGTTGGATCGCAAAAATTGTTAAGTTTTTACTTTAGCCGAACATTTTCCTAATTGCATATATGCATATATAAGCTCAGTTCGGTTGATTTGCAAAATATGTTGAAATTTGCGAACCAACCGAACTTCTAACACTAGGTTAATTTTAACCTGCACTTTGGTTGGGACTTGGTTGCGTTTAAGTTTGCGAACCAACCGAACATACCTCTTGAAATGAGTTCATTTAACTTGCAAAAATAATTTTAAAACCGAACTCTTCTCTAAATAGCCAAATGTTGAGTTCGGTTAAATCGCAAAAAATAAAATTTTGCGAACTTACCGAACTCTGTTGTTTAAAGTTCGGTTACAACGTGGTCTAGTCGACTGAACCGAACAAAACTTTGTAAACTCAAGCATAGTAGTTCGGTTACATTTGATTTTTCATCAGCTAGCCGAACAAACAAAAACTCCATTAAAGCTCTGGTTCGGTTGCCTGTGATTTTGGATTTATTAACCGAACTGCATCTGCAGAAAGTTTGGTTACATGTTCTTCATATAATAAAACCGAACTTTGTTGACCTGGTTGAAAATGTTTTGTTACAATTTTGATTTTCAAGATATTTTAGGTCGTTTATAGCAGCATTCACTAAGTTACAAGCATACTTCGGTACCCAGAGGATGTTTTTTCTCCATATTCAACCATCTCAAAATAATTTTTTTGTCCATCTTCTTCTTCTTCTATCACTTTAGTCACTCAATAACCGGAGGTAGTGGTGGTGATAATCGGAGATGGTGGTGGTGGTGGTGGGCGGTGGTGGTGGGAGGAGGTGGTGGTGGTGGTAATCGGTAATCGATGGTGGTGGTGTTAATTAGGGTATGGGGAAAATTGGTAAATCACGAATTTAGGACACCCCTTATCATTGTAGGATAGGTGGCCTTAAAAAAAAAAAATGGTCCCCCCAAAAAAACATAGGTCCCAAAAAATGATTCCAAAAAAATTGATTGAATGGTTGAAACTCTACTGCGCTCGCTGCTAGCGCAAGCAAACACATAGCCCTATATGGGCCATCATCTACCCTCAAACAAAATGCTTAAAGTTAGGGCCTCTCCATTCACAGCCGAAGTTTTAATGTTGCATTTTGCTAGTTCGTTCGTTCGTTAGTTTTTTTTTTTTTTTTTTAACTGTTGCTTTGAAGTGAAAGGAATGAATTTGTAAATAAAAAAAAAAATGGGGTTGCATTGTGTAAATGAGGTTCAATGTTCTTAAAACTCATCCCAGCTGGTTCATCTGTGAAAGTGTATGAACTCTCTTAACCCTAAACAGGGTTTAAGGACATATATTTATATTAATGAAGGAGTTACAAGGTTGCCCTTTAGGCAAGTTAACAATGAGATACACTAAGATACAATGCGTTCTATAGATAGAATAAACCTAAGTTACACCAACGATATTCTGTGTTAACACCCCCCCGCAAGCTGAACGTGGAGTATTCTTAAGTGAAAACTTGGATGATAGATAATGAAATCTTGGATTGAGAAGTCCTTTAGTAAATAAGTCTGCAAGCTGATGTTGAGTAGGAATATAACGAACAATCAAAGAGCCACGAACAACACGTTCCCGAACAAAATGATAGTTAATATCAATGTGTTTAGCACGAGAGTGCAAGACAGGATTAGAGGCCATGTAAGTAGCACTGATATTGTCACAAAATAGAATAGGTGGTTGTTTGATGTATAAGCCTAAATCATGCAAGAGATATAGTATCCAAATAACCTCAGCTGCAGCCAGAGCTAAGGCACGATATTCAGCCTCAGTGCTTGAGCGAGAAACTGTAGGCTGTTTCTTTGAAGACCAAGAGATTAAATTAGGACCAACAAAAACACAAGTTCCTGTTGTGGAACAACGATCATCAGGATTACCATCCCTATCAGCATCACTATATGCATAAAATTTATCAGAATAGATTCCAGAGACTTGAAAATTGGATGATGGTTTAAAAAATAAACCCTTTCCCAATGTGCCTATGAGATAGCGAAGAATGCGCTTTACCGCAAGAAAATGAATGTCAGTGGGAGCATGCATAAATTGGAAAACCTGATTGACTGCATAAGTGATATCGGGTCTGGTCATTGTTAAATACTGCAACACACCTACCAAACTACGATATAAGGTAGCGTCATGAAACAAGGTACCATCATGCACTGACATTTTGGCACCCACGGTAATTGGAGTAGAAACCGGCTTTGCAGTTAACAAATCAACTCGTTGAAGAATGTCAAGAGTATATCGTGTTTGAGACAGATGAAGACCAGAAGAAGACCTGTGTGCCTCAACGCCAAGAAAAAAATGGAGATCACCCAAATCTGTCATAGAAAATTGTTTCTTGAGATCCACTAACAGTTGAGAAAAATACTGAGAATCAGACCCCGTAACAATTATGTCATCCACATATAAAAGAAGCAACAGAACACAAGTTGAAGATTTTCGAACAAATAAAGAAGCATCAGACTTGGAAGGAACAAATCCCAATTTAGTAAGATAAGAAGTAAACCGTTGAAACCAAGCCCTGGGCGCCTGTTTGAGCCCGTATATAGCTTTATTCAACTTGCAAACATGATTGGGATATCTTTTGTCAAAAAATCTCGGAGGCTGGGACATGTAAACTTCTTGATCCAAGAAACCATGTAGAAAAGCATTCTTAACGTCTAACTAATGAATAGGCCAAGAACAGGATACATCAATACTCAAGACCAAGCGAATAGTAACAGGCTTAATAACTGGACTGAATGTCTCGTCATAATCAATACCAAACTGTTGAGTATACCCCTTTGCAACCAATCGAGACTTGCGACGATCAATCGTACCATCTGATTTGCGCTTAAGACGATAGACCCATTTGCAGCCAATAACATTCATATGAGGTTGACGAAAACATAAGACCAAGTGTCATTAATCCTAAGAGCATGATGTTCATCTCTCATAGAATCCACCCATTCTGGAAGTTTGCTCGCTTCATTGTAGGATTTGGGTTCAACAAATGATTCATGCATCTCAGAAAGAAAACATGAAGGAATAGGGTGCTTTGTAACAACAAGTAAATTCATCTTAATGAGAGGTTTACGGATGCCATCACGTAAACGAGTAGTCATTGGATGCTTAGTAGGACCATGTTGAGAAATGGGATCAACAGGCCGAGAAGAAACTGGAGACGAAGACGCATTAGAACTCGTTGTGGGAGAAAATGGAAAGGAGGCGGTGAGAAGGAATCATTACTAGTGGATAAATAAGGAGCAGAGGAGGTCGAAAAAGAAGTCGAAGGAGCTTGTGAGATAGGAGGAGGAGAAGGAGGTAAAACAGATGGAGTGACAAGAGGCAAAAGAAACCAGGTAAGCAAAAGAGATTGTGGTACAGGAGAAACTCCAGGATTGGATATAGAGAAGGGAAAAGAAGACTCATCAAAAAGAACATTCCGACTGATATACACACGTTTACTGCTCAAATCAAAACATTTATATCCCTTGTGTTGATCCGAATAACCAATGAAAACACACGGTTTTGTTTTAAACTCCAGCTTGTTTTTGTTGTACAGCACTAAATGAGGGTAGCATAAGCATCCAAAGACATGAAGAAAATTGTAGTCAGGCTGTTGATGATACAGCTTAAAATATGGTGAATAACCACCAAGAACAGACGAAGGCATTCGATTGATGAGGTAAATTGCTGTGGCAAATGCCTCTGGCCAATAGGACTTAGGCATGTTGATGTGATGAAGAAGATCTAAGTCAGTTTCAACTATATGACGAATCTTGCGCTCAGACACACCATTTTGTTGTGGAATGTGAGGGCAAGAAAACTGATGCAAAACACCATGAGTTGCGAAAAAATCACGCAAAGAATGAGAAATATATTCTCCAACACCATCACTCTGAAAAATTTGCAGAGTTGTTGAAAAACGATTCTCAGTTTGATCTTTAAAGTGCTTAACACAATTAAAAACTTTAGTTTTATTATGCAAAAAATAAATCCAGGTAAATCTGGAAAAATAATCCACAAGAAGAAGAAAATAACGAAATCCAGAATTCGAAATAACTGGAGAAGGCCCCCATAAATCACTATGAACCTTAGAGAGTACACGATCACTGACCGAAGTTGATAAAGAAAACGGTAACCTATGATGCTTAGAACAAGCACAACTATTACATAAAGTATGCCGAATTATTGAAGGTATGGAAACCAACTTTTGAGAAGCTAAGTTGGAAAGGCTTCGTTTGTGGAGATGACCAAGATGCATATGCCATAATTGAGAAGGAGAAAGAGCTACAACATGACTTTGAGCAGCAACTGAAGCATAAGATGGAGGAGAAGAAACAGGATGAATGGAGTATAGACCACCATTATTAGGTTCGATGAGTAGGAGTTTCCCCGTTTGTCGATCCTTAACAGAATAACCGAATCGATCAAAACACACAGAAACATTATAATCCTGAGTTAATTGAGAAATAGATATAAGATTTTTAGCAATTAACGGGACATGAAAGACGCGATTCAATGAGATGGAACTATGTGGTGTGGTGAGTAAGGCATTCCCAGTAGAATAAATAGGAAGAAGATTACCATTACCAACCATAACATGATTGGAGCCAGAGTATGCAGCTGGTGTAGTGATCAGGGTAGGATCGGCTGTCATGTGATTTGTAGCACCTATATCAGCATACCAATGTTGATCAAAGGGCGTATCCTGAAGTTGCATCGCAGCAAACGACTGAGGAAGGTCACGATCTTGATATGCATGATTGAATCTGTGTGGACAAGTCAATCCCGTATGGGCTTTGGAGTCGCAAATCTGACAAGGTTGTTTGCTGCCGGAAAGCTGTGAAGGAGGCGCACCAAGTATAGACTGCTGCTGTTGGAACTGATTTCCAAACGAATAGGTTGGTGGTGTAAAGTAACCACCACGTCCACGTCCACCAGCGCCACGACCACCACCACGATAACCACGACCATTGTTGCCAGCACGACCACCTCTGTAAGAGTTAAAACCACCACGAACGGAGTTGTTGGAGAACCGAGAAGGAGAAAAATTTGTGGAAGAATAAAATGACATGGTAGAACCGTAGAAAGCAGTGGAAGGAGTAGAGTCTGGTATAGGTTGATTGTATTGAGTGAGTCGGATTTCATGATTGAGAAGCAACGGTTTTAACTCAGAGAAAGAATGGAGAGCAGAACGAGTTTCTATGGCTGTTGAGAAGGCTTGATAATCAGGCCCTAGACCTCTTAGAGTGTTGAGAAAAAGTTCAACATCACTTAATGGAGCAGAAGATGTTGAAAGAGAATCCCTAATGGAGGTTATTTTAGCCAGATACACAGAGATAGAAAGGTTATCTCGGTGAAGAGTTTGTAGTTGATGACGAAGTTGAAGAGAGCGAGATGCAATTGGAGCAGCATAGGTATCAGCTAGGTATTTCCAAAGTTCACGGGAAGAGGTGAAATGAGGGATATCAGCAAAGACAGATTGAGTTAGGGTAGCTTGCAGCCAGCTAAGAAGTTGAGAATCAATTTGAAACCAGGTGAGATATTCAGGGTTGGGACGGGGTTTTTCATTAGCTGAACAGGGAAGATTGGGAGACGGAGATGAAACTGTTGGATCTACATGATTGTAGAGATCATGAGAACGCATGATGGGAAGAATCTGGCGACGCCACTGAATATAGTTTTTTTCATCAAGTTTAAAAGAGACGTATGAAGTTTTTAGTTTCAGAGAAGAAGAAGAAGAAGAAGAAGAAGAAGAAGAAGAAGAAGAAGAAGAAGAAGAGATGACAGCAGAGGCAGAAGCAGGTTCGGTAGACATAGTTGTTTAGGTTTAGGTTTGCTAGAGAAAAAAAACCTAAGGACATATATTTATATTAATGAAGGAGTTACACGGTTGCCCTTTAGGCAAGTTAACAATGAGATACACTAAGATACAATGCGTTCTATAGATAGAATAAACCTAAGTTACACCAACGATATTATGTGTTAACAATCTGGTGGTGGTAGGGGTGGGAAGAATTTGCTTGCAGTGGTTTTCCCATCAGTGAAGTTTTAATGCTTTAAGATTAGGAACTGCCATGGTTACCAGTCATCTACTAACGCTTGAAAGCACATAACGAACTTTATTAGATCAAATCCAAATAGAATGTATTAGTAGATTACTCCTGAGAAATAAAAAAATGGAAATGTTCAGAGAAAAACTACAATACACTACAAAAGAGGACATTCTGACTATTATCTCCAAAACAAGTCCCAATTAGAAAAGCAAATAGTAGACGAGAAGTCTTACTAGACACTAAAGTTTTAAATATTCAAAATAATCTTACTGCAACGATCTATGAAGTTGTTGGTGTTCATTTACACTGCCGAAGCTATTTCATTGTACCAGCTTTCCCTCAGTCACCTTTTTCATAATTCTTGTCTTGGAATTCTCATAGATATGTGAAGAAAACAATGGCACTCTTATGACCGATTACCCTACCATCGACTCCTTTGATATCGACTTATTCCAGAGTTCAGAGCCATCTTTTACTACCCGGTTAGTTCTAAACCCATGTCCAAATTTCTAAGAAAAAAAAAAAAGCAAAACCAATCAACTGTGAATGGAGAGGCTCATAGTTTCGAGTTTGAGAATTTTGTGGTAGCTGATAGGCTCATAGTTTCGAGTTTGAGAATTTTGTGGTAGCTGTTAGGCTCATATAGGGCTATTAGTTTTGAGCATCCAATTCACAGCCGATTGGCATTCAGCATTCGAATCCTAATACCATATAAACATGGTTCTCATAATCGTATCACCCTATGTGGGACTATTATTAAGCGCTTTTCACACCTTAATACTATCAACTATCAAGTCACGCAAAACACAACTCACCTTAATCCCCTAACGCGGTAAAATTTAGTACTACATCATAACACAATCCTCTAGTTAGAGCATTGGGCCATTTTCATTGTGATTTCGTCAGCGACTGCTATGGCTTCTTCCTTGTGTCAACTCCAACAACTTTCATTAGGGAATGCCATAGCCATGAAGCTGTAAGTTCGGATGCACAGCCAATGTTTGGAAAACGGATTTGGACACCTACTATCGGTGCATAAATTCAGATTGGATTGGTTCGTAAATGCTACCAGGATTGAATGAATCTAAGCAAGTCATCTCGTTATTCTTGGATTGACCATTACATCTGAATTAAAAAAAATAAAATAATGATAGAATGCAGCAGAACTATATGACAATGGATCCAGCAAAATTAATTTATCCAAGTAAATTAAAGCATCATCAAGTTTCTTGATTTTGCCAGACTACTACATTTGAAGAATGACTGGAGATTACCTTTC
The DNA here is from genome assembly GCA_023529315.1 of Papaver bracteatum. NCBI lineage: Eukaryota > Viridiplantae > Streptophyta > Magnoliopsida > Ranunculales > Papaveraceae > Papaver > Papaver bracteatum. Next base: position 17,673 of record JAJJWX010001705.1, on the reverse strand, counting down.
TTAGGATACTCATTTTTCTTTCCTTTTTTTTGCTACGCATTTATCCACATAAACAAAGTGGCTTCAATAAAATGACCAACTAAGCCTTGCCTTGGCTGTGCTCTACTCGAGTCTCAGTTAGATCAAAGTCTCACCTAGGGGAAGAGGACATGGGGTATCCTGTGAGTTGTTTTTGCCACAATCGGCAGTCAACACCTTCATATAATTTTCTTTCTTTATTTATTTTAATGGATCTTTTGTGGTTACCAAACATGCCCTTATAAAAAGACTGCGACTCTGTGAGGTTCAGTGTTCTTCAAAGTCATCCCAGCTGCTTCATCTGGTGGGGGTGGAAAGACTGCTTTTGGGGCAATATAAGAATTTGCTTGCAGTGGTCTTCCTGTCAGTGAAGTTTTAATGCTTTAGGATAAGCTACCGAATATGCTGACAGTTTCTTGCCATTTTGTGTTTCCTTGATTTGTTTTATTTCAAATCTTACTAAAACAAAACAGACACGCGTCCATGTAACATTGCTAGCTTAAATAAAATCTGAGACAGTGCACCTTAAGTAAAATGGGGGATTGGACAATTAGACATTCAAAATCATTGGAAATTCGGTAACCGGATGATGCAAAGTAGGCAAGAATCACAAAGAAATCGGATTAAGTTCTTCATACTCAAGGCCAAAAGAGAACAGTATCTACAAAGCCTCGTAGTCTTGCAACTAACTCAAAACCATTCAACATCACATGCAAAAACCAATCTCAACTGTGAATGGAGAGGCTCATTAGATTAGTTTCAAGTTTGAGTTTGAGTATCAACTGTGAATGGAGAGGCCAAAAAAAAAAAAAAAAAACCAAACAGCAAGGTAAGGTTTGAGTAAGGCGTATACTCGACTAACCTCTCTCTGCCTTGCATTGGTGCGCACTGCTTCGCACAGGCATTGACCAAGGCGGCTAACCTCTGGCAACCTGTGGGCATTGGCGTTGGGCAGCACATACAACGGCCTAGCTCATGCTTAGCCTTTCTGGAACCACCATATCATACCGCTGCCGGTTGGTTGAATATAACAGCATTGCCAGTCGATTATACGGTAAATCCTCAAATTTGTAATTACCGATGTGGGATTATGTTTTTGTTTTAATAAAACAAGTAATACATATATTAACGGGCCTAGATTCTTCCCAAGCCCGATTCTACTTTAAGACGGGCTTATGAAGAAGATAGAGGAGGAGGTTATGGTGCAGCGCCGCTTAGAGTGGTTGTGCTTTAATGTTAGATCTTAGGTCAGGTCAAAAGAAAAGGAAGTTTTATACTCTATTCCATGATTACGTTTAGCAAATTAGACTTTTGGAGAGGGTGATGAAGTGTTAGAATATTGAGGTGGTCAAGCTCAAGATGAAATGGTCAAAGACTCAAGACTCAATCTAGGTATCAGAAGATCAAGCATTAAGAAAAATAAATGGAGCTTGACCACCTCGATATTCATATCGGTGTATATATTCTAACATGAAGTTTGTGTTGGATGTTCATTGCAGTTAACAATGGGTTGAATTATTTGTGCATAAGATTATTTATGACGCTTCTTGCATGCATGGATGATGCTAAACAACGTACCTCCAGGTTGTTGGAGGTTCTTGAAAAGTCCATGCCCTCTAATATGGGGGTGAGGCAGTAATATTCTTGAGAAAGAGAAATTGATAATCAAACTATTTCCGGTAAGTAAGGTTTTAACAGGAAAAGGATTTAGGATGTGTTTCACAGCATTACTAGAATGCGACTGTAATACATGGACGAGAAAAAGATGAAGAGACAACTTGGAAACTGAAAGGAGCTTCCAAAGGGATTCAAATTCAATAGACTAGACACTTGCTCACTTACTTACTAGGGAATACTTGAGATATTGCATCAGTAAGAAGTATTGCTTCTTCTTTTGTCTGCCCTGTTTTTCAAACCCTGAAATCAGATTCAAACCAATCCCTGCTCTTCCACGCTTTGAGCGAATTCATTGAGAACGGTCCTTGAACTTATTGAGAAGGATCTAGATAATACCATATGGTGCTCTCAGGGTTATCAAGAATTAGGTTTCCATCATCCTCGTCGTCATCATCTACATGTGACACGATTTAGACAAGTTTTAATGATATAAGTTCAGACAAGATTTATTAACGTACGAAAAGTATTGTGTACAAAAGGGAATTCAAATGTGACAAAAATAAATTACACTTACCAGAAATCTCGATGACCATCTCCTGCTCAATACCATTCAAGACATCCTCGCCTGATTCATGATTCTCTGAAAGAGATTGTAGAGACAAGTTAGTGCATGCAAAATCAAGTTATAAGTTCAGACGTACATGTTTTATTGATGTACCAAAAGAATTGTGTTGGTGTTTTAAAGAATTCACGTTTACCTCCGTGGATCCGATTCTTAATGAGGTTTTCACCCCTCTTTCCCCAATCACTCAGAAATTCATCTTTTATCATAGGATTTCCAGCTGCTCCGCTGCCACCTTTTCTTGGGTCCGGTAGATCTTTACGTTGACCCAAGGTTGATTCATCCAAGGCGTCAATGCCAAATTGTTGGGGCGCCATTTCCGGGTAGTGATGAGTTACCCTATCTAAGCAGATAAGGTTCGTGCAGGACCTGCCCAAGCTGGTGTGCGCCATATGTGATGCAGATAGCGTTATCTCCTTGTAAGGCTGCCATACAATCTGAAAAATAACACATAATAAGCTATGCCACAAGAAAAGAAGAAGCAAAAACCATTGAACACTAGAATACCAACAACTTAATTACATCATCGTCCACCAAGTCCATGAATATAGGCTCGGGTTGATATGACTGCCACGTTGTTCTTCTGAGAATGTCTGCCCATCCAAGCATTAGTGGGACTTCTTTTGGCATAATCGCAGGTTTGATTGAAGGGAGTGGATCTAGAAGTTTAGGAATTCGCAAAAAGAAAGAGATCTGGAAACAAAATTGTCCACTGTAAAACAAAGAGAAAGAAAGGAACATACCAAAATGAAGAAGATGAACGATATTACCATTAATGGATATACAAAACAAGCCAGGGAGGCGGAACCCTTCTCGATAGATTCCTTCTTGGTACTCAGTTGATAGTACATATTGGATAACGTGGCGGAACCCCATGAAAATTGGTCTACCGAATTTAAATTGCTCAGAAGAGGCAAATATTGATGGTTTACGTTATTTGCTTGCCAATGAGGCCCTATTGATGATCCAATTATGTAGAGCAAGAATGCTCTACAATACGTGTTTAGTGCTTCGTCATTATTCTTATCTTCTTCTGCAACTTTCTCAAAATTTTCTTTCAACCACGACAATTTGATATATTCACCTGGATCTTTGCCCAAATACTTTTCACATGCTTCTTTTCTATCAATATAATCACAAGTGACCGCCTTACCATCCACCGGCAACCCGGTTAAATAAAATACATCATCTAGATAGAAGCCAAGCTTCTTATTACAGATATCGAAACTATGAGAGTTGGGATCAAACCTTTGAAGAATTGAACCTAAAAGGTTATTGGAGATCTGGAGAACCCTAAACTGCTTGTCTTCATTTGTGGCAAAGAACTTTGCCAATTCATAAATGTTTAGCAACGATATCCCCTTGAGTTTTGTTTCAACTAAGGGATCGATCTTCCATCTTCCAAGGGTGTTCATACTCCATTTAGGCTTAGCCTGCAACAGTAAGATAAAGGCAATGAGAACGGTGGGTAAAGATTATCTATCCTAAATCAAGTTTTGTGCAAATAAGAAATGAACTTGAAAATTAGCATTACCGTAGGCATTTTTGGACTGGATGCTAAATGGTTTGTTCAGCAAATGGAGCAGCTGTAAAAGTTATAGTTGCACTCTACAAAAGTTGCAACCATGCAAACAATCAACACGAGAACTTTTAACATGTACCAAATAAAAAATGGAAGCTAAATTATGAAGAATTTAGACCAAAATTCTAAAATGAAACTCGAGTCAGGAACACCAAGGTAGTAAAGCGCACATGCAAAATTAAGAAATGAGAATACACACACAGAACCTAGTTTTACCATTAGAAGTTCCAACTCACCATAAAACACCAAATACAAAGGTCCTAACAAACTCTTTTTCATCAATAACAGCAGCCTCTAGTCAAGGTATATTCCGTTGAAACCTTCTTAACCTAAAACTAAAAGTCAAGGTATCGTAGCCTAAAAAAACTAATACTCAACCAACCTTTAAAAACATCAGTGTACACTGGAATCGTTTGCATTATTTCAAGTACTGGTGTCTTTTAATTGCATCAGAAAATCAAAACAAGGAAACATGAAAACAGAGAAAAAGAAAAATAGAGATGATAAAGGAATATGTTCACAGTTAGAGATATATATAGGAAGAGTTTGTACCAGCAAAAAGGATGAATCTGAACGAATTTTATGATAACAATACCAAGATTCTTCTACCTAGTGAAATCGCAAAAAAATAAATGGTTGCTGACTTGCTGCCTTTTCATATACCTCAGAGGGGAGATCATTTGGTGGAGGATTATCACATACTTTACTACTAATCTTTTGACTGAAATAAACATGAAGACTTCTTGGTAGAATTATGGTGTTTGTATTTATCACATCTTGATCAACGAGCCTTCCACCGCGTATCTTTAGAATTTGGTTTGGTTCTCAAGAGGACTAAATGAATTTCCATGCAAGGTTTGACCATTTGACAATATCAATCGCTTTTAGTGACACATTAAAAATCAGCCAAAGGTACGTGCAATTTGTAGTAAACCATTGCAATTTGTGTATATTTTATTTTTTGTTGAAGCCATGACGGCACAATACTAATTAAAAACATATATGTGACTGATGCAAGGGTTCTATTAGTCATGTCATCTCTACGGCTTTTACCATTGGAAGTTGGAACTCACCGAGGAAGCAACAGCTCTACGTAGCCATAGTATCTACAAATGAGAACGATGCAAGAGCTATTTTAACAACATATTCCTCCCTCTGATTTACTAGCCTTTACTCTAGAGCTAGAGATTCATGCCAAACCTCAAGTTTTCGTTGTTACTATTTCAATCATGCTAGAGCAGGCTTTCAAAATTGAGTAGCCAACGATATGATATATGTAACTACCAAATCTAATAAGCAGGAGAAAAAGCGACGAATTAGAACTACCTATCTAAAAATGACATACTCAAAAGCTTACAGAATTTAGCATACCCGCACTGTTTTTACGAGCTCTGTAAGGAAGACCTAGAGGATACTAAGAAACCTCTCTACATGATTAGGTGGTTGGCCATTACCACACGTAGGGAGAATAGCTCGATGTTTCAGACTAATCAAGAATTGATTTTTTACAAAAGGGATTTTCAAGAGCTACTACGTCAGGGTACCAGACACCCACTGTCAGCAAATTTCTAGCTTTTTACAGATGGTGAAAAAAAAAACTCCCACCCCCTATCGGTGTTTCTGTGGGTATATCCAATATCTGCCTTTCAATTTAGAGCGGGACATTGATGTCCTTCAACCTGGTTAAAGAAACCTCCCTGTAAGAAAGAATAGAGTGATATAAGAAAAGGTCAAACAGAATGAGAGAAGCAAACTCAACAAGAACAACTATCTTAGTTCGCTGTTACTACATACATACATTAGTTCTAATTCACAGAAAACGCAATTTGGGTCCAAGAAGACCTCAATAACCATTTCTGGGGAACTGAAACCTGAGACTAATACGACTGTCACTCTATTCAAGCAACACTTGATTTCAAGACCCATGTTACATGTGGTTCAGACCCATTATTTTTCAGCTTTAACAGGAAACAAGATAAACAAATCAGCAATATCTGGGAGGGTCAGACTACAGCAATTTAACCATGTATTAGCGAAACCGTAGCCCAATAACTCCTGATAATAGTTCCGGAGTATTAATTCCATCATCTTGATGGCTATCTACATTTAGCAGTTCAGTTCCACTCTTCAACCAGGACCACTACAGGTTTTTGTGATGAACTTTGCTAAGTAATAAATGAAGAGCGGAATTGGTAACATAACAGCAAGCCTAACCTGAATGCATCTTCAAGCTCTTTATTTTTAGGATCCACTTTCAAACCATCGAAAAAGGCTTCTGCTGCATCATCAAGCCTCTGTGGCACATGCAGCAAGGGTTATCAAAAATAACTTCTTTAAATAAAAAGAAGAGATGAAAATTAACCGACAAGGAAAAATTGAAGAATATGTACATTCAGCAGTTTGGGTGCTTCGCCTGCCCTATAAAACGCCTCAGGCCAGTCTGGTCTTTTCAACATGCATTGAGTAGCATCTTCAAAAGCAAGTTCTCCTTTATTTACATACACATAACACATGCTCCTGTTGGATAGCACAGCTGCATCACCAGGTATAATGGCGAGGGCCTGAAAAACAAATGATTAACCCATCAATGGGGAAAAGAAAAAACACAACACACCTTGCAAGAAATAGACTAAGAACCAAAAAAAAAATTAAAATCAGTTTCCATGTTAGAGAAAGTCGATATGAGTGGTTTTCCATATTTAACTCCAATACAGGAAAAACATGTGCTTCTGCGGATGAACCACACTAAGTAGCAACTTTGAAACATCAACAGAGATATACAGTAAAGGAGGTTAACGGTGACTTGGAGAGCAACAGAAACCACTGTTCTGAAATTTGACCAAACATTTTACAATAAGCATATCAGAAACTGCATAGAAATATATACTCTCTGACAAAATGAAGGCTTGTACGCTATTTGGTTTCTAGATCATGGTTTGGCATGCAATTCGCAAATGATCCAATGGTATTGCATATGATGATATGAATGCTGAAAATCACTACATCATACATGGGAGGTGTATTCCTATTTCACCTTCCATTTAAAAGCTAAAATTCATATGAACGCTTATACTTAAAGTGTTTCCCGTTTAAAAAAGGTACCTCTGTGTACCAATATAGTGCCAGCCAATACTCCTTCCTATGTAATGCATTTGTGCCCCTTGATTTTGCCTCAAGAAAAACCGCCTTCACTTTACAAATCAACTGTAAATAATGAAGATTTAATATGATACATTCACTTGAAAAGTCTCTATAAACTACACATCTATGAGCTCCATTGAATGAAAGTTGGAAACTGCAGAAAGCCAACAAAATGATAGGAATGCTAACGGTATGGCATATGCATACTACAAACCTAACATCGATCCAGAACTTCTAGTTGATTCACAGTATGCCAGTGAAAAAATAGAGTTCATTTTGGTTCCAAGACGTTAAGACACTATTCAAAACCTCAAAAGAGATATACATATTGTAGTTACCTTATTGTGAAACTCCTTAGAATTTGCATGCTTCATTATTCCATTTATGCTCCAGTCAACATATGATGGAATAGGAGAAGTCATGGGAAAAAGAATCTCAACACCTCGACGATAATCATTAACAGCTGCGACTTCAATTGGCTTTAGTCCGTGCTGTGACAAAAAAAAAAAAGGTCTTTCATAATCCAGATAACCATAGGTGACACCAATGAATCATATCATATTGCCGCTTCTTTTCATATTAAGAAAACTCAAAGACAATCTCTTTGATCATTCGAGTCAAAGTGGCCCATGGAGCTTTATAAAATCAAAAGAGACGCTCATTCAGGACCTCTACAAAAACTTTGAAGTACCATTTCATGTCAGTTGCAACAGATGATGTCCACTAAATTAACAGGGACCAAAAGTACAATTAGCTTACCATATTTGAAACATTTGGATCAGCACCAGCAACAACCAGCAGCTTGATGATTTGTATTAGCCCCATTTTAGCTGCAAGATTCAGAGTTCTTATTCCATCTGGTCCACCATTTGTATCAGCACCTGCCTGCATAGAAGAAAAAATATTTACAAGAGCAAATTATATAGGGTACATTCACAAACCCAAAAATTGTATAATAAACATGTGATAAAAACACCATCACCACTTTTACACACTCTCTAATAAAGACCCACTCAAAAGAAACATGGAAAGTTCCCTTATATACATCTGAAATCAAGATTAAGAAATATAGCCGGCATTAATAAAAAAGAGAAAGTTTACACACACTGTAAATAAATAGAAAAGTAATAGTTTGAATCATACAAACTAGTCTTATAAATGTTAAGTAAGTCCAACAAGAATGTAGAAAAACAATTCTACCTTCAGTAATGCTTCCGCACATTGCCAAGATTTGGCAAAGATAGATGAATAGAGTGGAGTAAATGTAGAATATAAGACCACATTTGGCTGCAAAAATAAAACAGAAGGTAGGTTCAGTGATCCGCTTGATTAGCGAATTACAAAAGAAGACATTGAAGAAGTACAAGGAACAATTCTATGTTATTATCATTTTCAGATAACAAAATATTTATGATCACACTAGCATTCCAACAAGTATGCTGCAGGGAAAAACTTAAAAGCAACATTAGGCAAAGATTCAACTCAACAACCATAGGAAATGTAAGCTTTTAGTTATATAAAAAAAGCTTATTATACACGATATAGGATTTAGCTTCAAATAGTTCTGATTCAAACTAAAAAATAAATAGATGTCATGATCAAGCAGTTCAAGTCTATTCAACATAATATTTAGGTTACCATTGAGGGTTCATTTAAGTATCCGTTAAACACAAGGCTACACCTATTTATGAAGAGAAGGTAAATGCTACTCACATTGGCACCATGATCCAAAAGAACTTTAACAGTATCGTGTTCGGCAGCAATGGCAGCATGTTCTAGCGGTGAGCCATTACCATTCGAAACATCCACATCCATACCTTTTGAAAGTAACAAGGGTATGATATCTTTATGCCCTGCAACACGAAAAGCCCTTATTAGGATACTCTAAAATGCCTGAATAACACATTTGGAAGTTACCAACTCAGTTGGAGCACAACCTACCTTCCTTTGCAGCATGATGCAACGGACTACAATGTGAATCATCCAGTATTTCTGGATTGGCACCAATTTCAAGAAGATATTCCACAGCAGCTAAACGCCCTTTTATAGCTGCGTGAGATAGAGTAGTTTTAACTGCGGAACACGTCACCATAATTTCACAGACTTGCATTCACCATAATCGCACCATTGTTTCTTAGTGTTAAAGTACAGTAAACCACTAGACAAAGTATTAGCCTAAAACAGCCATCTCGTTTTCCTTAAAGTCATAAAAAACAAATCAACTTTGAAAATCATCATTGGGAGCCGTCATTTACTCGGGCTTATTCAGTTTTAAGCTTATTTACTTAAAATTCAATTAGTACTATAGCTTCAGACGCCATAATTGTGAAATCTCCTGCTCATGTGCAACTATGGATACCCACAAAGTTCATTAACCCATGTTGGCATGGCTTCATTATCATCTAATATCAAATCCTAAAACACCCGCACCATATTCAGTAGAGTTAATAGACAGAAACCAAAAAAGAGAACCACACACAACACAAAATAATTGAAGATCATGCAACTTAAGGTGGCAATAGGCAATTAAGAAAACCACCAAACATGACCAATACATAACACTTGTAGCCCGCGTAGGGTTGTATTTTTGTTTTAGCTTTCCCAATTCTGTTTATGGGAGGCCTTTCTTTCTGTCTGGTTCATGCTGTGAAGCGTAACAGCTTTTTTGTTTCTTGTTTCTTTCGGTGTCTCCTCGGCACCTTGGTTTCTATATTAAATCTTCCTTCAAAAAAAAAAAAAAAAAACCCCAAACATGACCAATACATAACACAAAAACAACAATTTCCAATTTCATGTACTCCTAAACCCTAACAGAGAAATGAATTGATAAAACAAAATTGAGGCATGTAATTTAGGAGCAAGAACACTATGAACACCAAAGAAGCATCGAAATTTAAGGAAATAGCCCCAAATTACTCAATACTACTACCTGATTTACTTTTGACATCTACATCAAGTTGCAAATCTTCAATCTAGTACTTAAGAACTTCAACACTTCCTCCAAAAGCAGCAAAATGAATGGCAGTTCTACCATATCCATCTTTAATATACTGAACTACTTCTCGTATTCCATACCCTAGTACACGAGATAGTGCTGCTGCAGATCCTGATCCAACACAGAACAAGATCATCATTATCATCAAAAAATTAACAAGACATCACCCAAAAACACAATAAACCCACAAAAAAATCGATGATTACTTTTGAATCGGTCAAGTTCGCCGTCACGAGCAGCATGAAGTAAGATCTTACCTGTAAAAACAAACGGATTTAGCAAAGAGGTATTATTATTAAAAAATGAAGAGAGACAATAGTGTGAAAACAAAACTCTAGAGAGGGTTTATAAATAGGACTACGAACATGTAGCTGGAACAAACTCCTCCATGGTGAGACAGAGAAGAAAGAAGATAAAGAAGAAAATGGTTTTTGCTTTGGAGAATGTGCAGGAAGCAAGAGAGAAAAGAAGAAGAAAAAGTGTTTTAACTTTACCAGACCTGGCAACCCTGAGTCACCTGGAAACTTTTATGCAATCATCCTGAAGACAATCATCTTCCTGTTCTTTCATGCACCTGCAATGGCCTGTGACATTGTCTTTTACACTTGTAATCCCACCACCAGACCTTCCTCCAACCTCTACATCTTGAACTTCATGATCCTCTACCGCTCATAGATGAACTTGTAGTTGATGGTGTTTCCTGTGATGCTGAAGCTGAAGACTTTGTAGGTTAAGATGATGTTGCACCAGCAGCAGATGAACATGATTCTGCCTTCTCCCCGTAGCACTGCCTTTTCCCGCCATAGCACGAACAGTTCCTGTACACAATGGTAGTCATCAGTTTTGTCTTGATTGTGGAAATGTTACTGATCCGTTTCTGAACCTATTTAAGTGATTGATTACGGGATTTGACTAATAAAAATGTTACTACTCCGTATCATACTGTAATATGACATACACAAAGACAATTTCCGAAGAGTGAACAGAGGAATTCATGGTTTCAAAATGAAATAACAACTAGACTTGAGAATATTTGGCGTACCGCAAACATAGGAATTGCATAATTCAAGAAAGGCTTGCTTCTTTCTCAACTTCTCATGTTGGCTCAAACATTTGCTGAACAAATGTCCTGTACTTGGGATTCATTTGTAACAATATGGCTTGCAAGCATTAAACCACTAACCTGAGAAGTGAGCACGAGGAAATTTTAGAAATTGTTTATGCATACCTCTGGATTATTTTGAAACTAAGAATGTCATCATCACAAAATAGCTAAAAGAACCTACAAATACTCAGCACAAGATAGAACGTACTATATGAGCAAGGTCTTAAAACATAAATTTTAAAGAAACCATTTAGTCGAACATTAACGTGGGTTCACATGGTTACTAGGTGCACGATTGAAACCATCTAGTGGAACGCTAAAGAAAAAAAAATGAAATTAAGTTACCTGCCAAAATGGTGGAGAAAATATGCAAACACCAAACACTTAACAATACTGGTGGTATTGTTGTAGATGTGAATTGGCAGGTGATGATGCTATGCAGGTTATGGGTAATAGAGCTTAATCTCACCATACAGCCAACCAACTACATAGCAGAACAACGACAAGCAATGTTCTCTCCAACTAATTTTCCAAAATTTCCCCAAAGTCTTGGAATCTCAAACACAAACTCCTTGTCCCCAACTTACTCAAACACACCACATGATTTAAGAAAACTGAAGTTTCCATGCGGCCTTAGACTTCAAAAAAAATTACATTGCAATTTGCGCCAATTGGTTTCTGTTACAAAAAAATATAGCAAATCAGAAAGATGCATCACCATACATAAGAGACAATGCAAACATAATTTAGTTCAAGTATCATTTCCTTGAAAATAGAAGGAAAACCACAATCCATTTCCTTTTGTTTACTAAATCAAAAGCAAATTGATATAAATGACAGATACATATGAAAATCCAAGTTTTTAGGGATCAAAAAGAAACTAGTAACTCAGAAAGAACCATATTCCTGTCGCATGAGTTCTTTTTAACCTGCAATTTCGAATCAGAGACAAAGTCATTCTCCCAAACTTACTCAAACACACAAACACAACTTCAATTATCATACATCACCAAATTAGCACAGCCTAAAACTAGGGTTTCAGAAAATACAATTTACACAATCAATTACTAACACAATTATAACAGTTAACATTTAGTATAAATCCCTAATTTACAAAAATTAGGGTTTATGAAAACAATCCCCAAATTAGAAAAATTAAGATTTCTGAAAATAATTTGTAATGCACAATATGGGTTCCAGATTACCAACCTCATTATGTTTGTAAATATGCTGAGGGTCTCTTGAAAGAAAACTAGGGTTTTGAAAAACCAGTTACCTGTTTTCAACCCGTATCAGTCATCAAACACCATGAGAGTGAAACAAAACCATAAACACGAACTATGTCAGCAAAAACCTCACTGTTAATGATCAATCTCACTCGAAATTGTTTCTTCCTCACTCAATCGAACATTGTTGCAGAAGATTGGAGAAGAGAAATAGGAAAGAAACGGCCGCATAATGAAGAAGAAGGAGATGAGCCGAAACTCTCCACGAGATGTAACTATACCCAGTCCATGGTAACTTAAGGACAAATTGGTAAATTGAGCTCCTGATTTAACTCTGACTTTGGAGGGCCCACCGACTTAACTCCCTATATACGGAAGTATGACCATTTTGTAAATGGTTTGTAGCAGTAGGATCTATTTGTGAATCGGGTCTTAATAGTATGACCTTTTCTTACATTTCCCAAATAATAATTACAACTAGAGATGCGAATCATATGTATAACTATCAAAATCTTGACATTCGAATAAAATGACCAAAGGAACATACGAATTTTCAGACAGGAAAATGACCTATACTTTGATATGTAAAACCGTAAGTTAATATGAATATGAAACGCGTGCTGATATTCTTTTCTTCCAAGGGAATGTCTTTGGAATTTAAAGCCCCATGGCCATGGCAAAGCAAATACAGAGTCCAGTGAGGATGTAAAACTTTGGAACAAGAAGGGCAACAATCAGCTCGTAGCAGATCATCTCTAGAAAATGCTCTCCTTGAAAGATTTGTGTGCACATCCTCGTATTGCTGAAGTTACACCCCCAAACATATTAGGGTCCATAAGAGAACTGATGAGAGGGCTATTTCACTGCATATTTTTTCCTCTATTTCACTAGCCTTTCGCATCCGGAACTAGATCTAGTTCCGTTCATTCCAAACTCAAGACTCATTGATTTTGTTTCACATTAGAAAAGCCCAGATCAAGCTCTAAAACTGAGTAGTCTATGATGCGTTACAAGCAAATCTAATAATCTGGAGAAAAAGAAACAAATTGGTATCACCTATCTAGAAACAACATAATAAAAGCTCACAGAATTAAGCATACCTGCACTAGCTATTTTTACGAGCTCTTTTGTTTAAAAAACCTAGAGGATACCAAGTAATCTCACTACATGATTAGTTGGCCAATGCCAAACATAGGGACATTTCAAACTAGTCAAGCCTTACAATTTTTACAAAATGGACTTTCAAGAGCCACTACTACAAGGTTCAAAAGACCGACTGTCAGCAAGTTTCCAACTTTTTTACATTAGCTGACTAAAAACTTCCCCGCAAAAAAAAAAGGCATCACAATATCTGCAATATATATACCTACCATCATCTTTTCAATCTAGAGAGGGGCATTGATGGCCTTCTACCTGTTCAAAGAAACCTTCCTGTAAGAAAGAAGAGAGTAGAATCGAATAAGAAAATGTCGAATAATACGAAAAAGAATTCATAAGAACTGATTATCATGGTTCTGTTTTCTACATGATATAACCTAGTTACACCATTCACATACTAATACATCTTGGGTCTCAGATGACCTCAATCATTGATTCAGAGAACTTAACCCTGCCACTGCCATTACTATTATAGCCATTTAAACCTCTATCTCCATTTAAGCAACACAGTCGCTCTAGACCTAAGTTAGATGTGCGTCTATATGCTTCTTGTGGAAACAAGTGGAAGGGCCTAAATTCTAAACAATGTACAGCAAAGATCTTGAAAATTTAATATTAAGTTCTAACTTCAAACAGGAAAGACAATTCATACTAAACCATCCTAACTACCAAAGTATAAAAGGAACCCAAGCACAATCAACACAGAGTTTTCACTCCACAGTTATTGGTCATCTAATCAACATCCAGCAGCTCATTTTAACTCTCCAATCAGGACAGGTTCAGGTTTCAAATGGTAAACTTGCTAACCAGTAATGCAAGAAGTAATAAATGAAACCGCAGATCTGGTAATAAATAATGGTACCTAACCTGAATGCATCTTGCAGCTCTCTATTTTCAGGATCCAGTTTCAAACCAGTGGAAAAGGCATCTGCTGCATCATCAAGCCTCTGAGGAAATTGCAGCAAATATTATCAAAAAGGATTTTCTTTAAATAAAAAGAAGAAAAAAAAATTAACCGACAAGAAAAAATTGACGAATATGTACATTCAGCAGTTCGAGTGCTACGCCTGCCCTATAGTACGCCTTAGGCCAGTCTGGTCTTTTTAACACACATTGATTAGCATCTTCAAAAGCAAGATCTCCTTTGTTTGTATACACATAGCACAAACTCCTGTTGGAAAGGACAGCTGCATCACTGGGTTTCATGTATAGGGCCTGAAAAAAAAAAAATACAGCGATCAACCCATCTATGGGAGAGAAAAATAATTCAAAATGGCTTGAAAGAAATAGACTAAGAACAAAAAAATCTTGAAGATTGATTTCCACATTTGAAAATATTATCCAACGACAGTGCGGAAATTGTGGATATGAGTGGTTCCTATTTTAACTCCACCAAGGGAGTAGCATGTGCCTCTGCAAATAAATTAAAGTAAGTAACAATTTTATAACATCTACTGAGATGTACAGTTAAATTGCTTATAGATTAAGCTTAGGTGACAATGATTTGAGCGGAGCAGAGAAGCCATCTTCCTAGCGTAAAACTGTGCAGTTGAGACATGAAAAGCAACTGTTCTGAAACTTAATAGGTTCTGAAATAAGCATATACGGAACGTAACTGAAAAAATAAAAAATGAAGGCTTGTGCCCTATTGCGTTCCTAGATCATGATTTCACAGATGTACATTTCTATCATCAATGTAGATATTCCCTGCAATTCCCATATGATCCAAATTCTGTCCCATATGATGACATGAATGTTTAAAAATCACTATATTATAGATGGAGGATGTATTCCTATTTCACCTTCCATTCAAAAGCTATCAATTAAACTAAAATCCATTAAGCGCTACCTCTGTGTACCAATATACTGCCTGCCAATACTCCTTCCTCTGAAACGCACTTGCTCCCCTTGATTTTGCCTCAAGAAAACTCTCCTTTGTTTTTTGAATCATCTGTCAATAATGAAGATTTAATACAATACAATTCACTTGAAAAGGTTCCTATAAACTACTACACACTTATGAGCTTTTTTGCATGAAAGTTGGAAGCTGCTGAATGCCAACAAGTACTAAATGATAGGAATGTTAATGGCATGCCACTGAAAAGAAAGTGATGTCATTTTGGTCCCAAAATGTTATGATAAATATTCAAAACCTCAAAACGATACACATTTTAACTACCTCTTTATCAAACTTCTCAGAATTTACAAGCTGCATAATCCCATTAACACTCCAGTCATCGTATGATGGAATAAGAGAAGTCACCCGAATAAGAGAATCTCAACACTCCAGTCATCGTATGATGAAAAAGAATCTCAACACCTCGACGATTATCATTAACAGCTGCGACTTCAATTGGATTTAGTCCGCGCTGTGACAAAAAAAAAAGACTTTCATAACCCATAAAACCACAGGTGACACCAATGAATCATCTCATAGTGCCACTTCTTTACATATTAAGAAAACTCAAGAATGTTGGGCCTTTCTAATGAAAAGACGAAATAATCAAGTCAATCTCTTTGATCATTCGACTCAATGTGTCCCATGGAGTTTTATAAAATCAAAGAGACTCTCATTCATGACCACTATTATAAAAACTTTTAAGTACGCTTTCATGTCAGTTGCAACAGATGATGTCCACTAAAATAACAGAGACCAAAATTAATTAGCTTACTATATTTGCAACATTCGGATCTGCACCAGCTTCAACCAGCAGCTTGATGATTTGTATTACCCCCATATCAACTGCAAGATCCAGAGCCTTTATTCCATCTGGTCCACCATTTGGATCAGCACCTGCCTATATAGATGAAAAAATATTTACATAGGGTATATTTACGAACCCAAAAATGATATAATAAACATATGATGAAAACACCATCACCACTTTTACACACTCCCTAAAGACCCACTGAACAGAAATGGAACCAAAAGAAACATTTCCCTAATATATATCTGAAATCAAGATTAAGAAATTTAGCCTGCGTAAACAAAAAAGGAGAAATTTAGCCTGCGTAAACACACCGAAATTTAAATCGAGAAGTAATGGTTTAAATCACAGAAACCTGTCTTATAAATGTTAAATAATTCCAAAAAGAATGTGGAAAACATTTCTACCTTCAGTAATGCTTCCACACATTGCCAAGATCGGGCATGGATAGATGAATAAAGTGGAGTAAATGTACCATTTAAGACCACATTTGGCTGCAAAAATAAAACAGAAGATAGATTCAGCGATCCCCTTGATCAGAGAATAAAACAAGGAGACATTGTAGAAGTAAAAGGAATGATTTTATGTTATCATCATTTTCACATGACAAATATGTACACAGAGTGGAGGTGTATTATGATCACACTAGCATTCCAACAAGTATGCTGAAGGGAAAAAACTTAAATAGCAACATTAGGCAGAGATTCTACTCAACAACGATAGGAAATGTAAGCTTTTAGTTATATCAAACGAGCTTATCATACACGATATAAGATTTAGCTTAAAATAGTTCTGATTCAAACTAAAAAATAAATAAATGTCGTGATCAGCAGTTCACGTCTAATCAGGATAATATTTAGGTTACCATTGAGGGTTCATTTAAGTATCCGTTAAACAGAAGGCCACGCCTATTTATGAAGAGAAGGTAAATGCTACTCACATTGGCACCATAATCCAAAAGAACTTTAACAGTATCGTGTTTGGCAGCAATGACAGCAAATTGTAGCGGTGAACCCTTACCATTCGAAACATCCACATTGATACCTTTTGAAAGTAACAAAGGCACGATATCTGTATGCCCTGCAACACGAAAAAAACATCAGGTCCTTATTTAGGCTACTCGAAAATGTCCGAATAACAAATTTGGAAAGTTATCGGATCAGCTTAAAGGCAACCTACCTCTCAAAGCAGCATGATGCAACGGATTAGAATGTGAAACATCTTGTAGTTCAGGATTGGCACCCATTTCAAGAAGATATTCCACAGCGGCCACGCACCCTTCTATGGCTGCGTGAGATAGAGGACTTGCAGCTGCGAAACACATCACCATAATTTCACAGACTTGCATTCGCCTACTTAAGAACAACAACTTTAACTTCAACTAGTAGCATAGCTCCAGAAGTCATTATGTGGGCATATACTCGCACCATCTTTTTTTACCGTTAAACTACACTAATCCACTCGACAATGTATTAGCAGTAGAGCTACTATTCAATCTAGA
>JAJJWX010001704.1:0-189344 GCA_023529315.1 Papaver bracteatum | reverse complement strand
CCCAAATTCTGCATTCTTACCATCTTCAAGAATAAATATTTGTATTAATTAATTTTGTTTTTTTAAGTACTAAATAAAGCTTGGAAGAATTGAGAAGACAAAAGACAAGAAAGTTGGAAGCATTGCAACCCGCTCGCGCATCAGTGGTAACCTGTTTACAAATTCATGTAATTAAACAACCCATGATCCAAAACCCATGATCCAAAACCCAAGACCCAAATCCATTTCCACCTCACCCCCATTGGATTCTTTCC
Organism: Papaver bracteatum; assembly: GCA_023529315.1. Classification (NCBI taxonomy): domain Eukaryota; kingdom Viridiplantae; phylum Streptophyta; class Magnoliopsida; order Ranunculales; family Papaveraceae; genus Papaver; species Papaver bracteatum. The sequence continues at coordinate 189,090 of JAJJWX010001704.1, read as the reverse complement.
AAAACATCCACCTCACCCCCATTGGATTCTTTCCAAAACATCCACCTCACCCCCATTGTATTCCATTATATCCATCAATTAAGAAAACATGTTTTGTTTAATTGTTGAGTGGTTGCTACAGTAAATTTCGAATCCCAAGTGTGAGAGAATTTTTGTGTATAAATAGAGAGGGTTGTTGTGTTGAAAACTCATCCAAGAATAGCTTGTTCATGTTAGTTTATCAAATTTCAATTTTGTTGTAATGTTCTTCATGTTCTAGTTTCATTTGCTAGGGTTTAAATGAAGCCGTAACTCATTGGTATGTATTCATATCTTGTATCTTGTTCTTGAAAGTTTAGAATTGTTTAAAGATATAATTTAATACAAGTTTGTCAACATCTTGCTCTCACAATGTATGCCATGTATCCATTGTAGTTAGAATATCTCTATGTTGATTATGCTACAACTCATGCTTAACCAAATATTAATCCTCAGATTAGTTGTGCTTTAATTAGACAATTAATGCTTTGGAGAAATACTTTAGTTGTGATTAAATTATCCATCGGAGAAACACCTTAGATATACGGTAGACTTGAATCTGCTGTGAGGACAAGAATAATATTACAAGTTGAATGCATATCATAAGTTAGTGGTGGATTTGAATACCCTAATATCCATATTATCAGTATTTACACCTTGATTTAATTGCTTACTTTAATTCAAATTACTTTCTGTTTAAGTCTTTGCCAATATCTCGTCGTATCGACAAAATCAAACCCCCTTTGGTTACTCTCTGAATCAGTTCTAAGTAAGGATTTAGAATAAACTTCTACACTCTCCAACTCTCTGTGGTTCGACCTGTGCTTGCCCTGTGTTGCTTGTCGACACTGTGCACTTGCAGTATACACAATAGTAGGTATCTTTCCGAGCCTACCAAGTTTTTGGCGCCGTTGCCTGGGACTCGGTAGCGGTGTAGTTGAAGTTTCTATCTCATGTCACTGTGCATATTTCATCTCACGGGACTGTTCATAGTTCACTGTAGCATAAATCACTGTACAACAGGTATTTTAATGTAGCATAAATCAATGTACATATTTACTGCACAACATGTATTTTACTGTAGCATCGTAACTATTCACAGTCAATTTTACACTTCTTTTTGATTTTTTTTTTCTTTTTCTTTAAAACTTCGAAACCCTAACTACCTCTTTTGAGCTCAACAGGTGCCTGAGTAGCTGTTGTAAAAGCGAAGGAAAGGAAGCGAAAGAAAGCGGAAGAAGTTTTTATTTTAATAAATAAAAAAAGAGAGAGTTTATTTTATTTATCTATTTTTAGTTTGTATTAGGATTCCTTTACTCTTGTAATTTTATTTTTCTTTTGCACTTTATTTTGGACTTTGGACTTGGACTTGGACATTCTATTTTTATTTTTATTTTTAAACCCTACGGAAGGGTAGTATTAAATATCAAACTGTTTTTAGAGAAGGACGGTGATTACAATATCACCTCGGCCCCTCGGGTTCGTTCATCACATAGGAGTCGTGGCCCGAGTCGACAACAACGTTCATCCCCGTGCAGTACGGGAGGTAAGTTTGTCGAAACACTCGCGAATCCTGTTAGCGAGTTCTTGTATTCCTTCGATTGCATATATGTTGAGGATTTGAATACGACTGTTTTATTTTCCTAGTAAAGGGCAAGGACTGGCCATACAAGATAAGGGTTCGGATTTCATCACCATTATCTTCTTGCCCGCCTTAGGAAAACGATACATACACGAACCTAAGCTTTAAAATTTGAAATAGAACAAGACCTATAAGGTAACGAGCTTAGTAGGAGAGTCGTTCGAAAAATATTGGTTACTCTTTAAGCATACTTCGAAGTTCATGACGGTTTCGTAAATTGAATGCGTGGCTAGCGCGCCTTGTAATACGGTGAGGCCTTGGGTATCAAAGCTCTAGCATCTTCCTCGCCTCTATTCAATTTACTTAAACTCGGATTGATTCCAGAGGAGTTTGCTCGGATTGTAACGAATTCCATTTCGAAGGATTAGAAGGCTGGTCTAGAAAACAATTTAAGTGGAACCATCATGCTTTTTGTTTGCTAGAAATCGATAGGGTTTTACTCGTGGTAGAGTCACCTTGTTTGCGATTGCATAGAACTTCCTTTCCGTTTATGATTTTTCTTCTTTTATTTTGTTTTTCTAATGTATGCCCGAGGTAATTAGAGAACGGGCTTGAAAAAAAAAAAAAAAACCAATAATAAAAAAAAATATTGGTCTATTTTCAGTGTGTACATCCCAATCTCTGCAACAAGCCTAGTGCTAGTTAGAGATCATGTCAGGATTCAGTGCAGGTGGGGATGGAAACAAATCCATCAGAGAGCTTGCTTACGGGCATGCTTCACATTATGAAACTCCAACAGACCATGATGTCACTAGTTATAGGGATTTTTATGGACATTTTCACAGTCCTGAGCATCAATACATGGACCCTAATAACTACTCACACATGTATCATCCACCACAGGGTGAAAATGAACATCTTTACAATTCCCAACTCTCACAATCATCACTTTTGGACCAGTTAGAAGCTGGAATTGCAGCTTTAGAAATGCAAATGCATAAATCTGTCGCATATAATTCTTCTAGGCAATCTGAAATCTATGCTTGTACCTTATGTGGAGGCTTAGGCCATCCTGCTGAGAATTGCTATATTTTGCATGATTTTAGGCAATCTAGAGAATATCATGAAAATCCAAAATATGAAATGCCAAAAGATTACAAAGCTGATAGTCATTGGGACCATCATCAACCTTTCGAAGTTTGCGATCAGTATTTTATAGACCCTAATGACCATGCACACATGTATCATCCACCACAGTGGGAAGTTGAACAATTTTGTACTTCTCAATCTGTGGAGGAAAATCTCAGACTCATCGAACAAAATAATGCTAGGATTGTATTGCATGATAAACCATATAGCATTGATTATGAATTTCCTACTGTTGAAGACTCTCCTTCCATTGAACAACTTAATGCATTATTAAAAATGAATTTGATTCGTTTACAAAATGTAGGAAGGGAGGAATTTCAGGATGAAATGTTTGTTTGTCCTAATGAAATAAAATGTGAAAATAGTATGCCTAGTCTTACTCGTACAACGAGATATTGCATATGAACCTGTTTTAAATGAAGGGACTAGAAATACTATGATTTTAAATAAGGAAATGCATTTACGTGATGATGATGATGATGATGTTTATGTTAGAAGAATATGTTTTTACTGAAAATATTGTCGAACCTTTGAGTTCAGAGACATTAGGCTTCTCTGCCTCGACCTTAATGAATGATGTTTCTTCTAGTGTTACATATACATGTGAAGTTGATACTGATCTTGAGCCTGTGCAATTTTCCTGTGAACAAGAGCATGACACATTTCTTGTATCTAACTTAGAAAATGTTGAATCTCCTGTCGACACTAATGATCTTAAGCATGAAAATATAATTGACGTGTCTGATTCTATACCTAGGTCACAACATGATGTCTCTTTGGATCTGTCCATGCATGAGAATAAAACTTTGGATGATGATGATTATGAACTAGGTCTTGATGAATTGTTATATGAATGTGAGCATGCTGCGACATTGGCAAATGATTTAGGAGTTATATATGTGACTAATAATGATGTGCCTACCTCCCTGCCCATGTCACAAACTGGTAATCTTGCACCCAACCTAGATTTGATTTGTAAAGTTATTGTTAAACCTTTTTTTTTTAAGAGTACCTAATCTAGGATTGGAACTGTGTGCCTCTCAAGTCCTCTTGGACTATTTTGCAGCTAAATATAATACCTTTGATGAGCCACGGTTGGAGTTTACTCATGTCTCTCCATCCATCCCTGACAAAATCCACTTTGAACTAGATCTTGTGCATGATGCACCCTTGAAATTGTCAGATTTTGTACCCAAAAGTTTATCTATTGAAAAATCTAGGTTTGGGGGTAACTCATTCACATATGCAGTCTCACTTGCATTGTTGTCCTGTTATAAATATGTAAGGCTGTTGATGTTTCCGCATTAGTCTTTTTGGGTTGATCCTCAACTTTTTAGATTGTTGGTGTTTGGGGAGTCATCATTGTATAATCTAGTAGGTAAATTTTGAATCTTGTTGATATATTTGTGTGCTAACCGAACTTTTTGTCTTGCGCTCATATTGTTTGCTTTCATAGCATTCATTCAATTATGGTTAGCACCAACCTTTTTGCATCTGGTATTATCTTTCATTTGAATCTGTTTTGTTCTCACGTTTTGTTGTTGTTTCTGTTATCTTTTGAAACATTGAGGACAATGTTAGATTTAGGTTTGGGGGAGTATTTGAATTTAGCGTTGTGAGTCTTTTTATGACCAGCTGTGGAGCGGGTCTTTTGTAGGTTTTCTTTTGTAGTCTTTTACATCTTTTTATGACCAGCTGTGGAGCGGGTCTTTTGTAGGATCCTTTGTAGTCTTTTGCATTTTTTTATGACCAACTGTGTAGCGGGTCTTTTGTAGGATCTTTTGTAGTCTTTTGAATTTTTTGTTATCTGATGACCAGCTGTGGAGCGGGTCTTTTGTAGTGTGTTATCTCGATGACCAGTGTGTAGTAGGGTCACTAAAAAAAAAAAAATTGGTTACAAATTTTCATGGTTCTACGAAATTCCGAAGTTCATCATCTACAGTTGAAGACCGAAGACGAAGACATTTCTATAGATGCTCTGAAATTGGAGAAGGTTTTGTGGGTACATCTTTGGTAGGCCCTCACGAGACTACAACTCGTCCACTAGGGACACCTAGGGGTTTAAAGGCTTAATGCATACGCTAAATTCATTCGAGAGACCAGGCGACAAAGTGGTATAGTTAGGATTTCTTAAGTTTCTGTTTCACTTGAGGACAAGTAAAATTCAGGTTTGGGGGTATTTGATGAGTGCCAAATATTGCATATTCATACACCTTTTCATTGGCACTTAACTCATCTTTCGCTTCAAAGTCATATATTATCCCAAATTACTGCATTCTTACCATCTTCAAGAATAAATATTTGTATTAATTAATTTTGTGTTTTTAAGTACTAAATAAAGCTTGGAAGAATTGAGAAGACAAAAGAGAAGAAAGTTGGAAGCATTGCAACCCGCTCGCGCATAAGTGGCAACTTGTTTACAAATTCATGGGATTAAACAACCCATGATCCAAAACCCAAGACCCAAATCCATTTCCACCTCACCCCCATTGGATTCTTTCCAAAACATCCACCTCACCCCCATTGTATTCCATTCTATCCATCAATTAAGAAAACATGTTTTGTTTAATTGTTGAGTGGTTGCTACAGTAAATTTCGAATCCCAAGTGTGAGAGAATTTTTGTGTATAAATAGAGAGGGTTGTTGTGTTGAAAACTCATCCAAGAATAGCTTGTTCATGTTAGTTTATCAAATTTCAATTTTGTTGTAATGTTCTTCATGTTCTAGTTTCATTTGCTAGGGTTTAAATGAAGCCGTAACTCATTGGTATGTATTCATATCTTGTATATTGTTCTTGAAAGTTTAGAATTGTTTAAAGTTATAATTTAATCCAAGTTTGTCAGCATCTTGCTCTCACAATGTATGCCATATATCCATTGTAGTTAGAATATCTCTATGTTGATTATGCTACAACTCATGCTTAACCAAATATTGATCCTCAGATTAGTTGTGCTTTAATTAGACAGTTAATTCTTTGGAGAAATACTTTAGTTGTGATTAAATTATACATTGGAGAAACACCTTAAATATACGGTAGACTTGAATCTGCTGTAAGGACAAGAATAATATTACAAGTTGAATGCATATCATAGGTTAGTGGTGGATTTGAATACCCTAGTATCCATATTCTCAATATTTACACCTTGATTTAATTGCATATTTTAATTCAAATTACTTTTTGTTTAAGTCTTTGCCAATATCTCGTTGTATCGACAAAAACAAACCCCCTTTGGTTACTCTCTGAATCAGTTCTTAGTCAGGATTTAGAATCAACTTCTACGCTCTCCAAGTCTCTGTGGTTCGACCTGTGCTTGCCATGTGTTGCTTGTCGACACTGTGCACTTGAAGTATACACAATAGTAGGTATCTTTCCGAGCCTAACAAGTTTTTGAAATATGAACAGAGAGTAACTAAAGGGGGTTTGATTTTGTCGATACGACGAGATATTGGCAAAGACTTAAACAAAAAGTAATTTGAATTAAAGTAAGCAATTAAATCAAGGTGTAAATACTGAGAATATGGATACTAGGGTATTCAAATCCACCACTAACTTATGATATGCATTCAACTTGTAATATTATTCTTGTCCTCACAGCAGATTCAAGTCTACCGTATATCTAAGGTGTTTCTCCGATGGATAATTTAATCACAACTAAAGTATTTCTCCAAAGCATTAATTGTCTAATTAAAGCACAACTAATCTGAGGATCAATATTTGGTTAAGCATGAGTTGTAGCATAATCAACATAGAGATATTCTAACTACAATGGATACATGGCATACATTGTGAGAGCAAGATGTTGACAAAATTGTATTAAATTATATCTTTAAACAATTCTAAACTTTCAAGAACAAGATACAAGATATGAATACATACCAATGAGTTACGGCTTCATTTAAACCCTAGCAAATGAAACTAGAACATGAAGAACATTACAACAAAATTGAAATTTGATAAACTAACATGAACAAGCTATTCTTGGATGAGTTTTCAACACAACAACCCTCTCTATTTATACAAAAAAATTCTCTCACACTTGGGATTCAAATTTATCAGTAGCAACCACTCAACAATTAAACAAAACATGTTTTCTTAATTGATGGATAGAATGGAATACAATGGGGGTGAGGTGGATGTTTTGGAAAGAATCCAATGGGGGTGAGGTGGAAATGAATTTGGGTCTTGGGTTTTGGATCATGGGTTTTGGATCATGGGTTGTTTAATCCCCATGAATTTGTAAACAGGTTTCCACTGATGCTTGTGCCGAGTTGGGTTGCAATGCTTCCAACTTTCTTCTCTTTTTGTCTTCTCAATTCTTCCAAGCTTTATTTAGTACTTAAAAACACAAAATTAATTAATACAAATATTTATTCTTGAAGATGGTAAGAATGCAGAATTTGGGATAATATATGACTTTGAAGCGCGAAAGATGAGTTAAGTGCCAATGAAAAGGTGTATGAATATGCAATATTTGGCACTCATCAGTCTTAACCATGGAAAACACGAACATCCAAAGCTTAAACCTATTGTGATCAGGTTTTTTATGAAACAACAATTCAAAAGGAGAAAGAGACATATGGATCTAGCAGTTAGTCTATTGATAATAAAATCAGCGGTAAGAAATGCATCAACCAGAAATATTCTGCAAGTTTGCTTGAATCAGAAAGGTTCTACCAGTATCAAAAAAATGTATATGTTTTGCATCAGCTATACAATTTTGTTCACTAGTATGTGGGCATGTAATTTCATGTTTAATACCATGAATGGCAGTTGAATGAGCCACTTCCTTGTTTATAGTCATAACTTTCATATGTAATTCGTTTTCAACTTATCTTTAAAAAAAAAAAAACTTGAAATCGAACTTTGCATATAGTGGGCATAACCAACAAAAATTGTTATAATCATTAATAATGATTGAAAAGAAAAGGGTACCCAAATACACCACAATCTTTTATTTATCAACCTATAAGTCTTTTACCAAGTGTGATTGTCTATGGACAGAGTCGAGACAATACAACAACTTCGGTACACACTTCGTGTAATCATCTATGGATACGAGATCGAGATAATAAAACAACAATATCACTTGTGTGATTGACTATAGATTCAAGATCGAGATGATACGACAACGAAGTGTTCACTTGATAATAGGTACGGTATTAAACAAAAACTTTATAGAATCAATATCAAGTGATATGGAATTACCGTACAAGTCCAATTTACTTTAATTATAATAAAACAATTATAATGCAGAATAATAAAGTAAATGGCACAGCAAGATTTTGTTAACGAGGAAACCGGAAATGCAGAAAAACCCCGGGACCTAGTCCAGTTTTAATACTCTCAGAATTAAGCTGCTATACAAAATCTAATACCAACTTCGTATAGTTGAGACCAAGTAGACTACCCCTAGCTACTTAGTTTCTTCAATATCTCTGCGCCTTCGCCTTCGAGAGTCACGCACATGAATAGCAAGTCCTTTGGATCGTATTCCAAATAGCAAAGGAAGAATCTGTTTGGTAACCAGTCTAATCAATCTTTGCTATAAAGATATGTGAGTTGTTGACAAAGGCTCTTCCGTTTAAACTAATAAATTACTTTGTCTGGTTAGATCAACCTAAACTTTGATTACCCAAATAATCAAACTATAGATTTACAATCAATCAATATAGATCTCAAAGAGAAACTATGAGGTGATGTCGATCTCATGCAACTAGATAATCAAGTCTATCAAAGATAAACATGATTCCAGTTGGATCTCATCCGATCAAGGTTTGTGTACTAAATCCACAATATACGAAAATTAATAAGAATTCTTCTTCGTCTTTAAATCTTTATTTCCTTCAATACCTGCACAACACAACCTGAATCCTCTTGTGATCAATCACGCACAGAACGAAGTCTGTTAACAATGGATTATCACAAGATGTCTTTAGATCTGAAGATGGTTCTAAAGATCCCGCCAATACTTTTATCTAGTTTGAGTGAGACTAGAAACTAGGTGCAATCAAAGTTTCAACAACCGTTAGTCAATCAAATCAATAATTGAAAACTACAACAACAATGCAATTATCTAGTTTACCACCAACGGTACTCGTAGAGCTTCTTGATCCCTTAGAAGTCTATAAACGAGCGGTTGTAAGAGATTTATCCCAACTAGGATACTTTTCTCTCCAAATAGACGGCTCCACCAGAAACAACAAGAATGAAGTTTGCCTGGCTCTTAGGATAGTTTGCAAGAAATACCAACTCAAGTATTTATACAGCAAAGTTTTTTGGACAAAAGGAAATTCCAAAACCTAAAATATTCTCAAGATATTCACATTAAAGTACCTAATTTCGGTTTTCCAATCTCCACTTAAATGCCAAACCATATGTTAGAGCACTGCTCGGTCAAACTCGCATGCGTTGCTATCTCAAGCATGTTTGTCAATGTTAGTGATTAAAACTATAAGTCTTGATTTCTAGACTATGTATAGATGTCTCGGACTAGGACATAGATTGTGTAGTTGAGCATTAGACTTCACGGCGTTTATCATTTGAAGACGAAGAACTACTAAGGGGAGCTTGTGGAATTTCATCAACAAAAAGTATGTGGAGACTGAAACTCATCTATCACTTGGAAAGTTTATTTCTACTCTATCTCCTATATTGAGACATAAGTCGTATTACGATATAGTTTTCTATTATACACATTTGAGATTTCGAGATGAGTTTATCTCGCTTACATATTTCTCGAAATATGTGTTGGCAAGATTTTGCTTCGACCAAGTTCATCTTATATTCTTGACGAAAGTCAGAATATGATCATGTGAAAATTGCCGACTAATATCTTACATGGTTTGTGTGATACAATCATTTTGTGTAGACTTGGAATGTTTCGTTATGCTTATTTCAATATCTTGAAAATTTCTTTGATGCTAATAGTGTGTGAAAGCAGCTATTGTCATCCTATAAGAAAGTTTCAATGATTGAAATAAATAGCGTAGAATCATGTAACCAAGTTTGAATACAAACATAGTGTGTTGTCACATTTGTGTGCAAGTCCAAAACCGGGAACCTAAAGTATGCGTACCCGTACGTGTACTGGCGGTTGTTGGATGTCTGTGCAAGTATGCGTACCCATTGTCTCACGTCCATGAATTTCTGCTGAAGTTTGGAAGTGTCAATTGGTATGCGCACCCGTACGCGTACTGGCATAACCAAACTCAGTCCGGCTACTTAAGCATGCGTACCTGTTTGCATACTTGAGTTGGTTACTTTATAAAATCGGTTGTACATGAACTTAAAACATTTATAAAAATAAGGAATGAAATCTTTGCAAACCATGGATATAATGTTTATGAATTGATTCGAGTAAATCAAACTGAAAAGGCGTGGGTACCCAAATATACCTCAAGCTATAACTTTTCCTTCCTATAAGTCCTTTCTCCGAAAGTGATTGTCTATAGACTGAGTCGAGACAATACAACAAATCGGTTCACACTTCGTGTGATTGTTTATGGATACGAGATCGAGATAATACAACAACGAAGTGTGTTTACTTGATACAAAGGTTCGGACTTAACCAAACTCAATAGGATTGCATATCAAGTAAATAAGAATTAACGTTTGTGTAATTTACTTTAATTATAATAAAACAATTATAATGCCAAAAAATAAAGTAAATGACACAACAAGATTTTGTTATCGAGGAAACCGCAAATGCAGAAAAACCCCGGGACCTAGTCCAGAATTGAATACTCTCAGGATTAAGTCGCTATACAAAATAAACCAACTTCGTATAGTTGAGACCAAGCAAATAAACCTATAGTTCACCTAGTTCCGTATGTATTCCCACGCCTCCAACCTGTAAACAAGTCACGTACTTGGACCAATTCCTTTGGTTTGTATTCCAAACAGTATGGGAACAACAAATTTGTTTGGTATCAACTCTCTTCAACCAAATGATATGAGTTACGCAAAGACTCTTATGTTTATCTTAACATAAACTCCTTTGCCAGGTTCCAAGATCTATCTTATGTTCAATCACCAAAAGGTAATTGTTAAGATTAAGCCAACAACACTCTTAATCCAAAGAATTGTGTTGATGCCGATCTTCTCAATTAATCAATCCAATCTACTACAAGGATAAACCGATTATTAATTGGATCCTTTTTTACGAAAACAAGTATTGTGCACACTAAATATTGTAAAACCAAGTCATAAATCTCCTATCTCTTCTTTGTCTTCAAATCTTCTTAGATCTTCAATAAACACCTGCACACAACTACTTGAATCTCTTGTGATCAATCACACACAGAACGGAGTCTGTTAACAATGGATTATCACAACATCGTATTTAGATCTAACAACAGTCTAAAGATCCATGTCAAAACCTTGAACTAGTTTGAGTGAATCTTATATCATAAGATAAGATTCTCAAGCATAAACAAACTAGGTGCAATCAAAGTTCAACCACCGTTAGTCAATCAAATCAATATGAAAACTAAAGATAAACCGCAATTATCTAGTTTCCCACCAACGGTATGCACTAGAGCTTCTCAATCCCAAAGAAGACTTTAAACTGAGCGGCCGTTAGAGATTTCTCCTAATTAGGTTACCCTCCTCTCCGAATAGGCGGCTTCACCAGTAACAGTACAACAGAGGAAGTTTATGTCACGAAGGATTAGTTTGCTAGAAATGCAACTCAAAGTATTTATAGACAAGGAAGTTTGGACACCAAGGAATTTCCAATACCGAAAATATTCTCAAGATATTCAATATTTTCCATATTCGGTTTTCATAATTCCTGAGAATGCATTGTCCAGATTTATGATCGAAATATCCTTGGAAAATCTTTAACTAGCAAATGCACATTACTAATTCTTATTTTTCATATATAATTAAAAATCTTAATTAAAAGATTCTTAACTTATTTAAATTAGATCTTGGGATTTCCTTCTTTCTAAGCTGTTAAAGAATATCTTTGAACAATAAAAGATACACATTAATGCGCGTGTTCGAAGTGTGTCGACATCTTTCTTCTTGTAAGTCATTTTTCATACTTACTCAATTGAAACCGATTTATCACTCTTCCAAACAAGTTTAGAATTGGTTCATCTGACTTTAAAAAACTATGTGATTGATCAAGTAACACTCAATCACAAGTCATGGGTGTAACGGTTCTACCAAAACAAGTTTCAGTTCTACCTCCATGTGAGTACTGTGCATAGTCACACTAGCTTGCCAAAGATTCGGATGGCTAGGTACTAGGATCGGTTCACCACATATATTTGGTATCTAACTTGTATGTGTTGCACATGTCCATAGGATCGGTTCCCCTTTACCTAAAAACGTGTTGCACATGTTCATAGGATCGGTTCCCCTTTCTACTATAAACCTTGGTGCACCTCATACAAGGATCGGTTCCCCTTTGTGATGTACTTCACCTCTTACTAGGATCAGTTCCCCTTTCCCAAATTTGATCAGACACACACAAACCTGATCATATTGTCATGTGCACAAGGGTGCCCTTATTGTATGTATGTGGGTATTCAGTAGTATCTAGTAGAGTATAATGAGTGGTTTATATTAGCCCACGTGGATAGTTTATAATCGTTGGATATTGAGAGAGGGAAATGGTCCGTGTGTGTGTGATTTATATACTCTCATATCCTGCAATGAAACTCTCAAGAGATGAATTATCAATTGAATAGTTTAGTTTAGCAATTAGGCTTGGTTCACTATGAGTCAAGAGTTTATTTACTCAAACTATGGTCCAAACCATGTAGTTGTACATCCAGGCACACTATAATTGGCATCAGAGCCATTTCGCACAAATTCATCCAATTTTTTTTTCATATCGATCTAGGGATTATTGGTATAGAGTTAGGGCAAAAAATGAAGCCTATAACCATTTCCTTGATCCGCAGACATAATATAGAGATCTATTCAATGCGGTATCTTCATAGAGTAATCATGACCTTCGGAGATTACAGAGTGAAATCTCTTGGGCCAGGGTCAGGTGGGAATCCATTCAGGTACCACAATTCGAAGAATAATTCGTAACTAGAGCTTGGATTACGGGAGCTACGAAGGAGGAAGAGGTTTTCATTGCAGACTTGGTACCTAAATTGAACCAAGACTCTTCAACAGTGGATGAGGTTACAGAAGAAACACATACTGAAGAGTTAGTTGTATCCGAAGAATGGATTCCTGATCCTGATGAGTCGACTCCATCCCTTTTCGTTGAAGCAAAAGAAGATTAAACCACTGCCGTAATGAAATCAATTCCTTCCCCTGTCATTGAAGTAGGTGATTCTTCTAATTTAGAGTTGCTTTCTTCTTCCAATTTCGAGTTAATTCCCCAATATTTCTTTCATAAGAAGAATAATCTGTCAGTTGATGAGAATTCTCAGTATGAGAAAATGGTGAAAACTGATGTTATTGAAGTCCTCAGCAAAATTCTAGGTATGGCTTGTTTCCATTTCAAAATTGATGATTCTCGATTGTTATTCGATAGAGGTAAATGTGTTGGTAAATTGATTCTTCAATTACTTCTTAGATTTGGGTATAATTTAGATTTAAGGTTTATCAATTCGATTGCTCTTTTATGTGTTCAACATGTTGACATTCATGGTGAGAAGAAGGTTTTTGTTCAAATGTCAGAGAGAGACACAAATTGGTTGTACAGAATGCTTGAGACTGTATTGCGAAGCGAGAATGATGGTGTTTTTTGTTCCTATCCTTCTTTTGTTTACACTGGTTCCGTATTTGATCGTGGCAGAGGGTATTTTTAATTTTGCTGATGCTTATAGAATTGGTTTTGATCCTCATAGTTCTGGCTTGATTATTTTTATTGGGTTGATTTTCATGATTGAGTGCAATAGAAATTGTGTTTACAAGTTGATTACAAGACATAGGTATCGATTGAAATTGTTGTTTCAAAATTCTATTATCCTAGAGTTTGCTACAACTGGTGACAGTGGTGATAGTGTTCAGTTATTTTCGAAATGGCCACGAGGAAATAATATAACACTAACTAGTCATTTGTCGGTGTGCAAGCTAATGTGTGAGATTAAGAATGTTTATCAATTGTTTCATCAAATGCTTGATAGGTGGGAAACGAAAACCTTTATTTTCCAGCTGACGTATGTTTTGCCTGATATGATTTTGGGATGTAAATTTGAGTCTTTGGCTGTTGGTGTTATTCGACTTCTTGACGTGGGTTTTAGGCCAGCAACCGCATGGTCTCACCAAGTGATTACACTTTTCAATTCATATGTTACCTTGGTTAGACTCTATGATTACTCAATAAGGATTATTCTCATAATTGTTAGCATCTATTTTAGACTTTTAAGGATGTGCTTCTTCTTATCGAGCACAAGGCTTACATCTGCAACTATTAAAGAAGAAGAAATGAAGAACTCTCTCCATTTTTCCACAGCTGGTCTTCGTTTCTTATACTTTGTTCAATACAAACCTTCTGGCTGTCAACATGGGCTGTGCGTGGGGTATCCAACAATGAGAGTCTATGGGAGTATGAGGATAATAAAACTTGTACTCATTGTCACACATGCTCCAATTATGTCAAGGTTAGTGAACTTCTTCAGATGGAAGTGCAAATTATATTCTAAAAGTCTGGAGAGTGCTGCATATGTGAATTGGAGCAGTTCAGTTGTCATATGTATGACTAAAACTCGACTCATACTCAGGGTAATTCAATTCATACAAGTGCGGCGGTTGGTGGGATATTTGAGGTGGAAATTCAGATTGGTTGCAACTGGATTGTGGAGTATTAGATTTTCCTGTATGGGTTTATTTTTCTTCCCTTCATATCTTCATGGTGCCATGTTATCACAAGATTATTCAAACCATTTATCCCAATTGCTTAAAGTTGACAATTCGGCAACCAAATTTGTTGGAATTCATGATTATATCTCTATGCTGATGCTTACACTTTCAAAAGGTACTTGCTTTCGACTATTAAGAAGTCATCAAATGATTGCCAACTTGGATCCAACAAGTTACCAAGTAATATTTGCTGCATGTCTATTTTTTCTACTCAAGTTTGCTCCCTGGATATATGATAGAGGCAAGATGTTCACTAATAAGGGTTATTTTTCTTTTGCTGTTACTTCTAAATGTGGTGTTAATACTTGGGTCACTGTTCTTCCTGTCCACAATTGGATAAATGCATCTGTTGAATTTTCCTGGGTTAGTGCTGCGAAAACTGAAGCAAATTTCTGTGGTAGTTGTCTGAGTATGCTTCCGTATCCATTTCGCAACAAATGGCCGTGCTGCATTCAAATCCGTGCTTCTTTTACTGTTTTTATATACTGGGATGATCAAAGCACATGGACAATTTGTGTTGGTGTTTTGGTTTATTCGGCTGTCATGTTGGTTTGTCCACCGACAAGTGGCTATATCCATATCGAGTTCTATGGAAGGAAGCAGGCAGTACAACTCTCACAAACTTTGATGCACACTCTAGCCGTGTCCAAGTCAGTGGCCTGCGGTGTTGGTTGGTTTTAAATTTAAAATTCTGGAGCAGTTGGTTGATCACAAGAAAAATAGCTACTACAAGATCAAGCAACTAGTCCCAAACTGTGATGGACAGCTCAGTGGTGTACTTGTGTGCATTCATGGTCAGGCCTGTACAGATATGATACCGAAGATGGTTGTGTCCACTACACCATTTTTTTACGATTCGAAACGGTTTATGAGCGTTACGAATCAGGGTTGTAACGGTTCCTGACCGTTACGAAAAGGGGGCTACAATTTTTTTCGCAACGTCCCAGCAGCCGTTACGAATTTTTCGTAACGACCCTTGTAACAGCTTGAAGCCGTTACTACGTGGCACTGTCTTAACATGCCCGAGCCGTTACGAATTTATTTAGTAACATGACGTTGTAACAAGTTCAAGCCGTTACAATTTTTTTTGTAACTGTAAGAAAATCACTGCCGGTCAACCTTGACCTAGTCAAAATCAGTCAGCAATGCCCAATTTTGACCAGGCAAAGGTTCACCGGCAGCTCATTCTTGGCCGGAATACGCCGGAGTTCCAAATAACCACCAGCATACACCTTTTATTTATCCTTCACAATAAACAATATTTTCTTCAATCACATTCATCTCAATTCAATCATTTCTAATAACATTCAAATGGATTCATACAAAGGATTCATACAAAAAAGAACTTAAATTCTTGTAAGTACCAAATTTTATTTGTTAAGTATCAAATACTAGGGGAATATATACTAAGTATCAGTTCATAAAAATTCTTGTGTTCACAATTCATCTAACTTAGAATGTACATAGAAACTTACTACAACTTAATGTGTGCCTTGTTCTCCAACCTTTTTGTTCTAAACTTGTTGCAGCAGAGCATCATCCAATTAACCTGCAAACACAAAAAAATATATACTTAGATGGAAGTATGCGCAGAAAAATCAGTCCTAAGTTATGAGGTTACTGCTGCAAGTAAGAGAAGTGGAGGATCATACTACATTAAGTTCTTGTTCATTTCATAGAAACCTACTTAAGTTCCTAAGTTCATTCCATTTCGTAGAAACCTACTTCAGTTCCTACGTTCATTTCATTCTCACTTGAAAATCACTATAAGTAGATACTGTAGAAACTTACTCAAAACTTGCAGCTTCAATCAATTGAACTGATAAGCTGTGATAATTATCTCATTTATGGTTTTTCAGAATTATTATACATTCCGAGGCTGTTACGCCATCTAAGGACATAAATAATAAAATTTGGAGTAAGCCTTCAAGCACAACAATAGCTCGACCAACTTGAAGCTGCAAATTTTAAGAGTAGACATCTCTTTAGAAATCCATGCATAAAGTTATAAATGAAAAGTATCTTCTAAGTTTAAACTTCATAAGAACAATGAGAAATACTTATAGTGTTTTGTAATAAAGAACAAGCCCATGATTTAGTCATCAAGAGCTTCAACTGAAACTATAACCACCGATCTAGGCCATCATTGCAATTGGTCCTGAAAAAAATCAAAGTCCATAATCTCTCTCGCACGCGCAACAAACCAAAATCCTGTAAGAAAAATGGAATCTAGAAAATATACAAGTTAACTACTTACACGGTAATCTAGCAGGTACGCAAGATGATGCCAATCCAGCTACAGTTCACTTCCCACCAACATAATACCTCATAAGTATAAATTGAAGGTCAAAATCCACAAATTTAAACTTTATAGTACAAATATAACCAAGTGAAGTACTTACCAGGGATTGATATTTCCCTGGCTGGTTACTGCTGCTTCAGCTGACCTTGTGCGAAGTCCCCTGTGCATTCACATATAACAGAACAAAAACCACCCACATATATATAAATAAATGATGAACTGGAAGTGCATATCCACTCATAAGCCGGTTTGTGTTCACATAATTCAGCAAAAAGTTACATTGGACAAAAAAAGTTGCTTTAAGTAAAGTAATTGCTTCAAGTAAATATCACAGTAGCAAAAATTGGTCAGGTGCCAGGAATATCATTATTATTTTTTTCCAGTGTACAAGCGAACACTTAAAAGAAATACTAGTACTAAGGAATTAATGCTCATAGAGATGAGACTACCAGAATCTCAATAACTTAAAATGGTACCAACAGTAATAGGATTATGGAGAAAAATAGGTATTCAAGAACCGTAGAAACAACAATAAATGTTTAGTTTAACCAAGATATTTTTGCAAGCTTATATACACTATTGAACCATGAGGAACTTTAGATATCTAGCAAATACATTAAAAAATTTTGATAACCGCCCCCGATGTGCTACAGACCTCACACAAGTTCTTGGAGTTAAATTGTTGGTGGACCTCATTCTTGGAAAGTCACGCACCATTAAACATAAAGAGGGAGTAAGGATGTAAAACTGTGATCCTAAACATGCATCCTTTATCCACTACCATCTGATCTTAATAAACATTACTGACCACCACCATACATCACTATTACTAATTTAAGTTACCAAACTAATTAGTTAGCATCTACATACACACCCTTGTCATTTCTCATTAACACTAAGCCCAAAATGAGATAAAACAAGGAAATACCATCTCATCCCAGCACAAAGGGTTAGAAGTCTATGAACACCTTGTTGAATATTATAAAATGGTTAAATAAGCAACTAACAAGCCTTCAACAACAATGGATAACATAACCATTCATCCATTTCATATAAAAAGTAACAGTTCAACTTACCAACTATAACAAGCTGGATTTATATACTCTGCGCCAGTATTGGCATGAGACAAACTACCTTGAAATCTATTTTATTAATGGAAGCCATGCATAGTTAGGCAGGTTCGACGTATATATATACTAACAGGGCATGGAAAAATTGGTCAACTGAAAGTGAGTTGTGTATCAAGATCATTTCTTAAAATTCCAATCTTAGGCCGACGGGGTTCCGCAATGCCATTAGTTAGTGAAAATGTTAATAATAAAGCTATACGGACAGTATTAGTACGATTCTGCAAATATACAATCATAAGCATTTATCATGGGAAGCAACTCAAATCCAAGAGTGAGATAATTTTCAACCAAATATGGATAGCGTATGATTTCAGGGAATTTAAATGCTCATATTATAGATAATCAAATTAGCCAAAGCTCACAAATAAATCAAGGAATAATTGCTGAAGTAAATAAACAAACATCATGATAGAAAATTCACATCACATTTTTTGAATGATGTTATAAGGAATAATTGCTTTAACAAATAAAAAAACTAAGCATGCTAGTTCATGGAAAAATAAATTCACATGCTAGTTTACATAAAATACCTTAATCTTAACATGCCAAAGAAGAAGTAAATAAACAAACATCATGATAGAAAATTCACATCACATTTTTTGAATGATGTTATATTTGCAGATAGAGCGAATACAAAATCATCGAATAAGTAAAAATTGCTGATGCGTTACACTTACATTACAAACCAAGTATATGTTTAGTTTCTACAGATGGACATTTCAGTACTTTTCATTGGAAAAATTAGGCCATATCGAGACCATTCAACTACTGTATCACCAATGTAACTTTAACAAATAAAAAAACTAAGCATGCTAGTTCATGGAAATACCCAAAATAAATTCACATGCTAGTTTACATAAAATACCTTAATCTTAACATGCCAAAGAAGAAATCAATTCATACTAATTGAAACCCTAAAACTGAAATTAAACAAATCAATTCACACTAATTGAAACCCTAAAAATAAAAGTCAGAAAATCAATTCATACTAATTAAAATTAAACAAATCAATTCTTAAACCTTCAACTTCAGATCTTTGGAGTTTTTCAAAGTTCTTCAGTCTTTCAAACCCTAACATGAAATCAGAAAATCAGATTAGATCAGTTAGTATATACCTTTCAAATCCTAAAACTTGATTTAACAGATGATAAAACAAATACCTTCAAAGTTCTTCAGCTCTTCCACATATAAAACCCTAAATGAAATCAGAAAAAGAAATTGAATTAGATTTATCAGATAAAAAAAACCCTAAAACTAAATCAAAAAAAAAATAGTTCGAAGGAAAAACTTACGATGGAAATAAAAGATCGAGAAAGTTGTAATACTCTAATATCTAATCTCTTTGACAAACTTGTGATATCTTCTGAGAAGATCGGTAATGGTAACTTCTGCAGAGGCGATGAAACGAGAAGAGAAGAAAGAGAAACTGAAAAGAAGAAATGGGTTTACTTGATGAAACCCTTATCTCTTTACCAGCTTATCTCTTCAGGGGAGGAATAATCCTCTAGCATTAGTGAACTTGGGTGGAAAAGAGGGGCACACGTCTTAATGGCACACTCACAATAATATTTTTTACCGGCTCTAGTGTCACCAAATGTGTGATTATCACTCATAAAAAATTGACCTGTTACGAATCTGGAAAAAAAATTCTTAACGGCTCTGTCCTGTTACGTCTAGGTTGTAACAGCTTTTTGTAACAGGAAATTTTGTAACGGCAGCTGGGCCGTTACGAATTTTAGTTGCGATTCGGGAAAAATGGTGTAGTGGTCTCAAGAAAAAACTGAAGATGAAGTTGATCACTTGTACGTGGGGACTGTTCACTGCAACCAACTGAAGATTCCAGGTGCTAAGAAAGAAAAGATGCTGCTGCTAAGCAGCAAGACAAAGGTGACTGATACCTTCGTCAGGTCTACCAATACAATGGATACTATCCGACATATGCTCTTAAAAGCCTGGTACCTTGATTGTGGAGCTTCGTGTTGTCCTGCAGCCACTCCAGTTGTTCTATTTTCACCTTCATCCTTGAGGACAAGGATGGTTTCAAGGGAGTGGAATGTCATGTGCACAGGGGTGCCCTTATCATATGTATGTGTGTATTTAGTAGTATCTAGTAGAGTGTAATGAGTGGTTTAAATTATCCTACGTGAATAGTTTATAATCGTTGGATATTGAGAGAGGGAGATGGTCTGTGTGTGTGTGATTTATATACTCTCATATCCTGTAATGAAACTCTCAAGAGATGAATTATCAATAAAATAGTTTAGTTTAGCAATTAGGCTTGGTTCACTATGAATCAAGAGTTTATTTACTCAAACTATGATCCAAACCCTGTAGTTGTACATCCAAGCACACTGCACATACCCCAGGTGATTACTTAAGATCAGTTTCACTAATAAAAGTCATACCAATACATAAGTCAGGCCTCATGTTAATAGTTTTACCAAGAACACAAACAATTCATGAGCAGTTATACTAATCACACATATTGGTCGTTCATAAGATATGCAATAAAGAACAACCCCGGGCGATTTCCTTTTCGGTTCACAAACATATCATGAACTTACTTCCTTAAAACACATGTAAAAACATTATTTCCAAAGATGAAATCCTCACCTCATAACCATACATTATCATAATAGCATTCATATGATTATGTTGATGTCTTATATACAAAGTTTAATGGTTAAGCAATAAACCTCATATTGGATTCCTTAATACTATGTCTATCTAGAGTGTTCATGCTTCACAGTTTTATATTTTCAATATGCATGACTTGAAAGATACGTTAGGGAATAAAACAGTTCAAATCAAATATCACTAACCTCAAGTGTAAGGATGATGTTGTGGTTGTAGCTCCTTACTTATTCACTTCTTCAAGTCTTCGCAATACTTGTAATGTCTCATCCTAATACTTTCAAGCTAACCTATACGAAGTTGACTCTAGTACAATTAAATCAAGCGACTCTTAAATGAGTTTTGGATCACTAAAATATGATAACCAAACTTCACATACCAATGTTTGGTGGGTTCAACCGAGCTATGCGCTAACACAAACCGATTTTGCTTCAATTGTGTTCTTGTATACTTCTATGAGAATATAACTAGTGAACGGCTCTTTAACTAGTTTCGTTTGAGTCATTTGAACTAGTTATAGTTAAGATAAATAAGGTTTATATGAGAGTAATCATATGGCTAACTTCGGTTAACTATTGTTGAACCAACATGATTACACGTTTGGGTACGGTTACATAAACCTAAATGAGGGTACATTTCATTTGTGTGTAACAAGCTAAGTTCGATCTAACGGTTGAAAGATATTAGCTTGGTTGAATCAGGTTTTTCATCTAACGGTGAATATTGAATGCTTTGTTACCAAGGTAACTGTTAGAGCATTGCTCGGTCGAACTCGCATGCGTTGCTATCTCAAGCATGTTTGCTAATGTTAGTGATCAAAACTATAAAGTATTTATTTCTAGTCTACTATAGCTAAGGTCTCGGACTAGGATAGAAAGTGTAGTTGATCCCAAGAACTCCATGGAAATCATCATACAATATGAAGGACTACTCAAGGAACCAGTGGATATTCATCGACTAAAGGGTATGTGGAGACTTAAACTTATCTATCACTCAAAAGTCTATCTACTCTATCTCCTATCTTGAGACAAAAGTCATATTACTATATATACTAACAATATACACATGTGATATTTCGAGCTGAGTATATCTCGCTTATCTATTTCTCGAAATATGTGTTGGTAAAGCTTTCGCTTTAGCCAAGTTCATCTTTACCTAGTGACGAAAGTCATGTTATGTTTCAATCACTTTGGAAATCGCTATGATGAAAAATAGTTTGTGAATAACAACTATATGACGTCCTCTGAGAATGTTCAATGGTTAAAATGAGAGTTTAGACAATATAACCACTGGGGGATATAAACATTGTTGTGGTAACACATATATGTATAAGTCCTTAGCACTTGAACCGAAGTTTGCGAACTTTGTTGAGTGAAAATCGAAACTTGAGCAGTCAACCCAGTCCACGAACTCAGTCTGCGAACGTGAGTAGTTCTCGAACCAGAGAATTTCTACTGGAGTTGTAGCTCGGTTTCAGTCTGCGAACTGACGGAAGTTCTCGAACCCGAGAATTTATGCTGGAGTTTGTGAACTCCAACCGGTTAACTTGAGTCCGCGAACCTAGTCCGCAAAATTGAGTGGTTATGTCTAAAAATGATGTTCGTGAACTTATCTAAATTATCTAAGGAATGCTATTGCAAGCCGTGGCTTTATAGTTCATGAATCGATTCGAGTGAATCACATCTTTTTTGCTTAAATTGTGTCTTGTGTAATACATGTGATCTCATAGCAATTGAAAAACTCTCTAACTAGTTCATTTGAGTCATTTGGACTAGTTATGGTGAAGAAGAATATGGTTGATATGAAAGTTATCATTTGGCTAACCATTTGGTTGACTAATATTGAACCAACTATTGTAAACGTTTGAGTACGGTTACAAAAACCCAAATCTTCAAGTACATGTGTGTATGGCAAGCTAAGTTTTCGATATAACGGTTGAGAGATATTAACTTGTATCTAATCAGGTTAACATGTAACGGTGAATATTGAATCCTTTGTTACTAAGCTAACATTGATTGCAAACCCTGATTTGAAAGACTATATAAGGTAAAACTCTAGCAACTGGGAAACATAATCCCCACACATTCTGTGTGATACTAGTTTGCTAATCTAGAGTCGATTCTCCTTTAACCTTTGGTTTTCTTCTTCTAAAACCAGGTTAACGACTTAAAGACTTCATTGGGATTGTGAAGCCAGACCGATACTACTTTTCTTGTAGTTGTGTGATCTAATCTTGTTGTTTCTATCGTACGAGTACAATTTTAATAATTGTCTTGAGATTTCTATCTCCAATAGGCAAGATATAAAAGTAATCACAAACATCTCCGTCTCATCGTTTGTGATTCCACAATATCCTTTTTTCGCTGCGTCTATTAAGACTATTGTGAGGTGATTGATAAAACTAAGCTGTTCTTCGGGAATATAAGTCTGGTTTTATTGATTGGTTCATGTTCACCTTTATTTATCAAAAGACGGAACAAAACTCATAGGTTTATTCGTGGGAGACAAATTTATCTATCTTGTACACTTTTCTGTGTGAGACAGATTTGTTTATTAAAGTCTTCGACTTTGGGTCGTAGCAACTCTTGGTTGTGGGTGAGATCAGCTAAGGGAATCAAGTGCGCAGTATCCTACTGGGATCAGAGACGTAGGAGCATAATTGTACCTTGGATCAGTGTGAGATTGATTGGGGTTCAACTACAGTCCAGACCGAAGTTAATTTGGGGTAGGCTATTGCCTATAGCGGCTTAATACAGTGTGTTTAATCTGTACTAGGTCCCGGGGTTTTTCTGCATTTGTGGTTTCCTCGTTAACAAAATTCTGGTGTCTGTGTTATTTATTTTCCGCATTATATTTTTAGATAATTGAAATAATACAGCATGTGCGTTGTTAAATCAATTAGAATATCCGACCTTATTGGTTTTTGATTTAAATTGATTGACAGTTGGATATTGGTCTTTGGTACCATCCAAGTTATCTCTCTTTGATTAGACTCGCGAATCATATTTGCTTGAGTAAATCAAATTGAGAGATTGAGATAATAACTCCTTGAGTATTTTTTATTGATTGAGTCTAGTTGATTCTCTAGAAAACAACTCGGAGTTTTCCATACAGATTGCTAATCGAAATATTGGGTGTGGTTGTTAGACCCCCACTTTTTCAGTAACTTGGATTGCAAACCCTGATTTGAAAATTATATAAAAGAGAACTCTAGCAACTGGGAAACCTAATCCCCACACATCCTGTGTGTTACTAGTTGCATCAACTAGAGTCGATTCTCCTTTAACTTTAGGTTTCTATCAAGACCTTGTAGGTTAACGACTTCAAAGACTTCATTGGGATTGTGAATCCAGACCCAACTATTTTCTTTGTAGTTGCATGTTCTGATCTTCCCCGATTCTATCATTTGAGTACTATCTTCTCTAAGATTTGCTCGAGATTTAATATCCTATAGGAAGGATAAAAAGTAATCACAAACAGCTCCGTCTCATCGTTTGTGATTCCACAATATCTAGTTTCGCCATCATACGATTTAGATTATTGTGAGGTGGTTGATAATATTAGGTCGTTCTTCGAGAATATAAGTCATGTTTATCAATTGGTTCCTGTTCACCTTGATTTATCAAAAGACTGAACAAAAACTCTTGGGTATTTCTGTGGGAGACATATTTATTCATTCTATAGACTTTTCTATGTGAGAAAGATTTGTTTATCAAGTCTTTGACTTTGGGTCGTAACAACTCTTAGTTGTGGGTGAGATAAACTAAGGAAATCAAGTGCGTAGTATCCTGCTAGGATCAGAGACGTAAGGAATGCAACTGTACCTTGAATCAGGATGAGATTAATTAGGGTTAAACTACAGTCCAGTCCGAAGTTCATTGGTAGTAGGCTAGAGTTTGTAGCGTCTTAATACAATATGGTGTTCAAACTGGACTAGGTCCTGGGATTTTTATGCATTTGCGGTTTTCCTCGTTAACAAAATTCTGGTGTCTGTGTTATTTATTTTTCGCATTATATTGTGTTATATAATTAAAATATCACAAATTATGTGTTAAGATCAATCAATTAGATAATCCAACCTTTGGTTGTTGATTTAAATTGATTGACACTTGAACATTAGTCTTTGGTATCGTTCAAGTTGTTTCACATAATAATCAGGCTCGCGGATTTCTATCTGTTTGATTTGCTGATTAAATTTTGAAACAGAGATATTAAACTCTAGTATATACTTTTCTCTAGATTGAGTCTAACTATCTAGTTGATTCTCTAGAAAGTATATTGGAGTAAGTCCTCTTAGATTTGCAAACGAATTGTTGGGTGTGGTTGTTAGACCCCCCGCATTTTCACCATATTTCCGAAAACTCTCATAGAAAACTTCTATTATTAGTCTAGCACATTAACCAATAATATTTTCCAGAGGATATGCTTAAATTGCTGGTAATTAATGTATATATGATAAAAATCATAATTAAATGCTTTCCAATTTTTCGGACATGGGATCACTTTGAGTATCAAGGAATATCTTTGAACAATTAATGATAAGAGTTATCTACATGTTCAAATAATATCGTCATCTATAAGCTTCTCATCTTAGCAAACCCAAAACCCTAATTCACACACATCGCGATGAAATATATGAATCATGGAAACTTGGTTTTTCTCATTGAACTGATGATACCATCACTCCAAAATATGTTGTGATCGGATATAACATGATTCCCAAGATAGGTTGTAATTGGTTATACCTTGCTCTACAAAGTAGCTTGTGACCGGTTACACCTTGCTTTTCGAAGTATCTTGTGACCGGTTACACTTTTCTTCCCAAAGGTAGCTTTTTACCTATTACAACTAACTTCCCAATTCATCTTGTGACCGGTTATACCTTGGATTCCAAAGTAACTTGTGACCGGTTACAACTTGCATTCCAATATAGCTTGTGATCGGTTACATATTGATTTCCTAATGTAACTTGTGACCGATTACAACTAGCTATATATCATAGGCTATAACCGGTTATAACACAACTCTCAACCAAAGTTAAGATTGGTTCTACCTTGTCATCTTATATTGGTCATTCTAAAGATATTCAATGAAGAACCTGACCAATCATGATTTTCTTTCAATTATGAAACAAGTTTATAAATGTACTTCCTTTAAATAAAGGTTATAAAACATTGTTTCCTATAGTGAAATCATACCTATATCTTACACATAATCAAGACACTATATACAAAGATTATGTCGATGTCGTATTTACTAAGGTCCAAAAGATAAGCTTTTTATACTTTGTAATTCAATAAATTCCTTGACACTTTGATCATAATATTATGACCAAGTCTAACCACTAGAGTACTATTTATATACAGATTCGCATGTTATGTTTTCAATATAATCCGATTTGAAATATATGTTTGGAATGGAAACAAGATCAAGTCAATATTATTAACCTTAAGAGGAAGGATGATGTCATCGTTGCAGTCGTTACTTCTTCACTTTCTTCAGGTTTTCAGAGTAGTACTTGTACATCTCAACATTCCTAAACTTTCTAGTCTAACCTAAATGAAGTTGACTCTAGTATTTAATCAATGGACTCTAGATCAGTTTTGATACTAAAATATGACAACCAAACTTGACATACCAACAATTGGTGGGTTCAACCAAGCTATACTCTAACAATCATGCAGATAACCACTATTAAAAGCAATTAGATAAGGATCTCGACGATCTACATACAAAAAATATAACTTCTTGGAAGTAAAACAAGAAGACAAACTAAATGGTACTTTATTAGATCTACCTAATTGTTAGAGCATAGCTTTGAGGTTAGTAATATTGTAGGATCAGAATATCGCAACATCAATACCTTTGCGAAATCTTTATACAACACACTGCGAAGACATCGCAGATTGGTTACAGAAATGACGTGACAGATGACGACAGCCAAAACACGAGAAAGATGTGAAGGCCTAGTGAGATTTAGAAATGTTGAGAAATTGAACATTTGTATACTTGCGAGAATATCGCAAGCAAGATCCGAAAATAAAGGACAGCTTAGTTGTCATCCACTATGTAATATCCTATATAAAGAGCCGAATAGGCTTAAGGAGAGAGGGAGATCTTTTTAGAAGTGGAGAGAAAGTTTTGAGGAGAGAGAAAGTCTAGAACAGTGGTTGTATTCTTGATTTCATTTCCTTTTTGTAAAATTTCTAAAATCAATTAATAAAAAGTGTGATTGTTGATTTTAAAGATGTGTAGATTATTATGAATTCTTGTGAGGGATGTATTGTGGGAATTCCTGCAACTACATAATGGCGCTAGAAATAGGGACAGACAAGATTAAAGATTGTTATTAAGGCTGTTCAAATCAAGAAAATGATGAAAAAAATCGATAAATCAGTTAAGGAAAAGAAAATTAAAATCAAGGAATGCAACAGAAGGTTGGAGTGTAGTTTAATCACAAAAACAATGATTAATGAATTCCATGAAAACATCAGAGGGAGAATACATAAACGAGATTTTGAAGGAAAGAGAATCATGACGGTGGATAAGGTATCACCCTTGAAAGATTTGGAAAAACATAAAGTTACATTCACAACAGCAGAGATACCAAGAGAAAATTTGAGCCACACATCTCCTTTGGTAATCACAATAACCACACAGAAAGAAAAGGGGAAATCAGCAAAAACTATGGAAGAATGGACGGTAAACAGAACTTTGGTGGACACAGGGAGTTCGACGGATATAATGTTTTATCATGCATATAAAGGAATGGGATACAAAGATGAAGAAATGTCTCCTTCAACATATCATATTCATGGATTTAGAAAATCCACAACAAAACCTAAAGGGTAAATAGTGATGCGAATTTTACTAGGAGAGATTGAAACACAAGTGACGCTATGTGTGGTGGATATGGAATCGTCATACAACATGTTGTTGGGAAGGCCATGGATACACGCAATTAAAGTTGTAGCGTCGACATTATATCAAGGTATTAAATTTCCTATGCCAAGTGGGATTGGTGAAATTAGAGGGGATGCTGATAAAGCGAAATTATTTTATCAAATTGAAGTGAAGCAGTATGAAGGACGTGCAAAGAAGCGAAAAAGTCGCAGAAAAATGACGAAAGAGGCAAAGAAAGAAGAAAAATTTAGAATTTATATGATAAGAGCAGAGGAAGGAAAAGGAATACCCAGCGAAATTTCGGAAGAAGGGACTGAATTTGCGAAGGTGATAAAAGAACCAACACCTATGGGAGAACCTGAGT
The DNA here is from genome assembly GCA_023529315.1 of Papaver bracteatum. Taxonomy (NCBI): domain Eukaryota; kingdom Viridiplantae; phylum Streptophyta; class Magnoliopsida; order Ranunculales; family Papaveraceae; genus Papaver; species Papaver bracteatum. The sequence goes on along the minus strand of JAJJWX010001704.1, from coordinate 161,172 downwards.
CCAGTTACACCGCGGCAGAACCAACAAAGGAAGTGAATGTTGGAACCAAAGAAGAACCCAAAATACTAAAAATTGGGACTAAGATGGAGGCAGATGAAGAAGAAATAACTATTAGTCTGTTGCGAGAATATAAAGATATTTTTGCATGGTACATGGACGAGATTCCTAGAATAGATCCGTATGTGGCGTGTCATAGGTTGGAGATTGACAAAAATGCAAGGCCATTCAAACAAAGAATCAGAAAAATCGCAACAACGTATCATCCCCAAATAGAAGAAGAGTCGCAGAAGATGCTTGATGCAGGAATCATAAGACAAGATAAGTATCCGGAGTGGATATCAAACATGGTTGTGGTCCCAAAGAAGAATAAGGGGATAAGAATTTGTATATACTTTACTGATCTAAACAAATCTTGTCCGAAAGACAGTTTTCCGTTACCAGATATTCCACAAATGGTTGAATCGGCAGCGGGAAATGATAGAATATCTTCTCTTGACGGGTACAAAGGCTATAATCAAATCCCTCTCGCTGAAGAAGATCAATAGCATACTGTTTTTTTCGCTCCAAGGGGGTTATACCGTTATACAAAAATGCTATTTGGTTTGCGAAATGCTGGAGCAACATACCAAAGGATGGTAGAGAAGGTATTCACGAAGTGGATACACAAAACATTAGAGGTGTATGTAGATGGCATGTTAGTAAAAAGTAAAGAAGCAAAAGATCATGTCCAAGATCTGAACAAAATTTTTGAACAGATGCGGTACTTTAACATCAAAGTAAATCCAGAGAAGTGTATCTTTGGGGTTGCGTCAGGAAAATTTTTAGGCTACATTGTATCAAAAGAAGGAATACAAGTTGATCCATAGAAAGTGCAAGCAATTAGTGACATGCCAACACCAGCGACGGTAAAAGATGTACAGAAGTTAAACGGATTCTTAGCTTCGCTAGGAAGGTTCATTTCGCGATCATCAGACAAATGTAAACATTTTTTCAACATACACAAAAAGGGGACGAAGTTTAGATGGACAGATGAATGCGAGAAAGCTTTTCAAGGAATAAAAGAACATCTGATGAATATATCTATTTTGCAAAAGGCAGAACCAGGAGAAGAATTATTAATCTATCTTGCGACAACTTCGCACGCATTAAGTGTTGTGTTATTACGAGTAGATGCGGGAGTTGAGAGACCAATATATTACATCAGCAAAACCTTCAATGCCGCAGAGAAAAATTATTCAAAAATTGAAAAACTAATTTTGGCATTAGTTTATGCAACATTTAAACTTCGCATATATTTTATGGCACATAAAATAAGGGTGTTGACAAAGGTACCAATTGAGCCAGTAATGAAGAATTCAAAAAGGTCGGGCAGGGTTGAGAGATGAAATGCACAAGTAGGACATTTCGAAATCAAGTATGAAATATTATCTTCACCCAAATCACAAGTTGTCGCAGACTTATTAGCAGAATTTCCTCTAGAAGATGATGAAGTTGTGGAAGAAATGATGGATGTGGAAGAAGAACATGGAAATACAAGAGATATATTAATAGAGCCAAATAGATGGGAAGCATTGGTGGATGGATCGTCAAATGGGGAAGGTAACAGAGTTGAAATTGTTTTGATTTCGACAGAGGGCACCAAAATGGCTTTTTCCTTCAGATTGGAGTTTACATCCACCAATAATGAAACAGAATATGAAGCTGTGATCCATGCCCTGAAATTCGTAATAGAAATGAAGTTATAAAATGTGTGAATCACCAGTGATTCGTAGCTAGTCATTCGTCAAATAAAAGGAGAATATACTACAAATGAACCATCCTTGAAGAAATACAAGAAACTTTTTGAAGAATTGTCAGTGAAAATTCCAAAAATAAAATGGAGACATATATCAAGAAAAGATAACAGACGCATAGATGCTTTTGCTTTTATCTCAAGTATGATGACAGACCCAATTGCGATATGTATAAAGATACAGACACTTATATCACCATCAATCGATAAAGAAGAAGAAGAGGTGGACGTAATGATAATAGAAGGTGGGGAAGAAGAACAAGTACCCAATATCGAAGATTGGAGAGCAGAACTTCATGCATATCTAATAAAAGGAAAAACACCAAGAAATAAATTGGAGGAACAAAAATTAAAGGGTCGTGCGATATATTATGAGCTATTAGATTGGGTATTGTATCGAAGATCCTTTAATGGACCATCACTCAGATGTTTGACACGAAAAGAGGGAGAAGAGGTGTTAAACGCGTTACATTGTGGGGATGCTGGAAATCACAGCGGCGGAAGATCTTTGGCATACAGAGCGAAAATGCAAGGTTATTACTGGCCATATATGCATGAAGATGCGAAACAAGTATCAAGACGTTGCTAAGATTGTCAGCGGCACGGAAAGAAAATACATGCACCTGGAACACCATTAACATCTTCAACAAGTGTATGAAATTTTGGGAAATGGGGTTTAGACATTGTAGGACCATTTTTACCAGGATCTGGACAAAGAAGATATCTGATTGTCGCTATAGATTATTTCACAAAATGGGCAGAAATAAAGGCAGTACAACATATTCTCGATAAAGATATTTTTACATTCATATTTGAAAACATCGTTTGCAGATTTGGAATTCCCGCACAATTGGTATCTGATAATGGGAAACAGTTTGAAGGGCAGAACATAGAAATATTACTCAATGCATTTAAGATAAAATGTGGGAAATCAACCCCTCTATATCCACAGGCCAATGGACAGGTAGAAGCAACAAATAAGATAATTGCAGATATATTGAAGAAGAAGTTAGAAGGATATAACAGAGCATGGTGCGAACAGGTGCATAATGCAGTATGGGCTTACAACACAACCAGATAAGAAGCTACTGGAATGTCACCTTTCTGTTTAACATATGGAGTTGAGGCCGTGCTACCAACAGAAGTTATTATTCCCACAACAAAGAGAGAGGCTTGGGAGAAAAATCTTAGTGAGGGTATGATTTTAACCAATCTAGATGAATTAGAAGAAAAGAGAGAAAGGGCTTTACAGCATATGGAAAACTACCAGCGAAGATTAGCCCGAGAATATAATAAACATGTTAAAACACGCGAGTTTCAACCAGGTGACTTGGTGTTGCAAGAAACACCAATATATCAGCGAGAAAATGGTGGAAAACTAGAAAAAAAAATGGGATGGGCCTTACATCATTAAGGAGATAGTCGGAACAGGGGCATATAGATTGATAGATCCTGAGGGTAAATATGTGGGCCATAGACTTGATAGACTGTGGATCAGATTATACTTAAAGAGATATTACCCATAAAAGGTTTTGGAAAAGAGTAGACTGCGAAATGATGTATGATTGAAACAAAATGAATCTATGTGAAAATCTTATGAGAGAATAATTGCGAGATTATACATATCCAAAACAAAGAAAGAATATGCGAAAATTTCGCACAGATAATGACAAGAGACAATAAAAGATCAATGACATACTAGAAAGGGGCGAACCTACTATGGCGTACACCCTAGTTCGCGAAATAAAAATTTCGCAAGAGCTAAATGTAAGACCTAAAGTACATCGTACCTGTTACATGGCTCAGCAAAAAGGTTACACCGCCCCTGGAACCTGAGTCATGGAGATTTTGGGTCAATAAAGCCCATCCAGGAGAGGCGCCTTGGATTATCAACTTAAGAATGTGACTTAGGTTGGGTGACTAAGGTGAGAAGGTCTCTCCTAAGGAGTGCAAAATATGATCAAGGAGCCGAGGTACACGGTTGAGCCAAGAGTGCCTGGGGCGTCTGGAACGTACCTGGCCATTATTGGCAGGTCTTGACTTATGCTGCACTCAGCCCGAAGAAAACCCCACTTAGGGTGCAGTCTCGTAACCATAAGCCATATAGGAAAAAGGGATAAGAGGTTGCGAAAACAACTGGTTGTTGTAAAGACCGGATGGGATGATCCAACCTTAGTATAGGTACGTATCATTGAAGGGGAAACCGGGGGGAAGATAAGGGCGGCACCCTCCATTAGGGAGGTGATAAGTGTCTTGAGACGTAAATGTCATGAGGCTTTTTACTCATGGGAGTATCAAGGCTTGTCATATTTGTGCGACAATCCTGAAGAGGCAATAATATAAAAGAGAAAGATAAGGAGAGATCAATGGGTCAATACATGAAAGTGTAAAGATGTCCTGCGATTTCATCGCACGATGGAAATTTCATGGGGCTCTATATTCGTAAGAATATTTAGGACTGTCATATTGTCGCAACAAAAATGATAAGAGAAAATAGTTAAGGCAAGATCAAGGGGTTTTTGCATGAAAGTGCAAAGACGTCCTGCGATTTTGTCGCAATGACAAGAGGTGGCAAAATAAGACCTTTAACTAGGAAGGCAAAATAAGACCACATGATTCAACAAATTTTTTATAAGCATTAACTATTACTTATGCAGGTCATTCATCGCAAGAAAGATAATGAGAGGCAGTATGGGAATTATTAAACAACAAGCATTATCTTTATCGCCAGCAAGCACAATAATAAAAGAGTAAATGCATTTTAAAGTTGGCTAAATTACATCATTTGCAAGAAGTTATGAAGATGAAACAACCGAAAGAAGTAAAATTATATAAGAAATTCAAGCTTCAGTGTTAGTTTCGCCAGAAGAAGATGAATATTTTCATCAATTTTCTCGCCAGAGGGAGATAATGGACGCTCTTCGCCAGCTTTTTCACCTTCGAAGCTTTCTCACTTTCACTAGTTTTCTCTTTATTCTGGTTTACTCTAGTCTCTTCTTCATTTGGGTTATCATCAACAATTGCTTCATTAGAGGGAATTTCTTCTTCATCTGCGAAATCTTCACCACTTTCATAATAATAATCGTTACCAGGAGAACAAGTAACTTCATCGTCATCTACTTCCAAAGGTTCGACATATGTGGGAGGAAGATATTTGGATAGCAAGATATCATTCGCAAGAACTTCAGCCCTGAGATGAACTTGGCGAAGAAATACTTTCGGATGATTCCTATTTTGCATATCTTTGAAATAAACAAGATAATCAAATATTCTTTTTGCCCGATCGCGAGAACGAGCAAGGGTAGAGGCAAGTAATGCATTCTCTTTGCGAATCTTGGCAAATTTAGACTCCAAAACAGAAATGGAGGAACGAAGATTTTTCTCAGATTCTGCGAAAACAAAGAAACTCAGAAAATTATTCAAGCGAAGGATTCGCGAGGAAGATATCATAAAAAGACTTAACAAATAAAAAATGGTTGAGACAGTCAAATTTTATGACTACCTTATTTTTGCGAGATAAGATATTAGGTTAAAGCCAAGCAACTATTCTCCAAGTGATCCATTGCATCGTCAAATTTATCTTCAACTAAACCTTTCAGGCGAGATCGAAGATTCTTTTCATTAAAAATGAGTAAAGTGTTTTCCTTCGCAAGAGAAGTGTATGATTCTTCTAGCTTGGAATATTGATCTTTGAGTTGACTTGCCTTTACACTTAAAGTTATTATACCATGAATAAGTTTGTCTCTCTCAGCAGTAGATGATTATGTTACTTCCTTAAGTTTAGTTCTCAATGAGCAGAGAGATTGTTCTTAAGCATTACATACTTTTTGGTAAGTGTTAAGTTGTTGCGAAGAGATCGCCACCTTATTTAAAAGAATTCGCTTCTCTTGAGATAGGGTTTTATTCTCATCTGATAAAGTTTCCAACTCCAAATTAGCTTTAGTCAAAGAATAAGAGAGACGGGATAATTCACTACTTAATAAGTTTTGCTTCTGAATTAATTGCGTATTCTCCTTGGTAAGATTATCTATTTGATCGACAGAGTAAGTATGAAGGTTATCTAATTAGTTATATTGATCCATCCAAGCATCTCTATCCACACGGGCTTCTTCAGCGGCAGATTCAAACTGATATCTCTCCATTATTCGTTTCTGGTTTAAAACTTAAAGGGCGAACAAGGGATTTTAAGAAAAAAGAGTATGGAAAGAGCAAAACTATTAAAAAAGATAAGTCAATGGAAAAAATAAGAAAGTTGTACCTTTTAATTCTTTGTTCTTCGTGAGAAGATCGTCACAACCTAGCGAAACATTCTGAAGATTTTGATTTTCAAGATGAAGAGTGTCACATTTTAAGGTCATGGTTTGGAGACTCTCCTTCAAAATTCAACTTCTTTCTCTCTGTTAGAGCCAAAATACTTACTCAAAATTTTGCTGACACCAAATTTGATAGGATCAACGGAAGATTTCTTGACATCATCCAGAACATCTGATAAAACCTTGAAAGAAATATCTATTCCTTCCACAATTTCTTTAGTAAAGGGGAGAGATTCGGATGAAGAAGTGGTGATAATAGAAGGTTGGGGAATTGAATCATTCTTTGCTATAGATGCGTCATTCGAAGATGAAATTTGAGGAAGATTAATGACTGGGGTTGAGGTGGTGTCAAGATGATAGGTATTGACAGCATGAGAAGAGAAGGTTTCATTCGCAGCAGGGTTATTAAAAGGAATTTCAACTATAGAAAAATCAGTTACAGGGGAGAAATATGTGGCGATACTTCGCGAACATGAAGTAAGGATTCAGCTTGCGAAGATATTACATGAGATATTGAAGGATTAAATGTAAGAAATGGGACGGAAGTTTCAACATTTTTAAGGTGGCAAGATCTTTTTTGGGATTTGTTGACATCTCCATCACCCTGCGAATCACAATTCAGATAAGAAATAGAGGCAACAAAATTGTTATTAAAAGAATTATGTTTTTTACTACCTTGCTATTCGCAGGCTTTCTTTTGTTTACAACGACTTTTTGCTGCGAACCCTTGGGAATATTAGGGTTTTGGACCATAAATTTGGTGCTAGAAGTGCTTTTGCTGAAACAGAAACAGTATGGGAATTACATAAAGATGAACAAAATAAAATAAGACAATTTCAGTAGATAAGATCAATTTCAGTAAGATCAGCTTCAATAAAAAGGGGGAGAAATAATTGTAGTTCACACTACAAATACATATGGTTTTCGGATCATTATGTAAGGGGGAGTGGTTTCCTTGTGAGATGGAGTATTGACTAAGGGGGAGTAAAGTATCACCATAGTATTGTTATTGAAGTTGTGATTCAATTGGACTTTGACGCTGTGTAATAATACTATGACATTGTATAACAATGATTAAAAACCGATGCTTTTCTCATTGTTATAGCTACGGATTTTCAACAACGATGATGCTAAACTTACAACCTTTGGGATCATTGGACTACTTAGAAGTGACGAAGATTTCGAGTATTATTGAAGATTAGACATGTGGAATAGGAGCTATAAAGTTTATTTATATATTTTTTTATTCCATATGTATTAATAGTTTTGCCACTAAATTTGACAAAGGGGGAGATTGTTATAGCACTGCTCAATCGAACTCGCATGCGTTGCTATATCAAGCATGTTTGTCAATGTTAGTGATCAAAACTATAAAGTCTTGATTTCTAGTCTACTATAGCTAAGGTCTCGGACTAGGATAGAAAGTGTAGTTGAGCTCAAGAACTCCATGGAAATCATCATACAAGACGAAGGACTACTCAAGGAACCGGTGGATCTTCATCGACTAAAAGGTATGTGGAGACTTGAACTTATCTATCACTCAAAAGTCTATCTACTTTATCTCATATCTTGAGACAAAAGTTGTTTTACTATATAGACTAAAGATATACACATGTGACATTTCGAGCTGAGTATATCTAGCTTATCTATTTCTCTAAATGTGTTTTGGTAAAGCTTTTGCTTTATCCAAGTTCATATTTGCCTAGTGACGAAAGTCATGTTATGTTTCAATCACTTTGGAAATTGCTCTGACGAAAACTAGTTCGTGAATAACAACTATATGACGTCCTCTGAGAATGTTTCAATGATTGAAATGATAGTTTAGATAATATAACCACTGGGGGATATAAACATTGTTGTGGTAACACATATATGTATAAGTCCTTATGCACTTGAACCGAAGTTTGCGAACTTTATTGATCAAGTGAAAATCGGAACTTGAGCAGTCAACCCAGTCCGCGAACTGACGGAAGTTATCGAACCCAAGAATTTCTGCTGGAGTTTGTGAACTCCAATCGGTTACTTAAGTCCGCAAACTTGAGTGGTTATGTCTAAAAACGATGTTCGTGAACTTATTTATATTATCTAAGGAATGCTATTGCAAACTGTGGCTTTATAGTTCATGAATCGATTCGAGTGAATCACATCGTTTTTGCTTCAATTGTGTCTTGTGTAGTACATAAGATCTCATAGCAATTGAACAACTCTCTAACTAGTTCATTTGAGTAATTTGGACTAGTTATGGTGAAGAAGAATACGGTTGATATGAAAGTTATCATTTGGCTAACCATTTGGTTGATAATATTGAACCAATTATTGTACATGTTTGGGTACGATTACACAAACCCAAAATCGTCAAGTACATGTGTATATGGCAATCTAAGTTTTCGATCTAACAGTTGAGAGATATTAGCTTGTATCTAATCAGGTTTTCATCTAACGGTGAATATTGAATGCTTTTTTACTAAGATAACATTAATTGCAAACCCTGATTTGAAAGACTATATAAGGGAGATGTAGGGGCAGAATATTGTCACAACAATATTCCTGCGAAATAAATAATTGTTCTGCGATGCATCGATAATAAACGAATTACTCTGCGGCACATCAGTGATATTCTGCGACACATCCAAAGATGATTTAAACAATGACGTAATGACTGAAAACGACAGAAACACGAAGAAAGTGTGACATGTTTGCGGTATATCAATAAAACCTGCGAAAGATAAAGGCGGTGCCATCTGCGATTTATCGCAAGAACTCAGATCCGAAATTGAAGGGAATCTTAGCTGTAAATGAGCTGTAATCCACTATGTAAATACCTATATAAAAGAGGTGAATAGTTCCATAGAGGGGATGAATTTTTGAGTGTTAGGAAAGTTTTTAGGAGAGAGAAAAATCTTTGTTAAGTGTTCTGTGTTCTTGATTTCTGTAATTCCTTAAGGTCATATTAATGAAAAAGTGTTCTTAATCTTCAAATTATGTCATAAATATTGATAGATTCTTGAATAGGGTGTAGTGTGGGAATTCCTGCAACTACATTTTGGCGCCCAGAAACAGGGAGAATCAAGCTTGAGAAATTTCAAATTGCAGTTTGAAGATTTGAAGAAATTATTAGAATTGAAGAGAAATGGCTAGAAGGAGGAGAAATACATCAGAACCATCAACAACGGTGAGAAGAAGTAAAAGAATTGCAGGGGAAGGAACAGGTGAATTGGAAGGATCTTTAAGGAATAGATCAGGAAGAAGTAGAATGAGAAATGGAGCAGAAAATTCAATCCAACCACCAAATCAACAAATACGAGCACAAGATAGAAATATGGATCATGATAGAGTAAGTGTGCATACTTGGAGGTCGGATTCGACAGAAGAGGCGGAAAGTCAAGAAGAGGAAAGAAATCAAGAAATGGAGGGAGGATTAATTCATGAAGGACGTGAAGTGGAAGATGGTTTAAGACAAAGGATACATGAAGAAAGAAGGTTAGAGGCAGAAGAACGTGCTAATTTTACAAGGCAAAATCATGAATTAAGAATGGAAAATTTGAGGTTGCAAAACAGAAGATCAAGAAGCAGCATGAGATCAAATTCAAGATCATATAGAGAAGAAGCAAGGAAAAATCTTCCTATACAAAATATTGAGGAAAATTTGATAAATGATCGTTATGCTCCACGCGATGAAACTTTAGACATTAGACATAATCAGATAGAAGGAGAAAATCAAGAAGAGAGAAGGAGAATGTTACGTGATGAAGAGATTCGAAGAAATCGCAGGATTATCGAAGATGATATTGAGAGACATTATATTGAGCAAGTACGCTTAGCAGGAGAAAGAGAGAGATTGCGAGCAGAAGTAGAAGAGTAAGAAATTCAAGCAGCGTTGCGTCAGAATAATCATGACAATCGAGAAAGACGACATGCGCAAAATCGTAATAATGATAATCTCAGTGAGGAATATGAGAGAGTTCGCAGAGACATAGAAAGTCAACGAAGAGAAACAGTAAGGGATGAGGAAATTCATGGAGAAGAGAATGAAAGACAAATAAACTTGCAAGAAGAAGAAAGTCGCAGAAGAAGGCAAAACCAAGATGTTGAAGAAGAAGCGAGAAACATCGCAAGACAAGAAAGGCATGAACGCAAACGAAGAGAAGCTGTGTTGAAAAGACCAATTGAGCAAAATTCTAATATGAATGAACAAATTTTGCGAGAATTGGCAGAAATGAGAGGAATAATAAATAACAGAAGAAAAGGAGGAAGAAGACAACTTGATGATGCAATCGAAGAGGCTGCGAAAACTCCATTTACTCAAGAGGTACAATTAGGAGGGATACCTCCAAAATGTAATTTACCGGTATTGACCAGTATATTTGATGGAACTACGTGTGTTGTCCAACATATCAAAGCTTATATTCGATGTATACTACAATGGGAGAACCATGATGTCGTTTTGTGAAAATATTTTGCGTCAAGTTTAACTGGCGAAGCATTGAAGTGGTTCGAAAGTCTTCCCAAGAATACAATAACTTCATTTATGCACTTGCAAGCCACTTTCTTAGGAGCCTACATCAGCAATAATTCTGCGCGACCTGGAATTGAAGATGTGTTTGGATTAAAACAGAGAGTTGGTGAGAGTTTAAAGCACTTAACCATAAGGTGGAGGACAATGTGTAGTGAAATGGTAGGAAGAGTAGATGAAAGATATCTCATTTTGTCCTTCATAAATGCTATGTTTGCGACAAATCTATTATACATCCAGGTCTTCAGAGTCAAAAACACAATCACTATGAAAGAGTTGCGAGAATTGCAAGAGGAATATATTGCTTTAGAGGAAAAACAAAATGAAATGGAATCTTATCCAACTCTTATAGGCACAAGTTTAGCCGCAGCAAATGGAAGTTTGTTACCAAGGATGATTAATACAGTAGCAAGTACTTCCCAAAATCCGCGAGAGAAAATGGAGACTGATAATCAACTTAAGATAGTAGCAATGGGGAGTAGAGATCAAGAGGAATTAGAAAAAGAGAGAAATTTTTATAATCGCAATAACAATAATAAGGTCCCACGGTTTGATCAACCGCAGGAAACTTATGGTGGACAGAGGCAGAATTATTCAAGAGAGCAAAGAGGTCAGAGGAATATGTGGGAAGATATCAAATTGCCGCCTTTAAATACTGGTATAGATAATATTTGTGAAGCGATTATTTTAATGGAGAACATACCCTCACCCTGGAACATGGGGAAGGAACCACATCCCAACAATCACAATCAAGAATTTTGTCCTTATCATCATTTTCATGGTCATTCTGTGAATAATTGTAGGAATGTGAAAAGAATCATTTTGCGAATGATCGAACAAGGAAAATTAAATCATTTTTTAGCAAGATATTTACAACCGTAGCAATTTCCGCAAGCACCAGAAATTCGCAGAGTTAATGTTGCGAAAGAAGCAGAAACATTTGTCATTGAAGTAGGAGCTACAGCAAAAAATCTATTTTGCAATTCAATTGTACATTCACAAAAAACGATAGAGGATTTCCATGATAATGTGCTAAGCAGAGTATTTTCAAGGGATATAGAGGGAAGAGAGGTGATGAATAATGCGAAGATTTCTCCGTTATAAGAATGGAAGAAACAAGTTATCTCTTTTATTGCAGAAGAGATACCAGAGCCTGGGAAGATGCATGACAATCCATTGGTGGTGAAATTAGAGATAAATCCAAAATATAGAGGAGAAGAAGAAGATGATGATGATGCAGCAAGTGATTCCTGGGCAATAGATAAAGTTCTAATTGACACTGGTAGCTCGGTGGACATTTTGTTTTATCATACTTATCGCACAATGGGTGGAAGAGATGATGAGCTAATCCCTTCAACTTACAAGATCTATGGTTTTAATGGCACCGCAAACAAGCCAAAAGGAGAAATTACTATGGAAATTCCATTGAACAAGATATCTTCAAAAATCAAGTTTTGTGTAGTGGATATAGAATCTCCTTACAATGCCTTAATTGGAAGGCCATGGCTCCATGGGATCTTGGGCATAGCATCAACATATCATCAATGCATAAAATTTCCACATCCTCATGGTATTGGGATAATTAAAGGTGATTGGTTTGAAGGCAAAAAGTGTTATGAAGTTGACATTAATACTTGCGAAGAAAGGAATGCTCGAAATCGTAATTGGAAACATAACAGGAAGCAAAATCAGAGAGCTGAGAAATTGATGGTGGACAATATAGAATTGCGGGGAAAGGGTATATTTCAAGAATAGTTTGTCTCAAAACATTCAATGGCGATAAATCATACAAAAATGGGGAAAATTTGAAATATTCATTTTTCGCAGGAGCACAAAAAGATGAAGTTGCGAATAATCATTCGTCACAGAAGAAAAGAAGTACAACAATATCATTTTGTGAACAATTAAAAAACAAGATGATTTCGAATATTAAAAGAAAAATTCTGCTCAAAAATGAGAAATTTTTCTATTAAAAAGAAAGAGATGGTGATTTCTAATCATATAAGAAATTTTAATGCAAATGCATAAGACGGGCGCAAATCGCCTAAAAAAATATAAGAACGGGACGAACTTTTATGGCGTACACCTTAGTTCGCGGATTCTATTCCGTAAGAGGCAATGTCCTTAAAGTGCGTCATAAGGGGGGTATCTTCTTTACTTTCAATTATCATAAGAATGGGACGAACTTTTATGGCGTACACCTTAGTTCGCGGATTCTATTCCGTAAGAGGAAATGTCCTTAAAGTGTGTCATAAGGGGGGTATCTCTTTGCATGGCTATGGGAAAGGCTATACCGCTGCTGGAACCTATTCATGGAGATTGGGATTATAGAAAATCCATCCAGGAGAGATAACTTGGATTCCCAACTATATAAGGTTATACCCTGGTTGGGCGCCCGAGAGTTTCTCCTAAGGAATGCAACGTATGATCAAGGCGCCGAGGTACACGGTTGAGCTGTGGGTGCCCGGGATGGATGAACCTACCCTGGCCATCCATGGCAAGTCTTGGCTTACGATGTGTTCGGCCCGAAGAAAACCCCACTTAGGGTGCAGTCTTGTAACTATAAGCCATATAAGGCATAAAAGACAAGGCTGCGAAAATAACTGGTTGTTGGCAGAACCGGATGGGAAAGTGCTAGTCTTGTATGGCCGATGTATAATCCTTGAAGGGGCAACCGGGGGGAGAGATAAGGGCGATACCCTCCATTAGGGAGCTGTGTATCAAAAAAGACGGCAATGTCATGGGGCTTTATATTCGCAAGAATGTTTAGGCCCGTCATATTGTCGCGTGACAAAGACATCAATGTCATGGGACTTTATATTCGCAAGAATATTTAGGCCCGTCATATTGCCGCATGACTGGCCAAAAAGCCTAAAGAGAAATGTTAAGATGAGGTCAATGGGTTTTTGCGATAAGATCAAAAAGATGAGATAAATGAAATCAATAATAAGAGGAAATAAATCGCAAAGACGACAATGTCATTAATCTTAAAAAGCAAAGAGAGAATTAATCTCTCACAAGATGGCTTAGATTTATCATATTGTCGCAGAAAATAAAATAATGATAAGGCAAGATCAATGGATTATTACATATAAGGTAAGAATATCCTGGGATCTTGTTGCATAAAGGTGGCATAATAAGACCTTTAACTAGGAAGGCGAAATAAGACCACAAGAAAAGATATGTCTGCGAAACATATAATAAATTGTTCGCAGAAATACTTGCGATAATTCATTTATCATATTGCAGATTAATAACAAGAGGCAAGTATGGGAACGATGTATAAGAATGATAAATATTGTTATTCATCATGATATGATAAATTCATATAAGTAACGGATGGATAGAAGCAAAAAGGGAATTTATATATATTGAAGAACATCATGAGTTACAAGTATCTTGTGGAAAGGATGATACAATTTTCCAAAGATAATTATCGCAAGAAAGTAAGAGAAAAATACAGACGAAGATCAAAAAGAAGAAGCAAAATTATTGAGATTTATCTTCACCATTATCTTCATCTTTGTCTTCATTATCTTCATCATCAGTTTCTTCGTCATCTTCGCTTTCATTCTCATCTATATCAGCCTCACTGTCAGAAATAACTGGTACTTCAGATCTGGCTGGGATACTTTCCAAGAGGCAGGGATATAGGCTAAGAGAGAGGTTATTATCATTGCAGACTTTCTCAATAGCGTTATTGCGAATAGTGAGAAGATTACTATGCAAATTGGAGTTAGATATTTTTATCTTCTTTCGCAATCTAGTGATCTTATCATTGCGGGAAGCAAGATTATTTGCAAGACCACTTTTTTCTTCTTCAAGTTCTGCGATCCTTTTAGCATGTTTTTCTTCAGATTCTGCGATAACACAATAACAAGTTAGAAATTTATCAAGAATTTACAAAAAAATATAAAGATGTTAGAGGAGAAATAAATAACCTTCTCTTTCATGAATCATTTCTTGTATCAAGGTTGCCTGTTCGGTGTGAAGACTGACATCTATTGCTAAGTTTTTCCTAGCATTATCGAGAACTGTCGCAGCCCATGCGAATTCATCATCATTTTGAATGAGAAGATGGGAACGGATCTGTTTTTCTCTTTTAAAAAGTTCAATATTTTCATCCTTAAGTCTATCTCTCTCAAGTTCAGTGTCAATAAGGGCATTGCGGAACTTTGATAGAGCTTCAGCGCCTTGAAGAGTAATGCGTTCTTTCTCCTTCTCAAGTTCCTTATTTTGGGCTTTCAAGGTTTTGATTCTTTTTCCAAATTCATCTCTACAAGTCTTAAAACTATTGGATATACTCAAAGTAGATCTATAATCCATTCTTATAAGGGAAATGTGAAATCTAAGTTCATCGATAGATAGAGCATTAATTTTTTCATCGGAATAATTATTTAAAGCGTCATTAAGACGCTGAAGAAGAATGGATTCATCTATGGGTTCATCAAAAGAATTAAGAATAAGAGCTTCATCAGTAAGGTTATAGGCATCTGCAAAATGGTTGTTTAAATAAGCTAAAATAGCAAGAAAGAAGAAAGTAAAAATAAAATAAAATAAATCATACCAATAATTTGTTTGCAGAACTTTTCCTTGTCAGCTAGTTTTTGTTGAAGAACTTCAACATCTACTTCAAGCGATTTATTCTTGTTAAGGAGCTCAGTATTCCTAGATACTTCCAATTGTTTACATTTTTTTGCGAAGAATGGATATTTCATCTTCGTATTGCTTATTCTTTTCGCGAAATTTCGCAGACTCAGATTGTGAATCAGTAAGCCTTCTTTGCGATAATGATAATCTATTTTCTAATTCCGAAGCAACGGAAAAAGAAGCTCTAGCAGTCTGTGGCAGATAAGAGAAAATAAGTAAGGGTAAAAAGAAGATCTTCGAAATTCATGACAAGTGTAAAGGGGCATACCAATGAAGCTAGTGCATGAAGAAAATATGGATTGATAAATCTCGAGACTCCTTTAAGATATTTATTATTGGTTAATATAGAAGCATCACAGATTTTTGAGAGATAATTGCAAGCGTGAGCAATATCGTCATCACCAATACCTTGCATGGGATTTCTAAAGATATTTGACAATTGATCCATAGGAGTCTCAGGTTGAGAAAGACCCATCGCAGATCTAACTCTTGCGGAGGAAAAATGTAATGAAGAGGTGCTCATGGTAGCATCATTATTTATTCTTCCGCTCTCTTCAACCTCATTATCTTTTTCAGCGACAGAAGAAATGTCTTTAAGTGGTTGAGTTTTTCTTCTCTTTTTTGGAGGACTCTCAGCAGTTTGATTCTCATTGCGATGAGGAGAAGTGCCAGAACTCTCATTTAGAGTTATTACTTTTTTTCCTTTATCCTTGGCTTCAACTATTGCGACAAATGGCATTACCTAGAAAACAACCACACATGAAGATAAAAAACAGGGGAAACAATATATTGTTAAAAGTTATAAGAGAATGTTTCTTACTTCATCTGTGAAGGTTTTCAAAAAATTTAGGAGATTGGGATTCCCAGTACTGATATAGCTAGCCTTCATTTTTCCAATCTGATAACAAATAATTCAATAACTAGTAAGAATAGTATATTTATCTGAATTTGCGAATAATGATTAACTTCGCGAGATATACCTCAGAATTCTTTTCAGGCCAATTAAAAATCCAAGGATGATAAGCCGCAAGATATGCAGGATTCGCAGGAAGGTTAAGAGTACCAGAAATATATGGACCTTCAAGGAGGAGAGGAAATCTACACCATTTATGATCTTTGGAGAAGCGTGGAATATTGTTTCTTGTGGAATGATAGTCTATATCTTGCATAAGGATTTTATCTTTCGCAACTTTTTTATCCCTATTCAAACGAATAGCCCAACACGTGCTTTCTTTCTTCATTGGAATCACTTGATAATTCGCAAAGAAATTTTCCACGGTATATTTTGCTAGAATAATTGGAATTTTCTTATAATCAGGATGTTTCGCATCATCAGGATAAAGAGATCCTTTACCAGCTCCACGGGAAGCATATTCAAGAATGAGGCGAATACAATCTCCACTTAGTTGGCAGATTGCTCGCGAAAGTTTAGCATGAGAAATAATCTCATAAAAAAGAGGGAGATCTGGGTTATAAAGAGGAATAGGAAGGCCAGCTTCTAATTGACCTAGCGAAACAAGGATCTTCTCGTTAGAAGAAGGAAATTTTGAAACAAGATCAATGGAGAGATAAGATTCTGAAGATTGATCAGGGATTTCAGAAAGTGTGAAACCTAAGGATTGAAGCTTCTGTTGGTGCTTTTTGAAAGTGGATTGACCTAATTTTTTAGCAGGAGCCATTTCTTAATATGGGAACGATGGTTAAGGCGAAGAAGAATAAAGAAGAAAAACTGAAAGAATAATTGAGATCCGGAATTTGCGGAAGAAGACGATGAATAGTGAAGTTGCAGAGAAGAAAAGCGAAAGTAAAAAGAAGAAGAGGGATTAGCATAGACGATATTTATAAGAGAGGAAAATTTTCGAGATTATCAATGTGCATTCAATGAAGAAAGGACGTGAATGGTCAGAACTCAACGGTTGGAAGAATACGTGTCAAGGAATAAGTGGAGAAAAGAAAAACACGTGTAGGATATTTAGCGATGGATATAGAGACGTGTCAAAATAAAGGAAATATGAAAAGACAAGATGTATTTGATATTCTCCAAAAATATGAGTTGCGGCAAATCAAGAAATTTAAATTCTCATGATCTTTGTCTTCTTCGCAGAAAAGATATGAGAAGAGGCAAGATGTAGGGGCAGAATATTGTCACAACAATATTCCTGCGAAATAAACAATTGTTCTGTGATGCATCGATAATAAACGAATTACTCTGCGGCACATCAGTGATATTCTGCGACACATCCAAAGATGATTTAAACAATGACGTAATGACTGAAAATGACAGAAACACGAAGAAAGTGTGACATGTTTGCGGTATATCAATAAAACCTGCGAAAGATAAAGGCGGTGCCAGCTGCGATTTATCGCAAGAACTCAGATCCGAAATTGAAGGGAATCTTAGCTGTAAATGAGCTGTCATGAGATGTAATCCACTATGTAAATACCTATATAAAAGAGGTGAATAGTTCCAGAGAGGGGATGAATTTTTGAGTGTTAGGAAAGTTTTTAGGAGAGAGAAAAATCTTTGTTAAGTGTTCTGTGTTCTTGATTTCTGTAATTCCTTAAGGTCATATTAATGAAAAAGTGTTCTTAATCTTCAAATTATGTCATAAATATTGATAGATTCTTGAATAGGGTGTAGTGTGGGAATTCTTGCAACTACAGGAGAACTCTAGCAATTGGGAAACCTAATCCCCACACACTCTGTGTGATCCTAGTTTGCTAAGCTAGAGTCGATTCTCCTTTAACCTTTGGTTTTCTTCTTCTAAAACCAGGTTAACGACTTAAAGACTTCATTGGGATTGTGAAGCCAGGCTGATACTACTTTTCTTGTAGTTGTGTGATCTGATCTTGCTGTATCTATCATACGAGTACAATTGTAATAATTGGCTTGAGATTTCTATCTCCGATAGTCAAGATATAAAAGTAATCACAAACAGCTTCGTCTCATCGTTTGTTATTCCATAATATCTTTTTTCCCTGCGTCGATTAAGACTATTGTGAGGTGATTGATAAAACTGAGTTGTTCTTCGGGAATATAAGTCTGGTTTTATTGATTGGTTCATGTTCACCATGATTTATCAAAAGACAACAAAAATCATAGGTTTATTCGTGGGAGACGAATTTATCTATCTTGTAGACTTTTCTATGTGAGACAGATTTGTTTGCTAAAGTCTTTGACTTTAGATCGTATGAACTCTTGTTTATGGGTGAGATCAGCTAAGGGAATCAAGTGCGCAGTATCCTGCTAGGATCATAGGCGTAGGAGCATAATTGTATCTTGGATCAGTGTGAGATTGATTGGGGTTCAACTACAGTCCAGACCGAAGTTAATTTGGAGTAGGCTAGTGTTTGTAGCGGATTAATACAGTGTATGTTTAATCTGGACTAGGTTTCGAGGTTTTTTTGCATTTGTGGTTTCCTCATTAACAAAATTATGGTGTCTGTGTTATTTCTTTTCCGCATTATATTTTGTTATATAATTGAAATAATACATGTTGTGCGTTGTTCAATCAATTAGAATATCCGACCTTATTGGTTTTTGATTTAAATTGATTGACACTTGGATATTGGTCTTTGGTTCCATCCAAGTTATCTCTCTTTGATTAGAATCGCGAATCACATTTTCTTGAGTAAATCAAATTGAGAGATTGAGATAATAACTCCTTGAGTATTTTCTATTGATTGAGTCTAGTTGATTCTCTAGAAAGAACAACTCGGAGTTATCCATACAGATTGCTAATCGAAATATTGGGTGAGGTTTTTAGACCCCGCTTTTTCAGTAGCAGTATATCAACATGATTCCAACAGAAGAAAAAGATACACCTTCAACATTTGTTATTTGAATGTAGTCATATTCATCATTAGAAGTATAATCTTTTGTAGGATATGCATCGGGAAAGATATGTTAATTTCCTTAACTATCAGCATACCAAGGATTCTTTCCAAAAGTGCTAGTTGTGGCAAGCATAACATGTAGGCCATGTGGTGGACTACGACCTTGAAAAGAAAATTTCAGTAAATTTGCATATTCTGAGGGACTATGTGCAAATCAATTGCAATTTTGACATTGTGGATTATCACCAGCTAAACGTCCAAAAGGAAGTGTAGAAGCAACAAAACTACCACATCTCTACATTGTGGAAATGTACCTTCCTCTAAAAATTAAGATCGTAAAATCTCTTGCCTTTGTAACTAGGACTACTATCCCAAGAGTTAGAACTCAACAGGTACAAACAAAAAGTTGCCTACGAGAATGACTGAATTAGATATCGCATTAAGCACAATTTTCTCACTCAAAAGAATGTAAGCAATTTTATACTTGTCACTGGTAGATTTTGAATTCTTATTGAACTACCAAATTAATCATATGGAGATAATAAACTAGACATAGTAGTAATCGCATATTCTCAATCACTAAATATATAACCAACAACTACCAGATGATCAATAATTGTTCTAATTACATTCAAATAAGTAGTGATGGAATCATTACCGATATATATCTATTTAAGTTTATTCTTCAATCATATAATATGAGTTATAGATGCCTCAGATTACCTTGTATTAATGTTTTTTTAGAGATCGTAAGAAGTAGATGCATCAACAAGATATGGAATCACTGAATTAGAAAATGTTGACTTAAGAAGCAAGATAATGGTTGAATTTTCATTTTGCCAAGTCGTATATGCCCGATAACAGTTTTATTAGATCTATCTAAGTAGCCAGTATTTCAAAATTTGGTAAACAATACAAGAACTAATGATTTCCAAGTGAGAAAATTATCTATAAAATTCTGAGGAATGATGTAGATTTGTAAATTAACAATAGTACTTAAAATTGATCTCGTATTTGCCATTAAAATGAAAAATTGAAAGATTGAACTGATATCTTAGATAGTTCATAATAGAGATGGAAAAGAGAATAGAACTAAAAGAGGTTAGTCAATTAGGATTCTTGGGATTTGAAAAGACTTGTAGTATGAGAGAATTTGAGAGAGTCTTTGTAAGTTTATAAACTTTGAGAGACTCTCGGCGAATTTCATGAAAGATTTATAGAGACAAACCACATTGGTTTGTAGAGAGTTTTCACATACTGTAGAGACACAACTATTGATCAAATAGTTAAAACAAAAATGATCACCAAAAATAATTAAAATGATTTCTTCTAAAAAGATAAATAGATATAATATTAAAATAATTAAAATTTTTATAATGACAAGTTTATTTATTTTTTATTATCCGACTGTAATTTTTTTCGAGAGAAGTTTCATTTATAATAAAAAATGTTATGTCTTAGGACGGTATAAAGTAAAAAATTATCATTTTTTCCCGTCATTATATGCTATAATATCCCTTAGTGTATTTGAGATATTTAATAGGATTTTTCTGGATCAATTTCTATTCCTCTATTGCTGACAATGAACCCTAGTAGCTTTCCAGATTTTACCCCAAATGTACATTTATTGGGATTAAGCCTCAACTTGTACTTTCTGAGCCGCTCAAACAACTTCTGCAGGTCTGATGGATGATCTTCTCTTCTTTCGGACTTGGCAATCATATCGTCTACATACACCTCCAACTCCTTTGCATCATGTCATGAAAAAGAGTAGTCATTGCACGTTGATAAGTAGCTCCAACATTTTTAAGACCGAAAGGCATTACCACATAGCAAAATGTCCCCCAAGGTGTAATAAAGGATGTCTTCTCCCTATCTTCTTCTGCCATTTTTATCTGATAATATTCTGAGAACCCATCCATCAATGATAGTAATCCATGCCTTGCAGCATTGTCGACAATGATATCAATATGGGGGAGGGGAAAGTCGTCTTTTGGGCTTGCCCTATTAAGATTTCTGTAGTCGATGCACATTCGTAGTTTTCCATCCTTCTTCGGAACTGGTGCTATGTTAGCCAACCACTATGGATAATTTGTAACCATCAAAAATCCAGCTTCATACTGCTTGATAACTTCATCATGTACCTTCATAGACCACTCTGGTCGGAACTTACGTAATTTCTGTTTCATTGGCTTTATTCCGGGGATGATAGGTAAGTGATGTACTACCATGTCTGTGTCTAACCCTGGCATATCCTCATACGACCATGCAAATATATCTTTATACTGAGTTAATAACTCGATTATCATCTTCCTTTCTTCTGATGACAAAGTAGTACTGATCCTGACCATTTGGGGTTGATCTTCCGTGTTCAGATTGACCGACTCTACTTCTTCGACTGGTTCTAGCTTTTTTTCCAAGTGATCAAACGACTTGGGGATCTCATGAGGTACGTACTCTTCGATCATTTACTCGTCATTGGGAGTCGGTCCATCAGTATAATCATGCTCCTTGTCCAAGTCAAATATTTTGTTTCCAAAATTATTTTGATTTCCTGAAGCATTTTTAGTAAGAACACAATTATCTGGTTTACCAACCAGGTAAGTATTTTCAACATGAATGATCGAAGGGCATTTCCGACCTCCCATTAATCGAATTGAATTGACTGGATTAAAACAGGGTATTTCAGTGAAAGTCTTACCTGAGTCTGCTTTTATAGTTCTTACCTCATGTTCTTCTACAAAGATATCCTCTAACCCGTCTGTTATATTTCCAGTATCAACCTCATATTTTCCTAGAGACCCGGTAGTGGCCTCGCGAGTCCACTTCTTGATATTATTTTCATGTTCAGTGAACTTAGTATCCAACATCTTCTATAATTGCTCCATCAAGTCTGTTACGACCTCAACATCGATATTCATTTCAGATTCTATGCCCGTGTTCCTGTTTACAAGGAAACAAAAAAATATATGGTAACAGAAGGGTTCTTATGCCTCGGATTTTGTGCATCAATGAATGCAGTTTACAATCAATGCACGTGCATGCAGGTTTCACTAACTCTTGGGGGTAAGCTTGGGTTACCTTAGCAAAATATACCTCGGACGTAGTTAGATTAGTCTTCTTTGGTACTGGGCTAAGGCTTTTGGTGGTTCAGCTGGTAACTCCCATAAGGCCCAAGGCACGGGTTCAGCTTACTAGCCACTTGTTTTCCTAAGAATCAGACGTCTGATGATGCAAAATGTAATGAAAATGTGCACATGGGAGCGTGCACGTGTGTGTGCAAATACCGATGTAGATGGTGGATTTTTAACAAAGGGAAAACCCGTAAAATCATGATACTGCATGTTTCTGATACGGCTTCAGGCATGTGACGATTCATATTTTATGAAGCCATGATAAACATGTCTTTCAAAAATCCTCCACTAGCTGAGCATTCGATCCCTGGCATTTCATTGTGCCCTCTATGTAGAATAATAGAATTAGGCGGTCCTCCTACATAATTATTTGTTGAGAGGGCTTAATGCCTTCAGAACGTCGGTGATACTCACTTTTCCCTGACTACATGAGAGCGACCCACCTCTACGTAGAAGAACGATTGGGCGGTTGTCCGTCAGATTGAGAGCAACAATGCCTTCAGGACAGTGATACTCACTGATCCTGACTATGTAGAGCGACGTGTATAGACTCGGGTGTTCTTAGTAGTGTCTGAGAGCACCCTCGGGATTTTCCGTCTCCTGACTATGCACATAGATTAATTCTACCGTGACATTCACCACTGAATTCCCAGAATAATATATTATTGCTCTTATTCAATGGTCGAATCCACGGCCTGATCCCAAGGAATGGCAATAACAATTGCTCATATTCCATGGTCGAATCCACGGCCTGATCCCATGGAATGGCAATAAAAAATTGCTCTTATTCCATGGTCGAATCCACGGCCTGATCCCATGGAATGACAATAACAATTGCTCATATTCCATGGTCGAATCCACGGCCTGATCCCATGGAATGGAAATAAAAATTGTTCTGATTCTATGATCGAATCCACGGCTCGATCTCATAGAATAGCAATGAAACAACTATATTATCCCATTACTCCGATTTCATGATCGAATCTACTGGTCTCATGAAATGGTGATGGATAAATCTCTATTACTCCGATTCTATGGTCGAATCCACGATCCCATAGGATGGTAATGCTCGTTTTATTATACTGAATTCGTAGTCGAATCCACATCTGATCCTACGAATTAATAATGAAACATCTATTCACTTTTATTACTCAGTTTCATGAATTATTCTCCACTGGATCTCATGAATTGATAATAAATACTCAATAATTGGGCATCTGGACCATCACTGAGTAGGCCCCAAAAAAATGGTGCGAGTGTACTCGACAATGATGCACCACGACTGAGAACCCGGATGCGTGAACGAGCATCCAAAAAATATGAAACAATGGAGAGTTCTCCACAAAATAGGAGAGAGAAAATAATAAATAATAAAATAATGGGAAACGCCCATGGGCCGAGCCCACCGGTCGGCCGACCATGCCCTAGCCGTGGCCAGTCCCATGCTTCCCCATTATTTTCTTTATTTTCTCACGGTTCTCATAAACCCATGGAGAGTTTTCCATCTTGGCAAAATTTCCCAATCTGTGCAAAAAAACTCAAGAGTTCTCCATAACTTGGAGGATTCACCAAATAAATTATAAAATAAGGAGAAGTGTGCGGGACCGGGAAACCTAGCCGGCCGGCCTTACCCAAGCCGTGGACGGTCCTACACCTCACAATCCTTAGATTTTTATAGTTATTATTCCAAAACCTCATGGACTCTCCATATCTCCAAGGATTCATGAAAAATAATAATAAAATAGGGAAAGGTGTGTAGGACCGGGCAATTTGGCCGGCCGGACATGCCCTAGCCATGATCGTTCCCACACCTTGCAATCCCTAATTTCTCATTATTATTATTTCCCTGAACTCGTGAAACTCCTGGGTTTGAACAAAATTCGTGACTTCTCCATATTTTCTCAAATATGGCTCGAATCACGCAAAACCAAAAGCCAACATGGTCACACGGCCGGCTAGCCCCTCACGGAAATTTTGGATTATTAAAATATTTTATTTTAATTTTAATATTTTCAAAATATTGATGAATTGAGCATACATGCTCATTCCACCGAAAAGTCGAGAATTCTCAGTCAAGATGAAACTCTTCTGAAAATTCACAACATCGCTCAAATGCGCATCAGAAAATACTGAAACTCTCAGTATGGAGACACGGACATCATGGCAAATTGCATGCCTCCATGACCGACCAGGTCACCCCTAGGGCTTGCAAGAAGCCGGTCCCACATGTTTTCGCAATTCTGACCCAATTTGCTCAATCGCTCATACTGGGCCCAAAACTCTCTCTTACCGTCCCTCTTGAATTCTTCCAGAGTTTTACTTTCGAGAAGTTTTCACCTCCCGAACGAGGTCAAAACCTAAATATTCCCTCGTTCGGAGATAGGAAATTCTTATCCGTATCGAATGGAGGGGCGGACCATCGAAATCCGAGTCTGTATGAGAATTCTACATCGATTCTAGTAAAGGACGCTAATCAGGGATTCAACCAAACTGGAGAATCCTCCAAATGACCAACACTTGGTCACGTGACCACCAGGAGATGGTCCATGCCTTCTTGTTCGGTCCCATATCTTATAACTAGGTTTTACACCTAATGCTGAACCTAGCAATATTTTAAGTAAATAGTGAGCTCCCCATTTAATCATCACTTTTCACCAACTCTCAAACTGAGAACCGTGCATGCTTACTTGAGCGCTGGGAATCACATGGACGTTCCTCATCCCATGTGGTCAGTCCCTCCATCACTCATAATCAATTTTCGGCAATTCTCCAATGGATGGAGGATTGTCGAAAATTAGGGTTCGAATGAACGCTCTGTGAAACCATCATTCTGAGCAATTTCGAACACTAATAAATTTATGTTGATTCATCAATCAACATCTAAAATTAATTAAACAATATTCGGTAATCTACCAATATTTTAATTAATATTTTATTGGGTCACATCACCAGTAAATAATTCGCTGAATCGAGCGATACTTGCTCTATCGCCTGAATATTAGTCAATATTCGACAATTCTCCATATTCGACAATTCTCCAGTATTTGGTGAATTGAGCAATACTTGCTCAGTTGCCCTTAAAATCCTTAATTTTGGTGAATTGAGCAATACTTGCTCAGTTGCTCATTGAATTCTTATAATTCGCGGCAATACTTGCTCAACCACTCAACTAGTCAGTAACTTGTCATACTGACATCTCTCCAAAGAACTACATGTTCGACCCATGAATCGATGAGCATCCACCATTCATGCTTGATTCATCAAACTTAGACTCAATGTCTAATCAATCAATAATTGACTAACCTAAACACGTCTGCCCCGCAGACTCCACGATTCGTGAAACATCAATCACGTAACAAATAGGGGGATATCACTTAGGGTTTTGGTTTGGCGGTTTACGGCACGTGGATTCATCCCACGACGAGAAATTTGCGTAAGTCGTGTCAACGGTTGAAGGAGTCAGCAAATTAGTGGGTGCACGATCAACCAAGTCTCCACACGATGTGGAACTGACTTTACCACGATCTCCCACTTTCCCACTATTTCACTCAAGAAACCGTTACACTTACAGGGGTCAGTGGTGTTACTATTCTAACAGTATAAATAAGTCTATGAATTCGTGATTGAAGGACAACTTTATCAACATTCGAACACTCGAATACACGTTTAACACTGAATTTCTCGAGTAACTACTTTGAAGAATTCATCAATCACTCAGAACTTATCAGAACTCAACAGTTCACCAATACTGTAGAAACCTTCAATACACCCACAATCCTCGATCATCACTGATCCCACACAATTCTCAGCTTCCCTCCTAAAGATCAACCCATCTCTCTCTTTGCAACCGAATTGATTCTGGAACGGCCATTGTCTTGGTTTAGGCCGGAGTCATACAAATTGATTTCCCAAATCTATGCACCCTCTTTGCAGTGGTGCATCTGTGTGAGGATTAACATCTTGCCCAGCTGAGGAGTCTCGACAACTCGCTCGACTCTCCACTTTCCCAAAAAACCGGCGACACGTTTTTTCCCATCCACATATTGGCGACCACAGTGGGAGATTAATCTCTCGGTTGCAATCTCTCATTTTCGCAAAGATGGTCGATCTTAGGTCAGGAGAAGTTACACATCCCAACACCAACCACGCTAGTACCAGCAACAACACTAGTGGTACTCCGGAAATAATTACCGCTTCTAAAGATGGTGGTGATATTATTCCTCCTCACACCAATGTGGAAGATCATCCTCTTTTCAGGCGGCATCCAGAAGAAATCAGATAAAATCCTCCTACCATAGGAGATCTCATGAAAGTCCAGGAAGTTCTCGCCAAGAATCGAACTGACATGGATGCTACTCAGGAGGAACTATTCAAATATCTCAAAACTCTCACTGACAAGATGTCAGACAAAACTCAAGAGAAGGGAAAAGACAAGGAAACATCTCCAACGGACCCCGAAGTTATTCATGTTCCTGATGATGATGAAACCCGCAAACCCACAGAGTCTCAATCCGCCGTCTTCATCACCCGTGAAGACTTGGAGAGCTTTATGGAAAATCGAGGAAGGGGTCATACAATGACCGCGCACCGTCATCAACCTCCGTATCCTGCAGCCATACAGAGGGTCCCTCTCCCAAAAGGCTACACCTCTCCAACGTTCACACTCTACAACAGAACGGGAAATGCTCGAGAACACGTTTCTCGATTTCTGGAAGCATTAGGAGAACATGAACACAAACTTATTGTCCGCTTGAAGGAATTTTTGAAATCCCTGACGGGTCGTGCATACACTTGGTACAACAACATCACTCTAGGATGATTTCTACAGGAAATATTTCTTTATCTCTGAACAAGTCACACTCTCCGACCTGGGGAGGATGTCTCAGAAGAATACTGAACACCCGAATGACTACGTAAAAAAGTTCAGACTCCAGGCACTGGATTGTCATGATCCAAATGTTACTGAACAACAATTGGTGGACTTGTGCATCAATTGGATGATCCCTGTTTATATAGCTTTGTTGGAGAATCTCCGTTTCCAAACCTTTTCGGAACTTCACGAAGCAGCCAAGCGGTCAGCAACTACTGCTCCCGCCTTGCTGGAAAGAACGAAAACTGTCAAAATGGAGGAATCGAAAGACACTCGAAGCAGCGGTCGACGCCTGATCAACAAGCAATATAATGTTGAAGCTTCAGTGAATATTGCTGAAGGAAGCAAGAGAAAGGCCGAAGCACAGCAACACAAAAATGCTTCTCCAACGTCTCACCCTCCAAAAGCTCCAAGGAAGGACAACCAGACCAGAAATGCATAATCACAACAGAATGATGAGGAAGTTCTTAATTTCCCATTTCCCATTGAAGAGGTGATCGAACTACTGGAAGTCTGGATCTAAGATGGTGCAGTCAAGCTACCTCCTGTTAAAAAGGAACCAACCGCGGAGCAAATAGAGAATGCACGCTATTGCCACTTCCATAGGTATGTCAGTTATCCAACCCGTGACTGCAGAAATTTGAAGTATATCTTCAAAGAAAAGGCCTACTCAGGAGAACTGGGGACTGAAGGAGTACACAGAAATCCTCTCCCAGTCAGAACATTTGCACCCTCCGAGCAGCCGGTCAAGGAAGCATATCAGTCTTTAATGGAGCACGTCTGCGAGTTGTTGTACTTGTCAAGGGCCCAAAGAGATGACATGTTTGTTGCGCTAAACCATATCGTGTCAGGTAAATGACTCACAATTCAGGAAACAATCCCTGAACCACCTGTGACAGACAAAGAGATGTATGACTGGGGACTTCTCACCATGGTGCATCTCAAGGGGAACGAATTCAGACGAGCATTAGTTGACTTTGGCACTGCTGTCAACATCATCCCTCTGAAAACCCTCAGAGCTGCTGGCATCACTCATCAAGAAGCAACTCTTGCCCCAGTGTTAGTCAGAGATCATGAAGGAATCTCCAGGGATGCTTATGGTTACATCATTCTCAATATAAGAAGTGGTTCAACCTGGACAGAAACTAAATTCTTCATAATCAAGGAGGATCCTGGATATGACATGGTTCTTGGGAAAGCGTGGATCCATGATGGAAAAATTACTGTGGTATCTTCACCTTCAGTTGCACATTTATCCATCGAAGAAATCTCTGACTCAGAAGATGACCAGCCTTTCGAGCATTTGGAAAAGGTCGAAACTCTGATGGAACTCACGCAAAGGCCTAGAGAAAGCCCTAATAAATTCGTCAGGAGGTTTCGCACTTAGGCAAGTCTTATTCCTCATGATTCATATGTGTTACCTACTTTCAAATATGCTACCTTAATTCGGGGACTCGCTCAAAACCTACCTATCATCAAACCCTATGAGTGGACAGTCTCACCTTATCAATACTACACTGCATGGTTGGAACCTTTTCTGATTATGCACCACATTAAAAGGTTCGTCGCTGAAGACTTGGCTCAGTTTGACAAGCGATACCCACCATATTTTCCTTTGCATAAGTGTCCACATGTGCCACAGAATTGGAAATCTTCACCAGCATGGAATCCACGGGTGATTCCAAACCAGCAGAAGATATTCAAGGTACGCGCAACCAAGCCTAATAAGTTTCATGAAGGAGATTTGGTTCTTAAGGCAACCAAGCGCAACCTGCATTCTACAAGGGGTTCTAACTGGGAAGGGCCTTTCATGATTTCTAAGTTAGTCGCTGGAGGATACTACAAATTGGCTGACATCAAGGGCAAGACAAAAATACCAGTAATTCATAAGAATTGTCTCAAGATTTTCGATGCATGAAGCATTCAACATTGGATGTTTTATGTCCAAGGCAAACGCTCAAAACATCTGACATTTGCACTTTAGGATTTTCTTTTAATTGTATTTTCAATTCCTCCAAAACGTGTGCATACTTGCACTCAGCATTTGAAAATTCAGCAATCTATCGAAGTTCTTTATTTAAGAAAATCTCTGTCAAATCAAAAATCAAAAGAAAATCCTTAGTCACTCATAAATTCAAAACCTATCAAAAATCAAAACCCAAATAAAATCTCACATCTTTCTCAGAAGTTCAATGTTCATGAGATTATGGAAAGGAAACTAAAGAAAACCATCAAAGAATGATTTCTGCTTCTCCGCATCTTCCAAAGCTTTCAAAGTCGCTTTCTCCAATTCTAGCTTCTTGGTCAGTTCAGCAACTTTGTCCATCTTCTTCGTCACGGCGTCACAGACAGGGAAAGGAGCACTACCCTCTACTGTTTTTCTGATAGCTTCAAGCCATTGATGAAGCCACTTCAGATTGAAGCCTAGTTCTTCAGCATTCTTTGAGTTGTACTCCCAATCAAAGAGTACGTCTCGAGTAACAACATTTCTGGGAGTGATACATATATCATGTATAACACACAAGATGGCTTCCACTTGCTTTGTCAAGAAATAGCTCCGTTTTGAATCCTGAGTAACCACGATGTGTCCATACATTTTCCACAGTTTCTCATACATAGCAGCATATCCGATGGGAACACTAAAACCACCAACTAACTGGTGGTATGGGAGTAACTCACCAAATTGAAGAGAAAAAGCAATCCCTGCATTTGGATACTCATGTACTATCATATGCCTCTCGACTACTGGAGCAACATCAACAATCATGGAGACCACTTCAGACGAAGCAGTTTTTGCTATTCCTGATTCGGGTTCCAACATCTAAGGCTCAATTGGGGTTTCCACCACCTCCCCTACATCAACAACCATAACTTCATAACCTGGAGGTGAAGATATAGGAGTTCCATCGCCAACAACTTCAGGACTTCCCAATCTATCATTATTGGATCCATGATTCCCAACTTCGTCGTTCGGTACCTAATGCGAAGATTACATGGGATTAGGATGGTTCAGGCGTGGAAATACAATGAAATCATAAGATTAAGAAATTAAGTGAACTAGCATCATCTAAGTTCCTTATTATTCATTTACAACATGTGCAAGAAGTATCGAAGTCATGAAACACGTTTTCAAAGAAGCTCAGCTGAAGCAAATTTACACTGCCCTATGTTCAATGATGAACCGGGAGCAATTGTGAGTAATCTGGAGACGAGTTATATATCATTCTCTTCGTATGCAAGTTCTATACAACATGTCAAAATTTCATGACAATCGGATGAACGAGAGAGGATATGTGGCCAAAACATCACACAACGCGCGATCTGGAAAAGTTCTGAATATCTCCTGAAAGTTTACTGTTTCGCGTTTTTCAGGCCTTAACATGCTCAAAATTCAAAAAAAAATTTTGCTAAAGCTTGGAAATTTTATGGGCTTGAAGATACATATGCGGACATCGAAAATCCGACTACAGATGAGGATTCTACAACATTTATAATAAAATCTGAAGCCTGAAATTTTCTGATGACGTATTTAGGCAAAATTACTCGTATATTCATACGGGTTCTCATTCATTCATGCACAAATCAAAAATATCATACTTCTATAGAGAGGCTACAGGATAAATACTTACTAAGGGAGCCTCTAAACCATTTGAGGACTCGGAAATGTTGGAACCTCCATTGGCAATTCTGTTATCTTCATTCGGAGAACTCTCCATATTTGCGTTCGGTTCGGGATTTCGAGAGCTCTCCATATTCTCATGACTCAAAGAGGAATGAGCCTCATCAACATTCTCCTTATCCATGGTGATTTCCTCATGTCTATATCAACAACAATTGTTACTCATTCGTCCAAAGATGCATTACAATTATCAAGTGCAAAAGGGGAAACTTACGTCAACCTCCTCAGTGCTGGAGTCCTGAATTGTTCGACCAAGAGGAAAACGGAGACCATCAATAACCGATGGGGAAAAATTCTGAAATAAATGAGCAATACTTTTTAAAATCCTAATTACATGGATGAGAAAGTCGCAACAATGAAGAAAAGCGCAGGCACCTCACCAAAGAAGCGGCATGAGACTATATTCTGTTCGGTATCATCCTATGTGTTGTCTTACTTCTGCCTTCTCCTCCTTGGGGACTTTCTTGAAATATTGAAGAGTTTACATCAATTCGAGGTCTCACATCACAACTACCCTATCACAAGAATAACAATACGATTAAAATGTGATTGGCATACTTTGGCCGAAATCATAAGAAGAAGCACTTACTTGTGACGCATTTGGAGATGTCTTCCTATTATCACTACCAGGGAGATTCTTCAACCTGGGTCGACCGGAAACCATGTCAGGAGGAGGTAACTCTCATACAGGGGATTAAAAATCTGTTACAAATGCATATACATGCTCGAGTTGCTGACTCCAAAAGCCTATATAACCAGGAGTCGGAAAGTTTCTCGGTCAGAACATGGGAACAAGTATTCATTTCCTTCCATGCGGGTGCAGTATAAATGAGCCTTTAGGTACTCAATCTATGGATTGTTCATTTGATGGCCCGGAATGCACTGGTCAAGTCCCATCTGTCTAGGGGCTCTGTCAATGTTGTACTCTTCTACCTGGAATCCTCCGTTCATAATTGATAGCAAGAAACCAGGAGTACAACTCAAGATGAAAGATCTCTCTCCTTCACTCAGACCGGCACCAGTACTCAACGTGATATTCTCATCAGTAGTATTGAAAGTAATTAACTGTAAGAAAAGAGAAGGAACCGACGCCCAGGGGTAAAAGTTGAACTTAGACTCAGTGTCCAAAATGTTAGTAATGCATATCTTGTATTGTGGTTGCTTTATAGACCAGCGCATGATCCTAGCATTATTCTCCTCAAGAAGGGAATGACGAGTATCGACCTTGGGTCCTTGCAAAATGCTACGGGGAATTGGGGGATAGCTTTCAAGGTGTTCCCACATCAAAGCTTGGAGAAACATGGTATTAGCATACGTCTCAACCTTCATAAAGCCATCATAAATACTGGAGTCCACAACTAGAGAGTCCAAGTTGGCGACCAAAGAACCCAAAAATAGACTGCCAATAGGAATATTCTCACCTTTGGCCATATTAATGGCAAAACGAATCACAAACGGCTTCAGAAAGTGTCCACAATCTTCGAAGATATCCCGTGAGAGCCACAGACACAAGAAAGCCGCAATTGTCAAAACTCCATCAACCGGTCCTTCAGGAGTTCTATCTCTGGGCCACCAGTGTGATAACCATCGGGCATAGCAAGACGCAGGTGACTCATTGAATTTGTGCATATTTGCTTCTAACATGTCAAATATCTCCTTCTCCTATATCAAGAGTTCTTCAGGAAAATTACCAGTAATTGGAAGGTGCAACAAAGCAACTACATCTTCCAAAGTAATGGTGAATTCTCCCAATCTTCATATAAATGTGTGAGTAGGGACACACCAACGGGCGAGCAGGGCTATCATACATGGAATATCATGATTGATGATCAAATATCCAGCAGCTTGAATGGCTTGTGTCACCTGAGAACTATCCAATATGTCCCTCACACGGCTATGGCCTAACATGTGCCTTTCCCACCCAGATAAGTGCATCATAGGCCTCCGAGAAAGCTTCAACTCCACCTGAGAAGCTAAGAAATACTTACCTTGCAAACAAAACCGAACCACAGCTCGGGGAGACACCAACTTGTTCTGGGCAGTGCATCTAGGATTTATCAGTAACCGAAACGAAGATCCTAGAGGATGCTTTTCAGGCCTATACAAATACATGAAGAATTTGTCCTATACAAATACATGAAAAATTTGTCCTCAATAGTTAGAATGTTCTTAGTCTTGGAACTTTCCTTCTTCCCAGCAAATTCCACAATAGATGTCTGCGAAAATGGTATTCCTCAATTCTCACCTCTTTACTATTTCACGAACTTAGTGATAACAACGTAAAAACTCCAAAACTTGCTCTTTCTTTCAAACCTGCAAAGTTGAGCATAAAACATATTATTCAAAAGTCTACACTGACTTTCCAAGAACCCATGAGTAATTCAGATAACCCTCTATGTGAGCACTCGCTGATTTTATGTATATATATATACGTTATAAAATCACTGAATTCGCGAATACATTGTGAATTCACCAAACTCATAAATTGGGTGTTTTCAAAAACCCAATTTTTGTTTAATAAAGCATGAATAAGTCACACACTTTTTTTAAAAAAAATAATAAAAAAATTCGTGAGTTAATAAATCACGTAAATAAATAAAAAAAACACTTTTTGCTCAACCGAGCATTCGTCTATGGAACCAGGGACTTTTCTATTTTTGTAGAGTTCTCCATATTTCAAATAAAACTTCGAGAGTTCTCAAGTAAAATTTCAATATGAACTCCAGGTCTTTTCAAAATTCCTTTAACTCTAAGGATTATTATTTACTACTTTTACGAACAAATTACGTTTATAAAAGTATTTGCAAAGTTCATACTTTCAAAAAAACGAACTTGGGTTTTCATGAAACCTAATAAACAAAACTTTCGCTACTGCAACTAGACCATGTTTATTCAAAAATTAACATATCTCTTTCATATTAGGGATTTTTGCTCGTTCCTCCAACTAACGAACAAACGTGCATACACATACGTTTTCTAAAAAATCCTTCATAAATCCTACACATACATATGTAACCATGTGATTTTGGGTTTTGTGAACAATCATCAATCATAGAACCTACAACAAAAATAAAATAAAATAAAAATCATGAACTTACCTGTTGGCACCGGACGGAATTCGGAAGGCGGTGGTTGGACGACCAGCGGTGATCGGACGGGCGACGGTGCTGCTGACTTCAACGAGTTCTCCTTCTGCTGCTCATGGTGTGAAGGTGATGATGAAGTATTGGTCGGCCAAAGGAAAATAAAAAGAATTTTTAGGGTTATTCCCTTTTAAATCAAATTTATTTCCAAAACCTAATAAGCACGGGTTTCCTTTTGGGCTCTGGCCCGCAAATCCTAAATCGACCATAACTAAGCTTTTAGACACCCAAATCAGTAGTGCCTCATATCTCCATGCTCATGATATGACACTCTACCTTACTATCAGAGTTCTCATCCACACATTTTCTCGTACATGATCTCATTGGAGTAAATTGAGGATTCTGAAACTACCTTTGTAGACCGAGTTCAACCAGACCTCGTCGACTGAAAATCACCATTTAATGCATATATTGCAGAACATGACTGTTCCCCACTATGCTGGGGACTTAATGTAGATGGTGGATTTTCAACAAAGGGCAAACCCGTAAAATCATGATACTGCATGTTTCTTATACGGCTTCAGGCATGTGACGATTCATATTTTACAAATCCATGATGAACATGTCTTTCAAAAAGCCTCCACTAGCTGAGCGTTCGATCCCTAGCATTTCATTGTGCCCTCTATGTAGAATAATAGAATTGGGCGGTCCTCCTACATAATTGTTTGTTGAGAGGGCTTAACGCCTTCAGGACGTCGGTGATACTCACTGTTCCCTGACTACATGAGAGCGAACCCCATCTACATAGAAGAACGATTGGGTGGTTCTCCGTCAGATTGAGAGCAACAACGCCTTCAGGACAGTGATACTCACTGATCCTGACTATGTAGAGCAACGTGTATAGACTCGGGTGTTCTTAGTAGTGTCTGAGAGCACCCTCGGGATTTTCCGTCTCCTGACTATGCACATAGATTAATTCTGTCGTGACATTTACCACTGAATTCCCAGAATAATCTATTATTGCTCCTATTCCATGGTCGAATCCACAGCCTGATCCCATGGAATGGCAATAACAATTGCTCCTATTCCAAGGTCGAATCCATGGCCTGATCCCATGGAATGGCAATAACAATTTTCTCATATTCCATGGTCGAATCCACGGCCTGATTCCATGGAATGGCAATAATAATTTCTCATATTCCATGGTCGAATCCACGACCTGATCCCATGGAATGGCAATAACAATTGTTCTGATTCTATGATCGAATCCACGGATCGATCTCATAGAATAACAATGAAACAACTATATTATCTCATTACCTTGATTTCATGATCGAATCTACTAGTCTCATGAAATGGTGATGGATAAATCTCAATTACTATGATTCTATGGTCGAATCCACGATCCCATGGGATGGTAATGCTCATTTTATTATACTGAATTCATAATCGAATTCGCATCTGATCCTATGAATTAATAATGAAACATCTATTCACTTTTATTACTCAGTTTCATGAATTACTCTCCACTGGATCTCATGAATTGATAATAAATACTCAATAATTGGGCATCTGGACCATCACTGAGTAAGCCCCACAAAAATGGTGCGAGTGTACTCGATAATGATACACGACTGAGCACCCGGATGCGTGAACGAGTATCCAAAAAACATGAAACAATGGAGAGTTCTCCACAAAATAGGAGAGATAAAATAATAAACAATAAAATAATGGGAAGCGCCCATGGGCTGGGCCCACCGACCGGTCCCATGCTTCCCCATTATTTTCTTTATTTTCTCACGGTTCTCATAAACCCATGGAGAGTTCTCCATCTTGGCAAAATTTCCCAATTTGTGCAAAAAAACTCAAGAGTTCTCCATAACTTGGAGGATTCACCAAATAAATTATAAAATAAGGAGAAGTGTGCGGGATCGGGCAACCTAGCCGGCCGGCCATGCCCAAGCCGTGGCCGGTCCTACACCTCACAATCCTTAGCTTTTTATAGTTATTATTCCAAAACCTCATGGACTCTCCATAACTCCAAGGATTCATGAAAAATAATAAAAAAATAGGGAAAGGTGTGCAGGACCGGGCAATTTGGCCGTCCGGCCATGACCTAGCCATGATCGTTCCCACACTTTGCAATCCCTAATTTCTCATTATTATTATTTCCCTCAACTCGTGAAACTCCTGGGTTTGAACAAAATTCGTGACTTCTCCATATTTTCTCAAATATGGCTCGAATCACGTAAAACCAAAAGCCAACATGGTCACACGGCTGGCTAGCCCCTCACGGAAATTTTGGATTATTAAAATATTTTAATTTAATTTTAATATTTTCAAAATATTGATGAATTGAGCATACATGCTCATTCCACCAAAAAAGTCGAGAATTCTCAGTCAAGATGAAACTCTTCTGAAAATTCACAACATCGCTCAAATGCGCATCAGAAAATACTGAAACTCTCAGTATGGAGACACGGACATCATGGCAACTTGCATGCCTCCATGAACGACCAGGTCACCCCTAGGTCTTGCACGAAGCCAATCCCACATGTATTCGCAATTCTGATCCAATTTGCTCAATCGCTCATACTGGGCCCAAAACTCTCTCTTACCGTCCCTCTTGAATTCTTCCAGAGTTTTAATTTCGAGCAGTTTTCACCTCCCAAACGAGGTCAAAACCTAAATATTCCCTCGTTAGAAGATAGGAAATTCTTATCCGTATCGAATGGATGGGCGGACCATCGAAATCCGAGTCCGTATGAGAATTCTACATCGATTCTAGTAAAGGACGCTAATCAGGGATTCAACCAAACTGGAAAATCCTCCAAATGACCAACACTTGGTCACGTGACCACCAGGAGACGGTCCATGCCTTCTTGTTCGGTCCCATATCTCATAACTAGGTTTTACACCTAATGTTGAACCTAGCAATATTTTAAGTAAATGGTGAACTCCCCATTTAATCATCACTTTTCACCAACTCTCAAACTGAGAACCGTGCATGCTTACTTGAGCGCTGGGAATCACATGGACGTTCCTCATCCCATGTGGTCAGTCCCTCCATCACTCATAATCAATTTTCGGCAATTCTCCAATGGATGGAGGATTGTCCAAAATTAGGGTTCGAATGAACGCTCTGTGAAACCATCATTCTGAGCAATTTCGAACACTAATAAATTTATGTTGATTCACCAATCAACATCTAAAATTAATTAAGAAATATTCGGTAATCTACCAATATTTTAATTAATATTTTACTGGGTCATATCACCAGTAAATAATTCGTTGAATCGAGCGATACTTGCTCAATCGCCTGAATATTAGTCAATATTCGACAATTCTCCATATTCGACAATTCTCCAGTATTTGGTGAATTGAGCAATACTTGCTCAGTTTCCCTTCAAATCCTTAATTTTGGTGAATTGAGCAATACTTGCTCAGTTGCTCATTGAATTCTTATAATTCGCGGCAATACTTGCTCAACCACTCAACTAGTCAGTAACTTGTCATACTGACATCTCTCCAGAGAACTACATGTTCGACCCATGAATCGCTGAGCATCCACCATTCATGATTGATTCACCAAACTTAGACTCAATGTCTAATCAATCAATAATTGACTAACCTAAACATGTCTTCTCCGCAGACTCCACGATTCGTGAAACATCAATCACGTCACAAATGGGGGGATATCATTTAGGGTTTTGGTTTGGCGGTTTACGGCACGTGGATTCATCCCACGACGATAAATGTGTGTAAGTCGTGTCAACGGTTGAAGGAGTCAGCAAAGTAGTGGGTGCACGATCAACCAAGTCTCCACACGACGTGGAACTGACTTTACCACGATCTCCCACTTTCCCACTATTTCACTCAAGAAACCGTTACACTTACAGGGGTCAGTGGTGTTACTATTCTAACAGTATAAATAAGTCTATGAATTCGTGATTGAAGGACAGCTTTATCAACATTCAAACACTCGAATACACGTTTAACACTGAATTTCTCGAGTAACTACTTTGAAGAATTTATCAATCACTCAGAACTTATCAGAACTCAACTGTTCACCAATACTGTAGAAACCTTCAATACACCCACAATCCTCGATTATCACTGATCCCACACAATTATCAGCTTCCCTCCTAAAGATCAACCCATATCCCTTTTTGCAACCGAATTGATTCTGGAACGTCCATTGTCTTGGTTTAGGCCGGAGTCATACATATTGATTTCCCAAATCTAAGCACCCCCTTTGCAGCGGTGCATCTGTGTGAGGATTAACATCTTGCCCGGCTGAGGAGTCTCGACAACTCGCTCGATTCTCCACTTTCCCGAAAAACCGGCGATACATTTTTCCCCATCCACAATCGAGTAGTGTAAAATTAAAACCCTAAAATCCCAATTACGTTTCAAGTTAGATTTCAATCCCCAGTGAAGTCGCCACTGTAGATACCGTCGAAATCGGTTAGGATCTCTAAATATCTATAATGGGAATCACACGTGGAAAATTATTAATAAAGGGAAATATTATTATCGAAGCTTCCACCCAACTTAGGGAGTTGGGACCCAAAAGTAACACTGTCCAAAGCAGAGAAAAGTCTGGGAATCAAGATACGGGCTAGGAAGGTGTGAGGCACCTAGCCCGTCCAATCCGAAAATTGGCCTCTACTTTATAATCGAGATTTTAGGGTTCTAACTTGCATTAACAAATAATAAAATTAATACATCAAATTATGAATGCTAATCACATTATGCACCAAATCCTGTAAAATGGAAACAGAACCCAGTCAAATCAAGAGAATTATTATTATCACCAAAATATTATTATTATTATTGCCACCAAAATTATCAATCAATATTTTTATTTTTATCACCAAAATTTTCACAATAATAATAATTTTTTATTTATTTTTATTTATTTATTATGAAAAGGGGCCACGAAGGATTTTATTTATTATTATGACTTATTAATATTATTATGACCAATTACTCAAACAATTATTATTACTTTCAATTTCACTCATAATCATCTTCATTATCAAACACATAGGGGATAAGCTTGAATTGCACCAAACAGAACCGAGAACTATCTATTCAACGAACTGGATATTATCAGACCACTATGCATATGTTGATATACAAAAGAACTTAGTAAACGTAGACAACTGATGGAATATACTAATTAACGACAACCACGGATGAAGAACAAATGCTTATTAATGATTTTTTATCATGGATGTAATTAAAATGATGTACGTGCGATATTCCTAGACTAGATAGCATACTAACAGAATGATTTTTTTAAACAGAGAGCTTTCTCGATGCTATCTAAAGGGCGAATAGTCGTGCGATGTTGACTTAGTCAATTTCGAATTTTCATCTATCTTCAGTTTCAATTCTTACTTTGTTCTTCAATTTTTTTTGGTTTTAATGATTTTCTAAGTTTCCTCTTTACATTATGCTAGCTAATTCTTAAGTAATCTGTCATGTATTTCTTCTGTTTCTGACCTTCTGAAAATTTTCTTAACTGTTTATCAAATGATTAACGGATCGACAGATCCATCAAATTAAATCTGTTCTTTTAATAGATCGTAAGTAGATCAATCAAATTAGATTCAGTTTTGGAAAATACATTTTAACGGTCTTGTAGCTACATATTATTGAGTTTTTCTATGTTTTATTAGATTGAAGTTTTTCTTTTTTCTTATTTTCTGATCTAATGGCTTCGTAATTTTTTTGCTGGGTTTCTCGCTTTGATTGTGATGAGCATCCAGTATGGATTCTCTCGATACTATCTACTCCTTTTGTTAACTTTATTGTTACAATTATCTACAGTATGTTCGGTTTCGCTGGCAGTATTGCAATTCATCAATCATATGATGTCTCCCAATAGTATGTATCAGTATTCAAATCAAGTTCATCATGTGTATGATCGTATGGGTTTCTGTAAGTTTTCATAGATGGACTCGGTATACCCGATTCACTACAGTCTTAAACAAATCTCTATTTGGAAAATTTCGAGCTCACCTGATTTAATGGAGTGGAGTAACTTCAATCAAAGTATCTGTCTTTGGGCATCTTCATTTCATCACATTGATACTAATAAGGTGAGGAATGCTAAAATCCCCTTCTGAAAATGATACAAGGAAGAAGAAGGTCGTGGTAGTAACAAGAATTTTTATATATTCAAGTTCCACCGGGAAGAAACAATGCTTGCTGTTCCTGTGAAAAGACCATATAATGTTCTCAACTGTGTGCTTAATCCTAAAATCTATGATCATTCGATTAAAGTTCAAGACAAAAAGTTTACTCATCAGGAATGGAATTCTCATCTCCAGCATCTGCATTTAGAATATAATACTCTATCTGTTGATAATGATACAATCAGTGAGATAAGAGGAAACACCTCAAATTACCAACATCACTGCATATCAGGAGTGAAAGTAGGTTCATCAAATCATAAACATCGAGAGGGTTTGTGGAATAGTGCTACAAAAGGAGATGCTTGGGATCATTTTCATTGGAAGATCATATCCTATAAATTATGCAAGGAATACTTATTCGCTACTGTTAATGATGGGGAATTTTTCAAGGTGGATGAGGGTTTGAAAACTTGCCGATTCAAAGATGAGGACTACATATTACATATTCAAGACATACCTACTTCTTATAGTGTAGAAGTTTCTGAGGATTTTGTTTTAATGGGGACAAAAATATGGGATGCTAGCCATGCTCAGTTACCAACAAACAATGCAGAAGAAGGCGGGAAAATAAAGAGATCTATAAACAATGAAATTGACAATGGATTGACAAAGGTTGCCGAACCTTGTGGAATCTCACAGAACAGAAAACTTGATAAGAATGCTGGGGAATGGACATCTTTTAGGGTGAATGATGAAATGAAACATGATATAATTGAAGAAGGATTCAAAGATGAGAAGAATTACCTTCATGATACTGCTGAGAACCCTGCTACTAAGGTATTAATTTTACATCCCTTTTATTTTGTTTACTACCAGCAAAATCCAGAATCTTTTATTGTGTCCAGAGCAGTATTTTTAAATTTTTACACTTCCATAATGAAGATAATCTCTTGGAACTACAATGGGTATGCGGCTAAGGATACTAGAAACTATTTGAGTGATCTCAATAAAATGTTGCATCCTGACATCATTTTCCCGCAGGAAACCAAAATAAATTCTGATAAGATTATTCGTTTTATCATACCATTAGCTTTCCCAAATAATTTTTATGTTCCTTCCATTGGTAGGGCTAGAGGTATATGTTTACTATGGAAAGATGGATTTGAGTTGGATATAATTTATCATGATAAAAATATGTTTCACTGTCTAGTCCGTAGCGACCCAGCTAAACCTTATTGGCTTCTTTCTTATGTTTATGGTTCTCCATACCCTCAGGAAAGAAGCACCCAATGGAAATTCATACAAACTATTCCTGAACAATTTAACATTAATGCTCCATGGGTTCTTATAGGGGATCTCAATATTACTTTGCATGCGGATGAAAGAATCAATTGTGGTGGTAGTACTTCTTTTAATGATAGGTTTGTCCAAATGATAGAAGATACTAGTCTAAGTGATTTAGGCTATACGGGTAACCCATATACTTGGACCAGTAATATGCATGGAACTGGAAAAATTAGAACTAGACTAGATAGGGCTTTAATCAATGCTGATTGGATGTTGTCTTTTCCAAATGCTAATCTGAAGCATTTGCCTTTCCTAGGATCGGACCATTGCCTTATTTTTCTTGATTTGTCACCTAATATTGTCTCTAGATCCAGAAATTGGAAATTCTTTCAATGCTGGTTACGTGAGAACTCTTGTAAAGAGCAGATTGATAATGCGTGGTCAAAGCCTATCAATGGTTCAGCTGGTTATGTGTTACACAGAAAACTCGGTGAAACTAGATGTACTCTCTCAAGATGGAACAAAGATATATTTGGGAATATACAAAGCAACATCAAATCTCTACAGCATGAACTGACGACACTCCGGAATCCAAATACAAGGACGGACATCACAAAAAATGTGCAACAAGTGGAAAAGGAAATTGAAGAATGGCATAGTAGAGAAGAAGAGTTCTACAGGCAGAAATCAAGATAAACAATGTTTATAAAGGTGGATCAGAATACAAAACACTTTCATGTGCAGGCAAATAAAAGGAAAGCTAGGAACAAGATAGAATCTCTGAAAGACAAAAGTGGAAGCTGGTGTAGTGGAAAAGAAAAACTGGAGCAGCTTATGAATTCACATTTCATTGAGGTAATGTCTACGACTAATCCAACAAGCAACAGTTACTTGCTTGACTTATTACACCCTTGTATCTCTGAGGAAGACAATGAAACACTGACCAAGATTCCTGATGAAGCAGAAATAACTACAACACTCATGATGATGCATCCATGGAAATCACCTGGCCCAGATGGGTTTCCCCCGGGAGTTTTTCAAACTCAATGGAAGACGGTTAAAGATGCAATTATCAAGATGGTACAAAGTTTTTTTGCAAGTGGGAGAATGTTGAGAAGCATGAACAAGAAAAACTTGTGCGTAATTCCAAAGTGTAATCTTCCTCAATCACCCGCTGATTATAGGCCGATCGCACTGTGTAATTCTACTTATAAGATGATAACAAAGATTCTTGAAAAATGTTTAAAGCTCTACCTCGACAAATTCATCTCTCCAATGCAGGCGGCCTATGTACCGGAAGACAAATAGGTGATAATATTACACTGGCTCAAGAAATAATACATTGTATGAAGAGGAAAAGAACTAAGAAAGGATATATGGCTCTAAAACTTGATATATCGAAGGCCTTCGAT
Organism: Papaver bracteatum; assembly: GCA_023529315.1. Taxonomy (NCBI): domain Eukaryota; kingdom Viridiplantae; phylum Streptophyta; class Magnoliopsida; order Ranunculales; family Papaveraceae; genus Papaver; species Papaver bracteatum. Next base: position 118,456 of record JAJJWX010001704.1, on the reverse strand, counting down.
CGAGTTGAATGGACCTTTCTATATGCTATCATGAAGCAGCTTGGATTTAATAATAGGTGGTGCAATCTTATTTTTGAATGCATCAGTACCCTTGAGATTCAAATATTATTGAATGGTTCACCTTGCAAGGATTTCAAATTATGTACGAAATTAGGGTGTCTATACCTACTTCAATTTTTTTTTGCCCACAATCTTCTAAGAAGATTACTCGACCATACTTGCTATCACCAATTCTAAACAAATTTGATCCAACTATTTATAATTTTGCATAAATCGAAAATTACTAGATCATAGTCGTTATGACTCACTACACTCGCTATGGTTGGTTTATCCATGATCTACTTTAATAAAATTGCCCATAATATTTCAAGAAGATTACTCGACCATACTTGCTATGACCAATTCTCAACAAATTTGATCCAACTATTCACAATTTTGGATAAATCGAAAATCACTAGATCATAGTCTTTATGACTCAATATACTCGTTATGGCTGGTTTATACATGATCTACTTTAATAAAGTTTCCCATGATCTTCCAAGAAGATTACTCGACCATACTTGCTATAACCAATTCTCAACAAATGTGATCCAACTATTCACAATTTTGCATAAATCGAAAATCACTAGATCATAGTCGTTATGACTCAATATAGTCGTTATGGTGATAGACGCATTTATGTGTCTATTTTGATCTCAATTATGTATATTGTCAGTGCTCGATTTTGTACTTATTATGGATTTTTGTGTCTTTGTAGGTGTTTTGGAGAAATAAACATGTTTGGAGAAATCGTCTCGAAAAGTTGAAAAAGGAACCTGGTGGATACTTACTATTCGGACCCTCGGATTGGATAATGGGCACTTCAATTACTAATGTAGGACCAGAATATCGCTACAATAATTCTCTGCGAGATTAACAACACTTCCCAGCGAGCATCACCGCAAGATCTTCAACTACACTTTGCGAGTGTCACAAAAGCAGTCAAAAGAGCGATGTAATAAATGACGAGTGAAGAAAACTTGAGAAAAGCATGTTTGTCCTGCGATGGTTACAAAACTTTCGAGAGTGAACATTGTAACTAATCGCGGTACAATCGCAGAATCAACCCGAAATAAGAGGAAAACTTAGATGTCATCTACTATGTAACTACCCTATAAATATAGACCCAATGTGTCCAGAAAAGGATGATGTATTTTTTGAGAGTTAAGAAAGTCTTGAGGAGAGAGAAACTTCAAGATAATAGTTGTAATCTTGAATTCTTCCATTTCTGTAAACATTTCTGAGAACAAAATAATAAAGTGTCGTTTTTCATCTTTAATTGTGAGTTGATTATAGCAAGATCTTAACAAGGGTGTAGTGTGGGAAATCCTGCAACTACATTTTGGCGCCCGAAACAGGGATTGAATTAGTAAAATCATAGAAAAAGGTGAAGAAGAAGATAAGAATTGTTCAAGATTAAGAAAATCATAAAACAAATCAGTGAGATATTTGAAGAAAGGATGATTAGAATCAAAAAGGATTGTAGAAAATTGGAGTGTGGTATGGTAACAAGAACAATAATTGATAGATTTCATGAAAATATTAAGGGGAAGATACACAAACAGGATTTTGAAGGAAGGAAAATTATGACGGTGGAAAAAATATCACCATTGAAAGATTGGGAAAAGCAGGAAATCACATTTACAGCAGCAGAAATACCAGAGGAAAATCTAAGTCATACATCTCCATTGGTAATCACAGTATCCATTATACCAATGAGAAAGGAGGAATCAATAAAATCTGTAGAAGAATGGGCTATGAATAGAACTTTGGTGGATGCAGGAAGTTCTGTAGATATAATATTTTATCATACTTTCAAGAAAATGGGATATAAGGATGAAGAAATGTCTTATTCAACATATCATGTTCATGGCTTTGGAAAATCTTTAACAAAACCTAAAGGCGAGATAATGGTACGAATTCCTCTAGGGGAGATTGAAACACAAGTAACGTTATGTGTGGTAGACGTGGAATCACCGTATAACATGATATTAGGAAGACCATGGATACACGCAATCAAGGCTGTAGCATCAACGTTGCATTAATGCATCAAATTTCCTATACCTAGTGGAATTGGAGAAATTAGAGGAGACACAGATTTTGCGAAATTGTGTTACCAAATTGAAGTAAGAAATTGTGAAGGACGTCCAAAGATGCGAAAGGCTCGCAAAAAATTGGCGAGAGAAACAAAAAAGGAAGAAGAATTTAAAGTTTACATGATAAGAGCAAAAGAAGGAAAAGGAATACCCAGTGAAATCTCACGAGAAGGAGATGAACTCGCGAGAGTTATGAAAACATCAACACCAATGGGAGAACCTGAAGCCAGTTATATTGTAGCAGAACCAACAAAATAAGTAAATATTGGGAGTGAAGAAGAGCCTAAAATGCTGAAAATTGGGACTAGAATGGAGCCAGATGAGGAAGAAAGAACTATAAATCTCTTGCGAGAGTATAAAGATATCTTCGGGTGGAGCATGGATGAGATGCCAGGGATAGATCCATCAATAGCATGTCATAAATTAGAAATCAACAAAAATATAAGACCATTTAAGGAAAGAATAAGGAAAATCGCAAAAACATATCATTCTCAAATAGAAGAAGAATTACAGAAGATGCTTGACGCAGGAATTATAAGGCAAGAAAAATATCCAGAGTGGATTGCAAATATGGTAGTGGTCCCAAAGAAGAACAAGGTCATAAGAATTTGTATAGATTTCACTGATTTAAACAAGGCTTGTCCTAAAGATAGTTTTCCATTACCAGATATTCCACAAATGGTTGAATCCGCAGCGGGAAATGCTAGAATATCATCGTTGGATGGATATAAAGGATATAATCAAATCCCTCTCGCTGAAGATGATCAAGAACATACCGCATTTTTTGCTCCAAGAGGATTATATTGTTATACAAAGATGCCCTTTGGATTACGAAATGCTGGTGCAACATACCAAAGAATGGTGGAGAAGGTGTTTGCAAAGTGGATTCATAAAACATTAGAAGTGTATGTAGACGATATGCTGATCAAAATCAAAGAAGCTGAGAATCATGTGCAAGATCTGAAAGAGATTTTCGATCAAATGCGGCAATTTAATATTAAAGTGAATCCCGATAAATGTAATTTTGGAGTAACTTCAGGAAAATTTCTGGGGTATATTGTATCAAAAGAAGGAATACAAGTTGATCCGGAAAAAGTACAAGCAATTCGCGATATGCCAACGCCTGTGACTAGTAAAAGATGTGCAAAAATTGAATGGACTCTTAACCTCGCTAGGAAGATTCATTTCGCGATCTTCAGATAAGTGCAAACATTTTTTCGATATACTCAAGAAGGGAACAGAATTCAAGTGGACAGATGAGTGTGAAAAGGATTTTCAATGAATAAAAGAACATTTGATGAACATAACTATCTTATAGAAAGCTGAACCGGGAGAAGAACTATTGATTTATCTCGCAACAACCACATATGTGCTAAGTGTTGTGTTGCTGCGAATAGATGCAGGGGTAGAAAAACAAATTTATTACATCAGCAAAACGTTCAATTCTGTAGAGAGAAATTATTCAAAGATTGAGAAACTAATTCTAGCATTGGTACATGCAACTTTTAAGCTTCGCATCTAATTCCAAGCATAGTAATGAAAAATTCAAAAAGATTAGGCAGAGTTGAGAGATGGAATGCACAAGTAGGACACTTTGATATTCAATATGAAGTTTTATCCTCTCCAAAGTCACAAGTTATCGCAGACTTCTTAGATGAATTTCCTTTAGAAGATGATGAAGATGTGGAAGAGATGATGGATGTAGAAGAGGAACATGGAGATCCAAAAGAACTATTAACAGAGCCCGGCAGATGGGAGATATTGGTGGATGGATCATCAAATGGAGAAGGAAATGGGATTGGAGTTGTTTTTATTTCACCAGAGGGAGAGAAAACAACTTTTTCATTTAGATTGGAATTTACATCCACTAATAATGAAACGGAATATGAGTCCGTGATTCATGCTTTAAAATTTGCGGTAGAAATGAAGTTGGAAAATGCTAGAATCACCAGCGATTCACAGTTAGTTATTCGCCAGATAAAAGGAGAATACACAAAAAATGAACCATGTTTAAGAAAGTATAAAAGATTAGTCGAAGAATTATCTGCGAGAATTCCAAAAATAAAATGGAGACACATATCGAGGAAAGATAATAGGCTCGCATATGCTTTTTCTTTCATATCCAGTATGATGACAAATCCAGCTGCGAGGTGCATAAATATTCAAACACTTTTATTACCAGCGATAAACAAGGAAGAACAAGAGGAAGATGTGATGATGGTAGAAATTGGCGAAGAAGAATTAAAGAGAAACATTACAGATTGGCGAGCAGATCTTCATGCATACTTGGCAAGAGGAGAAATCCCAAGAAATCGACTGGAGGCACATAAATTTAAAAGTAGGGCAACCAATTATGAATTAAGAGATGGAGTATTATATCGCAGATCTTTTAGTGGGCCATCGCTAATATGTTTGACGAGGGAAGAAGGACAAAAAGTATTGAAGATGTTGCATAGTGGTGACGCTGGCAATCATAGTGTAGGAAGATCTTTGGCATATTGAACAAAAATGCAAGGCTATTACTGGCCATATATGCATGAAGATGCAAAACAACTCTCAAGGTGTTGCGAAGATTGCCAGCGATATGGAAAGAAGATACATGCACCAAGAGCACCATTATCATCTTCAACAAGTGTATGGCCTTTTGGGAAATGGGGGTTAGATATTGTGGACCATTTGTGCCTGGTTATGGACAAAGAAGATACCTAATCATCGCAACAGATTATTTCACAAAATGGGGAGAAGTAAAGGCAGTACAACATATCCGCGATAAAGATATTTTTATATTCATATTTGAGAATATAATTTGAAGATTTGGGATTCCAGCACAGTTGGTGTCTGATAATGGGAAGCAATTTGAAGGGAAGAATATAGAATTGCTACTCAATGCATTTAAGATAAAGTGTGGAAAATCTACTCCTCTATATCCACAAGCAAATGGTCAAGCTGAAGCAACTAATAAGACAATCGCAGATATCTTAAAAGAAACTAGAGGGATACCACAAAGCATGGTGTGAACAGGTGCATTATGCAATATGGGCCTACAATACAACTAGACGAGAAGCTACTGGAATGTCACCTTTTTGTTTGACATATGTTGTTGAAGCTGTGTTACCAACAGAAGTAGCTATTCCTACAACAAAAAGAGAGGCTTGGGAAAGAAATCTAAGTGCTGCACTGATTTTAAATAAATTGGATGAATTAGAAGAAAAAAGAGAAAAAACTTTGCAACATATGGAAAATTACCAGCGAAGATTAGCTCGCGAGTACAACAAACGTGTTAAGAAATGTGAATTTCAACCTGGCGATTTAGTGCTGCGAGAAACACCAAGTTATCAGCGAGAGAATGGTGGAAAGTTGGCGATAAAATGGGATGGACCATACATCATTAAAGAGATAGTTGGAACCGGGGCATACAAACTAATGGACCCTGAAGGGAGAAATGTTGGTCAAAGACTTGACAAACCATGGAATAGACTATATCTGAAAAAGTATTATCAATGACAACTTCTGCAAGATAAGAGATACCGGTATGTTGTAAAAAAAAAAAAAAAATTCTGATTACGATTGTGAGGTTCTCCTAATGACAAAGCAAAGCAATAACTGCGAGCATAATCACAAGAAAGGCGAATAAAATTTCACAGAGATTAATAGAATGGGACGAACCTTTATGGCGTGCACCCTAGTTCGCGAATAAAATTTCGCAAGAGGCAAATGTAAGACCTAATAGTTCATCATATAAGGGGGTATCTCTTGACATGACTCAGTGATAAGGTTATACCGCTGCTGGAACCTGAGTTATGCAGATGTTGGGGTTATACCATGGTTGGACGACTAAGGACCTCTTCTAAGGAGTGCAAAGTATGACCAAGGCGCCGAGGTACACGGTTGAGTCAAGGGTGCCCGAGGCGTACGAAACTACCCTGGCCATCCTTGGCAAGTCTTGGCTATGATGCACTCGGCCCGAAAAAAACCCCACTTAGGGTGTAGTCTTGTAACTATAAGCCATATAGGCATAAAGGACAAGAGGCTGCGAAAAACAACTGGTTGTTGGAAAATCTGGATGGGAGGAGCTAGTCTTGTATGGCCAATGTTCTCTCCTTGAAGGGGCAACCAGGGGGGAGATAAGGGCGGCACCCTCCATTAGGGAGCTGATAAGTGTCTAAAGACGGCAATGTCATGGGGATTTATGATCCCAAGAACATTTAGGCCTGTCATATTGTCGCGTGACGAAAATTATACAGAGGCAACGAGCCAAAAGAGAAAAGTTAAGATGAGATCAATGGTTTTTTACATGAAAGTGTAAAGGCGTCCTGCGATTTCATCGCAAGACGGCAATGTCATAAGCTATAATTCTTGCAAGAGAATTTAAACTTATCATATTGTCGCAGAGATGCTGAAAAAATATTGATAAGACAAAATTAATGGGTCAATACATGCAAATGTAAAGACGTCCTGCGATTTTGTCGCAGAAAGAAAAACTTTTTTGGAAAAATAAGACCTTTAACTAGGAAGGCAAAATAAGACCAACAGAATAATCTTAAAAAATTAACTATTCTATTTTAAAGATGCTGGAAAGATTTGTTCATCGCAGGAGAATATATAAGAAGACAGATTCATAAACTCTTTCAGAATTTTTTGGAATATCGCAGTTGTACTCATTACATCGCAGATATATTCATACTTTCACGAATAATATAGCCACACAGTTCACATAAAGGAGACACGGGAAATAATTCACCATTTCAAGAAAGATAATGAAGGGCAAGTAGGGGAGTGGAGAAATAAGATTTCATTATCTTCCTTGAGGATATTCAAAGTAAACAAAATCAAAAGTTGAATTCTAAAAATTTCAAAAGTTACATTATTCGCAAGAAAGAAGAAGAAAAAGAAAGCAAAAATGAAATTCAAGTTTTGACGATTGTCTCTCCGGATTCACTATTCTTGCTCGCTAGATTTGTTATTCTTGCCAGAATTGTCAGCTTCATCCGTATTCTTCTCACCACTTGTAGTTGCTTCTTTAGGAGGACTTCTTTCTTCTTCATCATCTTCTTGAGTGGTATTTTCTTCATCATTAGTGAATTATAATTCCTTATCCATGGGAAGAGGAATTTCATCATCATCAACTTCTAAAGGAGGAACGGATACAAGAGGGAGGGAATGGGAAAACAGAATATCGTTCACAAGAACTTCAGCACTGAGGTGAACCTTGCGAAGGAAACCTCTATCATGAGTCCTAATCTATATATTTTGAAGTACTCGAGATAATCAAGTCTTCTTTTTGCTTTGTTGCGAGCCTCAATATAATTGGAATTAAGAGTCTTGTTTTCTTTGCGAACTTTATCCAATTTATCAGTAAGATCAGCGATGGTAGAATGAAGACTTCTTTCAGATTCTGCGAGTAACAAAAGTGATAAAAGATCATTCAGTCAAAGATTTTGCAAGAAATATAACACAAAATTTGACAGAAAGGTCAACAAGAAAGGCAATCAATTGACTACCTTCTTTCTGTGAGGTTATGTTTTGAATTAATATAAAGAAACAATTTTCCCATTGATTCATAGCGTCATCAAATTTATCGCCAACCACACCCTTCAGACGAGATTTCATGTTTTCTTCTTTGGTGCGTAGATGTGAGTTTTCCTTTGTTAGTAAAGAATGAGACTCCTTCAATTGAGAGTATTGGTCTTGAAGCTTGTTGGCCTTCAAACTAAGAGATAACCTACCCTTGATAAGTTTATCCTTCTCAGCAGCAGATGATTCAGTTACTTCCTTGAGTTCATCTTTAAGGGAATGAAGAGATTTCTCTTGATTATAACATATTCTTTGTAGATTACTCAATTGATGTGAAGAAATCGCCATCAAGCTTGAAAATCTATGTTTCTCTTGGGATAAAGTTCTATTTTCATCTGATAAAGATTCTACCGCCAAGTTAGACTTGGTTAACAAATATGAGAGACGAGTAATCTCGTTACTTAATAAATTTTGACTTTGCGATAGTTGGTTATTCTCATTAGTAAGATTATCTATTTGATCATCGAATATGTGTATAGGTTATCTAATCTATTATATTGGTCCATCCAAGAATCTCTTTCAACACGAGCTTCGTCAGAAATAGATTCAAATTTAGGTCTCTCCATGAAACGAGTCCGATTTGAAACTAATATATGAATCAAGAATTTAAGAAGGAGACTTGAGTACAGAGGATATAAAAGCAAAACAGAAAAACAAAAGGGTAGAGGCAGGAAAATTGTACCTTTCAGCTCGTCATTTTTTCTGCGAAGGTTCTCGCAGTTAAGAGAAGAGTTGCGAAGCATATGGTTCAGAGTATCACATTCAGAAATTTTGAAGGCTTTTTCTCAGAGTTTCAACTTCATTCTCTAAAGATGCTCGTGAAGCAGTGTTATCAGAGCCAAAATATTTAAGTAAGGTCTCGCAAGCTTCATATTGGAGAGAGTCAGTAGAAGATTTTCTAGCATCGTCTAAAATATTAGATAAAATTTTAAAAGCAACATCAACTCCAGCTAAGATTCCATTCGATGGAGGAAAAGATGCAGAGGGTGAAGTGGTAATGAGGACAAGTTGAAGATTTGAGTCATTTGCGATGGTTGTATTATCATAAGGAGGAGTGTTGGGAAAAACAATAGTTGAAGGCAACAAAGGGCTAGAAGGAACTTCAGTCACAGCAATTTCAGGAGCTTGATTTGTCAATGAATCAAAAGAAGTAGAGGTGTTAGCAGCGATATTCTCGCAGGTAAAAGAAAGAGGATCCGGTTGCGAGGGTGTGGGAGTAACTCTTGCAGATGTTAATGTGGGGATGGAGAAATCAGCCTCAAGAGCTTTAAACTGACGAGGTCTTTTGGGAGGATTAGTGATGTTCTCAACATTCTGCGAATAACAACTTAGATAAGAAACATAGGCAACAATATTGTTATTAAGAAATAGGATGTGTTTCTTACCACATTATCATTCGCAGAACTTCTCTTCTTCTTCGCAGTCGGTCTTTTGCGAGCATTAGGGTTTTGACTGGAGGATTGGGTGTTAGGGATAGTTCCACTGAAGAGAAGACATAATACGGGAGTTATGAAAGATCAAATAGAGAAGATCGAAGAATATGAGTAAAAATTGAATCAAATAAAGATTATAATAAAAAAACATACCTTGATGATTCCATTAGAACAGTAGCAGGAGAATATGAAGAAGAAGAAAAGTTGCAGACGGAAGATAAAATAAACAGATAAATAAGATAGAGAAGTAGAAGAAGAAAATTAGTTTTGAAGTTTAACTCTACCTTTTATAGGCAAAAGGGAATAACCTGTTGAGTAAATACGTGTCAGTAAAAATATGAATTTACAAAACGTGTAGGCGGTTAAAGCTAAATTAACGGAGCAATGTCGAGAAGAAAATATGGAAATAAAAGAGGCTGCGAGCACTTTGAAGAATTGAAGATTCTCATATCCTCTCCACTTTGCGAAGAAGACATGAGAAGAGGCAAGATGTAGGACCAGAATATCGCTACAATACTTCTCTGCGAGATTAACAACACTTCCCAACAAGCATCACCGCAAGATCTTCAACTACACTTTGTGAGTGTCACAAAAGCAGTCAAAAGATCAATGTAATAAATGACGAGTGAAGAAAACTTGAGAAAAGCATGTTTGTCCTGCGATGGTTACAAAACTTGCGAGAGTGAACATTGTAACTAATCGCGGTACAATCGCAGAATCAACCCAAAATAAGAGGAACACTTAGCTGTCATCCACTATGTAACTACCCTATAAATATAGACCCAATGTGTCCAGAAAAGGATGATGTATTTTTGAGAGTTAAGAAAGTCTTGAGGAGAGATAAACTTCAAGAGAATAGTTATAATCTTGAATTCTTCCATTTCTGTAAACATTTCTGAGAACAAAATAATAAAGTGTCGTTTTTAATCTTTAATTGTGAGTTGATTATATCAAGATCTTAACAAGGGTGTAGTGTGGGAAATCCTGCAACTACAACTAAGGGGTACTTCAATTACTAAGGGGCACACTAATTGCTATTCATACCCTATGGCTATTGGCACTCCAGTACTGGATAGGGGTTGTCTTATCTCCTTCACGTTCAAGAATATGAAAGTTGCCGGGAAATTTTCTTCATATCAGCGAAGATTTCTGGCTTGGATTTGGGAGAATTGTTCGCGGATATTATCATTGGATTGGGCTTTTATTAACTCACTGGATCAAAACAGGTCTGTTTGTTGGTCTGTAAACGAAGAAAAACAAGATATGTATGGATTATCGATTACACAGGGGAGGAGAATATTACCGAGTTTTGAACGGCATTTGGAAGAATTTTAGAAGAGTTAAATGCTAGATTTATTTGTTACCTAATAGACAGGAAGAATGAAGTGTTTGGAGCTACAATAAAGGTATCAAATCTTCTAATATTTGGTGTCTATCGGAAACAAGAAAATGAAGTTATTTGCGGCAACATGGAATGAATCTCGGCCCATTTTTGAGTATATTTGGAAGTTACGTGCTATATATCACCAGGATTTGTTTGTCGAAGAATAAAAGGAGAGTTTGGATAATTCAGGAAGGAGGCGAAGTGATAAATTAGGATAGAATCTCCGAAGCTTTGGCGGTAAGAAAAGAAGATTTAACTCGAGATATTTGGGGTCTGTATGTATAAATATGGGCCGTGGGAGTTCCACCAAAGGGAATCGGGAGTTTGGGGTAGCTGCAAAGCTAAGAACAAAGCTGCAGAGAAGAATCGCAGCAGCAGCAGCAGAGAAGAAGAAGGAAGAGTTGCAGACGACACAAAAGAAGTGTCGTTCTCAAGAACACGAAGAACAGACTCGCAGAGGCAGTCTTATTTAGAACAACACAAAAGAAATATCGTTGTTTATAATCTTGTCATCTTTTCTCTGTAACAGTTCAACACCGGTTGTAACAGCTTTTTGTAATGCCACTACAGCGTTGCAAACTGCCTGATTTATTAGTTTTCTCTTGTTTTTCACCTATTTGAGCTATGAACAACTATTTTGAGCACGTGAATAATATGAGGAGCTAAACCCCAACACTGGGACGACGGAGGAAGCCATATTTCATGCATGTGGTAATTATATTTAATTCTTTTATGACTTTTTGAATGTATTATTAATTGTTTTATGGTTTTTATTGAATGGTTGTGATTTCAATTGATGGGTTATACTTAGGTTAAGTCTTTTGATATCCCATGCTTTAGATTTACAGTCGTTGATTTTCAAAAATCTACCTTGGAAAAGAAACAAAGTCAATATTCTATTTGAGATATAATTGTCCAGAATAAATATATGAGTCGCATGAATGAGTTTATGGCGGAATCCGAAGTCCTAGTATCTCTCGTTATCGTGACATCTTGTATATATATTTTTATTGTTTTCTATTGTTAATTCTAAAATCAACAACTTCCCAAGTCCGAGAATCAAACCCTTTCTTACCACTGTTAAAAATACATCATCTTTTGGCGCCATCGACACAGACTTGTATTTAGGTTTAGGTTTTGTATATATTTTATTTTATTATTGTATTTTATTTTTTGTTCTTTTTTACGTTTTGGGTATTTTTGTTTTTGGTGTGCAGGTTTTGCTTGAAGCTAAAAGTGGAAAGTTGGACTTGCCTAAAATAGTACAAAAAAATCCTCTTTTTTTTTGTTAGTTTTTTTTTTTTTTTTTGAACTTGTATATATATATATATTTTGTTTGTTTATTTATTTATTTTTATTTTTTATTTGTATATAAAAAAAAATAAACACGTGCACACACCAATTGCATCGTCAGACTATCGATTTTAGGAAAACTCGTGGATTAGTTAGCTGAACCCGTGCCTTGAGCCTTATGGGAGTTACCAGCTGAAAGTCTACAAACCTCAGCTTCGTACCTTTGGGTATATTTCGCTGTAGGTAACCCAAGATTACCTAAATTAGTTAACCTTGCATTTGCACGTGCACTATATAATGTCGAACTGGTATTATAATAGCCAATACAATGATTATTCGACTGAGCAACATGGACATTATCCTTATTATGACCATAGTGTGAATAGTGGTTGGAAACGCCATCCTTTTGAAGGATATGGGTCTTAATATTACGGTGTTGCAAGTGACGCATAATGATGATGCGTTACAGAGTTGCAGGCCAAGTCAGAGTTCCGCCGTAATGGCTCATTGCGAAGCCATAATAGCGGTACACTGTATAGACCGTTAAGTGTCGAGAATGACATGATCCTGCAGGGCCAGTGAAGCAAAAAGCTAGCGCTACACTATAAAGATATTTTTCTAAGGAATGAAGCTTATTGACCGACACAATAAGGCTTCATTGAGGAGAAGGCAAGACGAAACCAAAGTGACATATGCAACACGCGATGTTGGCATTAAGGCATATCCGTGGAATTGAGTTGGCCCAAACTCAAGGATGATGCAAGAGTGTAGAATAGATCAAGAGTAGGTCTATGGCGTTAGTTCAAGGTTGGCCAAAGCTTGAACAGTGCAAACAAGTTGGTAATGCAAGAGTTGCATTGCTGTTGTCAAGTGAATTGGCGAAGTGAAGTATATATGACGCATGAGTAACTAGAGTGAGCATAAGGAGTTGGCCTCGACAAGTAAATCCTAAAGAGTGTTCGTGTATTAGATTAGAGTAATAAAAATGCAGGGCCAAGAGGGTTGTACGTTGGCGCAAGGCAGAATCCAGTAGGCCAAGACAAGTGGCACAATAAGGCTCAAGTGACGGTTACAAGTTGGTTATGAACTTCACAAGCATGCCAATGACGCGTGATGAAGAGGAGCTATTATAAATGAGTTTATAATCGTGGGATAAGAGTTCTAACCGCAATAGAATAGGTGTTGGAAGATTGGCGCAAGTTAGGAGAGAACTGGTCAGTTGACACAGTTATTGGCGGTTAACAGAACTGCTTTATGGGACAGATGGCTGTCCCATGCGTGTGTAACAGTTATGCACGGTTTGGCCAAGCAAAGCTACTATATAAATAGTCCTAATGCATGGGAAATTCGGTAGCTAGCCTGTGTGAGAGTTAGCCTAACATATGTGAAAGTGAAGTTTGCATATGTGAGTGAATATGAGAGTTTTTGTAAGACTTAGACTTGGTTCAAGGAGTGAACAAGTCTGTGTAAGTCCCCAAGTGGGAAAGTTTTGTATTTCTTCCCTTTGATGCAATAAAAGGAGTTGATTATGTCATGTTCTAAGTGTTATTGGTTGGCTGATTGTTGTTGGTAAAGTATGGCATGAATTGAGTGCATTATGGGGTGCATTTGATGAGTTTAGAGAAGTGAGAGAAGGCTGTAAAGACTTCCGATGTTAACCTGAAGTGTTGGATGTTTGCAAAGGTGCAATCTTATAAGGCTGAAGTGCAAGTGGGTGAAACTTTATTCACATAACCATTGTGCTGCCGAGTTACACTTTCGCAGAAAATTCCTAGGGAGTTTAAAGGTGTGAGAATTCGGGTATCAGAGCTGTGTTTGGGGCATAGTTCAAGTGTATTTGTTAGATAATACACTAAGACTTCTTTCTCTGTTAAGTTGTTTTCCTGTGAGCAAGTAAGTGGCACATTATTTTCAGAATATTGCATTAGAAATGATTTCTAATGGCAAGATGATCAACGAAGAACTATCGGGTACGTTTGATCAGCTTGAGGAGTATGGCAGTAATCTTGATGATTTTGTCATAGACATGGGCTGTGATGGCCTTGTAAATCCTCTTGTTTCTGAAGATAAGGGCAGGATATACCTACTTGAAGGAAGGACATCAGATTGGTTTAAAGAATTTGATGAAAGGGTAAGTGCAGTCGAGGATAAGGTGTCTGATGCAACCTTGTTGAATTACGAAACCAATGCTGAAGTGACTGAATTGAAGGTGCAATTCAGTGACATAAAGACCATACTAACAAGCCATGCGAATAAAATGTATGAGGAAGTGGCTAGCATTCGCGGGTTAATCAGTAACGGCATGTTTTTAGGAGGAAACGTGCATGGAGAAATCTCAAGTCGATTCTCCGAGCCAAGAATTTACGTTGGTTCCAGAAATGCTAGGGAAATTGATAATTTCTTGTACGACGTTGAGGCATACTTTGAGGCAAATAGAACTGGGGAAGGATAAAACGTAACTCTCGCAGGAAATTACCTTGGTGGTGATGCAAAGGTTTGGTGGAGAACTATGCTGCAAGAAGATGAAGCTGCTGGTTATACCAATCCAATGTCATGGGATGACATGAAAGAGGGACTGAGATGTCAGTTCTGGCCATGCAATGGTGCTTGGTATGCAATAGAAAGTTTACGTAGGCTGAAAATGACGAGTACACCACATGCCTATGCTGAAAACTTCCTTGAATTGGTGCAAGAAGTATGTGGCATGAGTGAAGAAGATCAGATGTTCTAATTTCTGGCTAGCGCAAGTTCGAGTGTAATTGCTGAACTTAAGAGGCGCAAAATCCAGAGTATCCAGATGGCTATTCCAGTGGTAAGAGGGCTTACTAGTTGCACAACGACTGAAGATGTGCAAAGCTGTGAAGGTGAAGCCAAAAGGAAGGAAAAATATGTAGGCAGTAAGCGCAAGCATGAACCGAAGGAAGATGAATTATTCCCTTCAGCCCGGAAGTATAGGGGATGTTTTATTTGCAAAGGTTTGCATTTCGCAAGAAGCTGTCCACTCAAAGCACAACTTAATGCATCAGTTGGGGATAACTATGGGAGTCATTCTAGCAACACTCGTGAAGGCCGAAGTGAAGGTTCAAGGAATAGAACACGCAGCGAAGTCGTTGCTCACTTCGATAAAGTTAGAAACTAAGGTAAGAACAAGAGTAAGTGTTGTTGTCTCCATTGGAGACACTTTGATGCCAGAACAACGAGTGTTCCTGGCCTTGTTCTATATAGCTTTAGTTGTTGGTTGTTGCAAACTCTGTGTGTAGAGTTTGGTTGTACAGACTTTTATTTGAGTCTTCAAGTTTGTATATACTTTGCTTTGGTGTAAGCAAGTTACTTTGTTAATAAAGTTTTATATTTCCAAAAGTGATCGAGTGGATGATCAATCATGTAATGGTACATGGTCCTGTTATGTAAGAGCAGTAATGAACGAGGGTGTTTTCGTTTATAAAGCCTTGCCTCTTTATTTATGATGTAAATCTAGTTCATGGGGAGATGCTGCAAGTAGCATACTTAGCCTAACGTATGCAATAGCAAGACAAGTTGAAATCTAATAAGCAAAGCATAGGACAGGGGTCCTAGTTGACGTAGAAATGATGTTGTTGTTCGGGGATTGCAAAATGGCACGACGGAAGATGGGTAGCGATAGTGCAAGCAATTCAGCAAGTAAGAAATCATTTTATCAACAAGCATGAGTTGGGTAGAACTCATGGCCTTAGAGAAAGACACACACACTTTCCAGGAAATTAACAATGCAGTTCAAAGAAGTATTTGGAGACATATTGGCTTTGAAGGCATAGCATATGGACAGCTAAAGGGTTGGATAATGATATGTCCAAAGAGATAGTTAGTCACAGTTTTAAACGGGCTGTGCAACTCAATAGTTTTGTTGCATGGAAGTTAAGCAAATAAAACTCACCATTCCAGTTCGGGTATGCAAAATGGAAAAAGTATAGAGTTTATACTTGGTAGCCACATTCAGAGAAATGAGTTCTTGAATGATGCTTGCATAATCTGAGTTTGGCGAGGCATGAAGTGTTAAATTCGGGTGTCTAATGCGAAGAGAACCCCTATTCAATTTGTGACGTGCTTAATGAGGAGCGTGAAGAACAACAGTTTAACGGCGGGTCGTCGACAAAACTATTTGAAAATAAAGCCAAGTCGTTTATAAGTCCTTGTCACGTTGAGTGGAGGCAAAGTCGGAAAGCGATGGCAATAATCATGATGATCAAATTGAGAAGAATCACTCAGTGCGTACACTTAGACGCAAATGATTCATGCGAAATTCAAGTACAATTTAGGGAATTAGCAAGAA
The DNA here is from genome assembly GCA_023529315.1 of Papaver bracteatum. Classification (NCBI taxonomy): domain Eukaryota; kingdom Viridiplantae; phylum Streptophyta; class Magnoliopsida; order Ranunculales; family Papaveraceae; genus Papaver; species Papaver bracteatum. The sequence goes on along the minus strand of JAJJWX010001704.1, from coordinate 102,328 downwards.
GGATTTCGAAATTATATTTGGGTGTTGATATACGATTGTAGTGGGAGTTGGAACGTATACGCAACGAGAAAACAACAGTATAAGTCAGTAGGATCAATAGAAAAGCAGTAAATCTAAGTGGTGGCAGGTGGTACTAAGCATAAAGTTTTGGCAGGAAGGAATGCTAAATAAGTTTGTTGAATTCTGAGTGGCTCAGAAGTGTACAAGGCCGAAGAACAAGTATGTTGAGTATACTTGGTTGCGTTCAACGATGGCGTTGAACGGATTAGGTGGGGGAGGTCTATTACAGTGCTACAAGTGATGCATAATGATGACGCGTTACAGAGTTGCAGGCCAGGTCAGAGTTCCGCCATAATGGCGCATTGCGAAGCCATAATAGCGGTATACTGTATAGACCGTTAAGTGTCGAGAATGACATGACCCTGCAGGTCCAGTGAAGCAAAAAGGTAGCGCTACACTGTAAAGACATTTGTCTAAGGAATGAAGCTTATTGACCGACACAATAAGGATTCATTGAGGAGAAGGCAAGACGAAACCAAAGTGACAGATGCAACACGCGATGTTGGCATTAAGGCATATCCGTGGAATTGAGTTGACCCAAATGGTAGGCTCAGAAAGATACCTACTTCTATGTATAAACTGCAAGTGTACAGAGTCGACAAGCAACACAGGGCAAGCACAGGTAGAACCACAGATACTTGGAGAGTGTAGAAGTTGATTCTAAATCCTGATTCAGAGAGTAACCAAAAGGGGTTTGATTTTGTCGATACGAGGATATGATTTTCAAGTGACTGAAATAATAAAAGTAAAAGATGCAAATAACAAGATATATAAACAATGATAATATGGATACTAGGGTATTCAAATCCACCAATAACCTATGATATGCATTCAACTTGTAATATTATTCTTGTCCTTATAGTAGATTCAAGTCTACCGTATAACTAAGGTGTTTCTCCAATGGATAATTTAATCACAACTAAAGTATTTCTCCAAAGCATTAATTGTCTAATTAAGCACAACTAATCTAAAGATCAATATTTGGTTAAGCATGAGTTGTAGCATAATCAACATAGAGATATTCTAACTACAATGGATACATGGCATACATTGTGAGAGCAAGATGTTGAAAAACTTGGATTAAATTATATCTTTAAACAATTCTAAACTTTCAAGAACAAGATACAAGATATGAATACATACCAATGATATTAGGGCTTCATCTAAACCCTAGTAAATGAAATTAGAACATGAAGAACATTACAACAAAATTGAAATTTGATAAACTAACATGAACAAGCTATTCTTGGATGAGTTTTCAACACAACAACCCTCTCTATTTATACACAAAAATTATCTCACACTTGGAATCCGAATTTCACTGTAGCAACCACTCAAAAATTAAACAAAACATGTTTTCTTAATTGATGGATATAATGGAATACAATGGGGGTGAGGTGGATGTTTTGGAAAGAATCCAATGGGGGTGAGGTGGATGTTTTGGAAAGAATCCAATGGGGGTGAGGTGGAAATGGATTTGGGTCTTGGGTTTTGGATCATGGGTTGTTTAATCCCATGAATTTGTAAACAAAGTTGCCACCGATGCGCGAGCTGGTTGCAACGCTTCCAACTTTCTTCTTTTGTCTTCTCAATTCTTCCAAGCTTTATTTAGTACTTAAAAACACAAAATTAATTAATACAAATATTTATTCTTGAAGATGGTAAGAATGCAGAATTTGGGATAATATATGACTTTGAAGCGCGAAAGATGAGTTAAGTGCCAATGAAAAGGTGTATGAATATGCAATATTTGGCACTCATCAAATACCCCCAAACCTGAATTTTACTTGTCCTCAAGTGAAACAAATCCAAATCCTAACTATACCACTGTCGCTGGTCTCTCGAATGCATTTAGCGTATGCACTAAGCCTTTAAACCCCTAGGTGTCCCTAGTGGACGAGTTGTAGTCTCATGAGGGCCTACCAAAGATGTACCCACAAAACCTTCTCCAATTTCAGAGCATCATAGAAATGTCTTCGTCTTCGGTCTTCAACTGTAGATGATGAACTTCGGAATTTCGTAGAACCTTGACAATTTTTTTTTTTTTAGATCCGCTACACAGCTGATCATAATTTGTTTTTGTTTTTTTAGAGACCCGCTACACAGCTGGTCATAGTAAACACACTACAAAAGACCCGCTCCACAGCTGGTCATAAAAGATAACAACAAAAGACTCAAAAAAAAAATATGCAAAAGACTACAAAAGACCCGCTCCACAGCTGGTCATAAAAAAATAACAACAAAAGACTCAAAAATTGCAAAAGACTACAAAGGATCCTACAAAAGATCCGCTACATAGCTGGTCATAAAAAAATACAAAAGACTACAAAGGATCCTACAAAAGACCCGCTCCACAGTTGGTCATAAAAGATGCAAAATACTACAAAACGCCATATGCAAATACTCCCCCAAACCTAAATCTAACATTGTCCTCAATGTTTCAAAAGATAACAGAAACCACAACAAACTATGAGAACAAAACAGATTCAAAGGAAAGAGATTACCAGATGCCAAACCGAGAGACAGAGAGTATGTCCAAAGCAACCAGCAGGAAGATATCTGTGGTATGTACAGGGGGTGAACTTTTTAGTCCACATAGATTGGATCAGCAAGATGAGTTGTTTCAATCTCAGGTGGTATTGGTTCAAGGAACGGCTTCAGTCTCTGCCCATTGACCTTGAAGACATTCTTGGTTGTTATATCTTCTAGTTCTACATCCCCATGGGGGAAAATTGTTCGCACCACGAACGGGCCTGTCCATTTAGAACGTAATTTTCCTGGAAAAAGGTACAGTCGTGAGTTATACAATAGAACTTTCTGGCCTGGAGTGAATGACTTGCGCAAAATGCGTTTGTCATGGAACACCTTCATTCTTTGTTTGTACATTTTTGCATTATCATATGCATCATTTCTTAACTCTTCCAACTCATTGAGTTGAAGCTTCCTTTGGGTGCCAGCTTTATCTAGATCAAAGTTCAGTTTCTTTACAGCCCAATATGCACGATGTTCTAACTCTACAGGGAGATGACAAGCTTTACCGTACACAAGTATGTAAAGGGACATACCAATGGGGGTCTTGTATGCAGTTCTATAGGCCCATAAAGCATCATTCAATCTTAAAGACCAATCTTTTCTAGACGGGTTAACCATCTTTTCTAGAATGTGCTTAATCTCCCTATTTGAAACCTCTACCTGGCCACTGGTCTGTGGATGATATGGGGTTGCAACTTTATGAGTTATGCCATACTTACGGACTAAGGACTCAAAAGGCCTATTGCATAAATGTGAACCACCGTCACTGATTATAGCTCTAGGGGTGCCAAATCGAGAAAATATGTTTTCCTTTAAGAACGAAAGTACCACCTTGTGGTCATTAGTTTTGGTTGAAATTGCTTCTACCCACTTAGAAACATAGTTAACAGCAACAAGAATGTACAACTTTCCTTCAGAGTTAGGAAATGGACCCATGAAATCAATGCCCCATACATCAAATAGCTCAACAATCAAAATGGGTTGTAAGGGCATCATGTTTCGTTTTGATATACTTCCCAATTTCTGGCACCGGTCACAAGAAACACAGAAGGCATGGCTATCCTTAAACAATGTTGGCCAGTAAAAACCACTCTGAAAAATCTTTGCAGCAGTTTTCTTTGCACTAAAGTGTCCTCCACATGCTTGATCATGACAAAAAGAGATGACATCCATTTGTTCAGAATTGGTGACACATTTCCTAATGATTTGGTCATGGCAGTATTTGAACAGATATGGGTCATCCCATAGGAAATGTTTCACTTCAGCCAAGAATTTAGACCGGTCTTGTTTAGATCAATGAAGTGGCATCCTACCTGTAGCAAGGTAGTTCACGATGTCGGCAAACCATGGCATTTCAGAAACCAGCATTAGTTGTTCATCAGGGAAGGATTCCCTAATAATCTCTGATTCATCATCAGATTCGACATTCAACCTAGATAAGTGATCAGCAACAACATTCTCTGACCCTTTTTTTATCTCGAATTTCGAGGTGTAACTCTTGTAACAAGAGTATCCATCGAATTAGACGAGCCTTAGCATCTTTTTTAGATAAAAGATATCTTAATGCGGCATGGTCAGTATAAATGATTATTTTAGATCCTATCAAATAAGATCTAAACTTATCTAATGCAAACACAACAGCTAGCAACTCTTTTTCGGTTGTTGAATAATTCATTTGGGCCTCATTCAGTGTCTTACTAGCATAGTAGATCACATAGGGGTGTTTGTCAACTCGCTGACCTAAGACAGCTCCAAAAGCAAAATCAGATGCGTCACACATGATTTCAAAAGGTAATTTCCAATCAGGAGGTCGGACTATAGGTGCTGAAGTTAGAAGAGTTTTGAGCTCTTCCCAAGCATGCACACAAGCATTATCAAACACAAAGGAAACATCTTTACCGAGTAGATTACACAAAGGTCTTGAGATCTTACCAAATCTTTAATGAATCTACGGTAGAAACCAAAGATGGCCTAAAAATGATCTAACCTCCCTCACAAGAGCGAGGTTGCGGCAAGTTTTGAATGAGGTCGACTTTGGCTTTGTCTACTTCAATGCCTTTTTCAGAGATGATGTGTCCTAGAACTATGCCCGAGTTCACCATAAAATGACATTTCTCCCAATTTAAAACCAAATCTTTCTCTTTACATCTAATCAACACGCGAGTAAGATGGTTCAAACATTCATCAAAAGATGATCCAAACACAGAGAAATCATCCATAAAGATCTCAAGGAAGTTATCTATCATATCAGAAAAAATGCTCATCATACAACGCTGAAATGTAGCGGGTGCGTTGCACAACCCAAAGGGCATACGACGATAGGCAAACGTTCCAAATGGACATGTAAATGTAGTCTTTTCCTGATCTTCGGGTGAAATATGAATCTGGTTGTAACCAGAAAAACCATCCAAGAAATTTACGCCCAGACAATCGTTCAAGCATTTGATCTATGAATGGAAGAGGGAAGTGATCTTTCTTTGTAACTGCATTCAACTTCCTATAATCAATGCAAACTCGCCACCCTGTGGTTACTCGAGTAGTGATTAACTCATCTTTATCGTTTTGAACTACAGTAACTCCTGACTTTTTCGGCACAACCTGAATGGGGATAACCCATTTGCTATCTGAGATTGGGTAGATGATATCCGCATCAAGAAGATTTATAATCTCACTCTTAACAACCTCTTTCATGTTAGGATTGAGACGCCTTTGCATCTCCCTAGATGGTTTAGCATTGTCCTCAAGGTTTATATGATGCATGCAATCAGTAGGACTTATGCCTTTAAGGTCCGAGATGGTCCATCCTAAGGCTTCTTTATGCTCCTTAAGTACTTCTAAAAGTTTACTTTCCTGTTCTGTATCTAAGGAAGATGAAATGATTACAGGCAAAGTATTAGAAGGTCCCAAAAATGCATATTTAAGAGTATCAGGCAATGGTTTCAGTTCGAGATTTGGTGGCTCAACAAGAGAGGGAACAGACTTGGATTCCAAGAGTGGAAGTGGTTCCACTCTAGCTTTCCACTTAGTCGTGTCCATAAGTGGTGTGGATTCAAGCAAAGTATTCACTTCACTTATCTATTCATCATCAAACAAATCCAAGTCAAAATTATTCAAACAAGCATCCAAAGGGTCAACAGACATGCTACTAGACAACGAATCCTGAATCAAACTTTCAATCATGTTGATTTCATGCACATCATTATCATCATCAAGATCTAAATATTGTTGGCTAGTATTGAAAACATTCAAATCCACAATCATATTACCAAATGACAACTTCAACACTCCATTACGGCAGTTAATGATTGCATTGGACGTTTCTAAGAAGGGACATCCCAAAATGACAGGAATGTGACTGTCAGGGTTTTGCACAGGTTGAGTATCTAAGACGATGAAGTCCACAGGAAAATAAAACTTATCAACCTTAATCAAAACATCTTCTACCACACCACGTGGCACTTTGACGGATCTGTCCTCCAATTGCAGAGTTATAGGTGTTGCCTTCAACTCTCCAAGACCTAACTGCACATATACTGAATATGGTAGTAAATTCACACTTTCCCCTAAGTCTAGCAACGCCTTCTTAACCATTTGGTCACCTATTTTGCATGTGATAGTTGGACTACCTGGGTCTTTAAACTTAGGAGGTGTGTTGCTTTGAATGATTGCACTCACTTGCTCCGTGAGAAAAGCACGCTTATGCACATGAAGCTTTCTCTTTTGTGTGCACAGATCCTTAAGGAATTTAGCATAAGCAGGGACTTGCTTGATTGCATCAAGAAATGGGATGTTGATGTTAACTCGTTTGAACATTTCCAAAATCTCGTTGTACTGTATACTCTCTTTTTGCTGCACCAATCTTTGTGGGAATGGAGCAACAGGTACATGAGATGGTGCAGAGACATTAGAATTATGGGAATTCTTATGTTGCTCAGATTTGTTTTCAACAATAGGTGTTTTTTGTGGAGTTGTATGCACTGGTGAGTATGATTTAGAATCACTCGACTGTGGTTCACCTACATTGTTTTCAACAATTTTACCACTACGAAGAGTGGTGACAGCATTTACTTGATTATGGGAGGCCTCATTTCGAGTTGAATTTTCTGCCTGATATATAGTTTTTGGATTTTGTTGGGGCTGACTAGGGAGTTTTCCTTTGTCTCTTTCATTCAATGCTTCACAAATTTGACCCATTTTAAGTTCCAGACTTGTAAAACGTTGGTCTGTGGTCTTTTGGAGTTGTACCAAATTTTGGGTCAACAAACCGAAACTTTCTTCGAAGCTAGGCTTTTTATCTACAGGGTACTGCACATGTGGTTGCACTTGGGGGTTTCTAGGATAAGGGTATCCTTGGTTATTATTTGATGTTCCCCCTTGTACAGGTCCCTTAGACCATGAAAGGTTAGGGTGATTTCTCCACCCTGGGTTGTAGGTCTGAGAATATGGGTTGTTCTCTTGCCTTTGGTACAAAACATTGGCTTGCTCGGTTTTAGACTCTTGAAATGCATGGAGGTCCGGACAAGTGTCCACTAGATGGTCTGAACTATGGCATGCGGCACAAGTGGCCATTTCAATTTGACTATGGAGAGTAGGGATATTAGTTTTTCCATTCTTTTCTAGTTCTAGCTTTTCTATTCTCCTGGCCAAGGATGCCATCTTTGCACTTCCTTCGAAGTCAGAGTCAATTCTATGAACATTGGATGCAAGGGTAATCCTATTTGGTTCACTTGGGGATTCCCACCAACGAGTCTTTTCAAATGACTTCGATTAAGAAATCCCAAGACTCATCAGCACTTTTTTCAATAAATTGACCATTGCACATGGTCTCAACTGTAGTTCGGTTCTTGACATCTAAGCCTTCATACAAAATTTGCACAAGTCTCCATTTTTCAAAACCATGGTGAGGACATTGGAGAAATAATTCATTGAATCTCTCCAAATATTTTTCCAAAGTTTCCTCCTCTAATTGCACAAAACTATTCAGACTTTGATGAATTGTCGTAGTCTTATGGTTTGGGAAGAACTTTTTGAAGAACTCTTTCGTAAGAGCATCCCATGTATGAAATGACTGTGGTTGTTGAGCACACAGCCAAGTCTTGGCTTTTTCTATCAAAGAAAAAGGAAAAAGTTTCATTTTGAGGTGCTCATCCGTCATTTGGTTGATCCGAAGAGTCCCACAAATTTCCTCGAACTCTCTCACATGGTGGTAGGGATTTTCAGCTTCAACCCCTTTAAATTTAGGCAACATATTGAGGATACTTGCCTTTAGCTCAAATTGTCCATCAATAGCTGGTAAGACAATGCACGAGGACTGGGTTGTCCTCGTTGGGTACATGTAGTCCTTTAGACTACGGACTGGGTTTACTGGTTCTCCCATTGTTTCGGATGGGTTTGGACTGTCTGCCTCAAAACTATGTATTTCAATTAAATCTTCTTGACTAATTCTAACTAGTCGGCGTGTATGGTCTCTAAAAGACACAATCATAGCCTAGCTAGCACATCAAGCATGTTAACCATTCACCTAGAAGGCAAGTTCTATGCAATCACAAACAAGGATGACTCCACCACAATAAACCTACTGATTTCTAGCAAACAAAAAGCATGATGGATCCACTTAGATTGTTTTCTAGACCAGCTTCTAATCCTTCGAAAGGGAATTCGTTACAATCTGAGCAAACCCCTCTGGAATCAATCCGAGTTTAAGTAAATTGAATAGAGGCGAGGGAAGCTGTTAGAGATTTGATACCCAAGGCCTCACCGTATTACAAGGCGGCGCAGTCATGCATTCAATTTAGAGAAACCGTCATGAACTTCGAAGTATGCTTAAAGAGTAACCAATATTTTTCAAATGAATTTCCTACTAAGCTCGTTACCTTATAGGTCTTGTTCTATTCAAAATTTTAAAGCTTAGGTTCGCATATGTATCGTTTTCCTAAGGCGGGCAAGAAGAGAACGGTGATGAAATCCGAACCCTTATCTTGTATGGACAGTCCTTGCCCTTTACTAGGAAAATAAAGCAGCCGTATTCAATTCCTCAACATATATGCAAACGAAGGAATACAGTAACTCACTAACAAGGGATTCGCGAGTGTTTCGACAAACTTACCTCCCGTTCCAGACGGGGGATGAACCGTTGTTTTCGACTCGGGCCACGACTCCTATGTCATGAACGAACCCGAGGGGCCGAGGTGATATTGTAATCACCGTCCTTCTCTGCAAACAGTTGATATTTAATAATACCCTTCCGTAGGGTTTAAAAATAAAAAAAATAAAAATAGAATGTCCAAGTCCAAAGTCTAAAATAAAGTGCAAAAGAAAAAGAAAATTACAAGAGTAGAGGAATCCTAATACAATAAAATAAACTCTTTTTTTTTTTTTTAATTTAAAATAAAAACTTCTTTCGCTTCCTTTCCTTCGCCTTTACAACAGCTACTCCGGCACCTGTTGAGCTCAAAAGAGGTAGTTAGGGTTTCGAAGTTTTACTACAGTGATATGTGAACAGTAATATGTGAACAGTTCTAGGAGATGAAAAATGAATAGTGACAGGAGATGAAAAATGAACTACACCACTACCGAGTCCCCGGCAACGGCGCCAAAAACTTGGTAGGCTCGGAAATATACCTACTTCTATGTATAAACTGCAAGTGTACAGTGTCGACAAGCAACACAGGGCAAGCACAGGTCGAACCACAGAGACTTGGAGAGTGTAGAAGTTGATTCTAAATCCTGATTCAGAGAGTAACCAAAAGGGGTTTGATTTTGTCGATACGACGATATGATTTTCAAGTGACTGAAATAATAAAAGTAAAAGATGCAAATAACAAGATATATAAACAATGATAATATGGATACTAGGGTATTCAAATCCACCAATAACCTATGATATGCATTCAACTTGTAATATTATTCTTGTCCTTATAGTAGATTCAAGTCTATCGTATAACTAAGGTGTTTCTCCAATGGATAATTTAATCACAACTAAAGTATTTCTCCAAATCATTAATTGTCTAATTAAGCACAACTAATCTAAAGATCAATATTTGGTTAAGCATGAGTTGTAGCATAATCAACATAGAGATATTCTAACTACAATGGATACATGGCATACATTGTGAGAGCAAGATGTTGAAAAACTTGGATTAAATTATATCTTTAAACAATTCTAAACTTTCAAGAACAAGATACAAGATATGAATACATACCAATGAGATTAGGGCTTCATCTAAACCCTAGTAAATGAAATTAGAACATGAAGAACATTACAACAAAATTGAAATTTGATAAACTAACATGAACAAGCTATTCTTGGATGATTTTTCAACACAACAACCCTCTCTATTTATACACAAAAATTATCTCACACTTGGGATCCGAATTTCACTGTAGCAACCACTCAACAATTAAACAAAACATGTTTTCTTAATTGATGGATATAATGGAATACAATGGGGGTGAGGTGGATGTTTTGGAAAGAATCCAATGGGGGTGAGGTGGATGTTTTGGAAAGAATCCAATGGGGGTGAGGTGGAAATGGATTTGGGCCTTGGGGTTTGGATCATGGGTTGTTTAATCCCATGAATTTGTAAACAGGTTGCCACTGATGCGCGAGCGGGTTGCAACGCTTCCAACTTTCTTCTCTTTTGTCTTCTCAATTCTTCCAAGCTTTATTTAGTACTTAAAAACACAAAATTAATTAATACAAATATTTATTCTTGAAGATGGTAAGAATGCAGAATTTGGGATAATATATGACTTTGAAGCGCGAAAGATGAGTTAAGTTCCAATGAAAAGGTGTATGAATATGCAATATTTGGCACTCATCACCAAACTCAAGGATGATGCAAGAGTGTAGAATAGATTAAAAGTAGGTCTATGGCATTATTTCAAGGTTGGCCAAAGATTGAACAATGCAAACAAGTTGGTAATGCAAGAGTTGCATTGCTGTTGTCAAGCGAATTGGCGAAGTGAAGTATATATGACGCATGAGTAACTAGAGTGAGCTTAAGGAGTTTGCCTCGACAAGTAAAGCCTAAAGAGTGTCCGTGCATTATCTTAGAGTAATAAAAATGCAGGGCCAAGAGGGTTGTACGTTGGCACAAGGCAGAATCCAGTAGGCCAAGACAAGTGGCGCAATAAGGCTCAAGTGACGGTTACAAGTTGGTTATGAACTTCACAAGCATGCCAATGACGCGTGATGAAGAGGAGCGGTTATAAAAGAGTTTATAATCGTGGGAGAAGAGTTCTAACCACAATAGAATAGGTGTTGGACGATTTGCGCAAGTTAGGAGAGAACTGGTCAGTTGGCACAGTTATTGGCGGTTAACCGAACTGCTTTATGGGACAGATGGTTGTCCCATGCGTGTGTAAAGGTTATGCACGGTTTGTACAAGCAAATCTACTATATAAATAGTCCTAATACATGGGAAATTCAGTATCTAGCCTGTGTGAGAGTTAGCCTAACATATGTGAAAGTGAAGTTTGCATATGTGAGTGAATATGAGAGTTTTTGTAAGACTTAGACTTGGTTCAAGGAGTGAACAAGTCTGTGTAAGTCCCAAAGTGGGAAAGTTTTGTATTTCTTCCCTTTGATGCAATAAAAGGAGTTGATTGTGTCATGTTCTAAGTGTTCTTGGTTGGCTGATTGTTGTTGGTAAAGTATGGCATGAATTGAGTGCATTATGGGGTGCATTTGATGAGTTTAGAGAAGTGAGAGAAGGCGGTAAAGACTTCCGCTGTTAACCTGAAGTGTTGGCTGTTTGCAAAGTCGCAATCTTATAAGGCTGAAGTGCAAGTGGGTGAAGCTTTATTCACATAACCATTGTGCTGCCGGGTTACACTTTCGCAGAAAATTCCTAGGGCGTTTGAAGGTGTGACACTTACCATGGTGAGCCCAGTTACTATCCACATGCGCACAGTTCATACGAGCAAGAAAATAAGGAATCTTATAGTACTAGTTCCTCGTCTTTGGACGACTTAATTAAACAGTTGAAAACTAGTCCTTATTATGATCCTTCCGTTCCTATTCATCCTATAGAAGAGTCTCTCAAACTATTGGCTGTTTATTCTGGTCCAATTCATCCTCTAGAAGAGTCTCTCAAGATTTTAGCTGAGTCGACATGTAGACTTAGGTTAGAGGCACAAGAAAGAATTGCTTGAAATAATCTTAATTTACAATATAGTATTTCCAATAACACCTTTGAAAATGAGGAAAATTATTTGCATAATCAAGAAGACGAGGATATAATTGGTAACACTACTTTTTTAGAAGAGGTTCAACCATTTTCATGTTCTTATAATGATGATTATGATGAGGATAGTGTTGATGAAGAATTTGAAATATGTAAGCATAGTGATCAGGAATATGTTACTCCAATCGAGCTTTACAATGATAATATTATTTATAGTTCAAATCCAAATAATTTTAATAATTATTCACCTATTCAAAAGGACGAGGATTTGACTAGAGATAACCTCGTTTTAGACGATGTAGTATTTCCATTTGATTACGAAGCTGATAATGGTTTAGAGGAACGGGTTTATCCTGAGAATACTGTTTTAGAGTCTACAGATTTAGAAACAAAAGTCTTAGACGAAGAAGATGAACTCGTAGAGATTTTAAATATGTATGAGGATGCGTCACCTGAATATGGCCTACAAGAAGCAATTGACCATTTTCAGGATTCTGATGATCTAGAAATTAGGGAAATTTTAACTAGTCTATCTAGAGACACCCAAAACTCTAAGTTTGGGGGTGACTATCATTCTTCCCGTGCCTTACCTTTAGCTCTTACAAAGATCCATCACTTGGGACTAGAAATATGTGCCTCTACCATTTTAAAAGATCATCTTTAGACACGTATTCCTGAACCTAATGATTTCCAAGAAGAAGTTCAGTTGTTAGAAACACATCCTCTGGTTGATGTGGGTTACCCAGGCTATGATACCCAGATTGATTTTGTTTTCCCACCAAATATTTTTCAACCAATTGTGGGAACGTATAAATTTCAAATATGTCAATTATTAAGTTCTGAGACTAAACCTAATTATTTTAAGAAAATAGAATCGACACATTTTCTTAAGAATGACCACCACTCTCATTATGGTCAACTGTGTAAGTCAAATCTGATTGACTTAGAGGATCCTCAATTATTCAGGTTATTATTGTGTGCTTCTAAATTTTTCCAAACCTTAGAACCTGATATTTCGGATCTTACTTATGAGGAGGTGCATCCCATGAAAATATTTTATTTAGACCCCTTTATAGAACCTGAACCTGAACCACAACTAGATGTAGTTGTCTTAAACAGGAAACTAGGAAAGGGTGTGCTATGTTTATTCTTGGTTTGTTGCAGTTTCCTTTTACCTGTGGTAACACTTTTTGATGCAGATGATCCACAATTGTTTCGATTATTGCTATATGATTCGAGGTGATTAATTCTTTCTTGTGCCTGGCTGAATACGTTAAACTTAGCACTTCTTGGGAGGTAACCCAATACTCATGCAATATGGTAATATCTTTCCTTAACTCTTTTGCTTTAAATGGTAACAATTTATCCTTGTTCATGCTTTTAATTTTACCTTTAAAACATTGAGGACAATGTTAGATTTAAGTTTGGGGGTATGGGAGAAACTTTTTAGTTGCATTATTATTAAACTCCAGAGCCTAGAAATTTATGCTTATTAAGGATGGCACTAACCAATCTAAGTGGATGGAAGCATTTTGGTTGTAGGAGTTGAGGAACCAATCTGATTAGATGGAAACATCTATAAGAGTCTATTCATAAAAGCACGGAGCTCAGGTGTTAGAAATAACATGGTAGTTTCGCCATATCTCGTTGAGTCCTTTTCACTTATATTTTTATTTTGTTTTCTTTTTAAAATATGTTTCTCTAAGTGATTAGGTGGGGCTCACGATTCAAGTTGTTACTACTGCTAGGGTGAAATAGAGTGATTGAGTTACTAAGAAAAAGAAAAAGAAAAAGAAAAAAAGAGACCAGACCAATTAGACCAAACGGAATAAATTTATTAAAAAAAAAAAATGATGACACTTGGTTATAGAAATATGTGTGTGTTCTCCCTGTCTCCTTCGCCTAAACAAGCGTAGAACGCAGGATTCATGGGAACTATCATGTAATCTGCTGACAAGAAGCATGCGCTTGGATCCAAAAGATCAAATCATGCAGTTAAAAAAAAAATTAATGTCCAGTGAATAAATTGACCGCTGGTTCCCTTGTATATGCCAGACGAGTTGATCTAGAATTAGGATTGTCGACCACTGGTTCCCTTGTATATGCCAGTTTTGTTGATACTAGTCAGACCAGTATCTCAGTCCATTAGGATAGGTTTATTTTGGCAGTGGCCTTCAGAAATATATGAGAAACACCGTTCACCTAGTCAACATCAAAACCATCTACGTTTTTCTCTACATCCATCTTCTTAATCTATCCATGAGATTGGTTGACTCCGGATATTGATGTCCATAGTGCGACTATCTGAGTAGAGCTTTGTCAATTATATATGAATTTTAGTATGCTTGAGTGCAAACTTGTGTATAGAAATTGGAATTTCGCATCAGGGTACTTCCTCATGTAGTCAATAAGTATGCCAACCAAGGATATTCTTTAGTGCCTTCCAAGGTTCTGCGTAGATATCTAAGGTCTGGAATATAAAGGGTTTGTGGGTATACCTCTAGTAATCCCTCCCAAGATTATAACTCGGGTTTAAAGGCTTATTGCATATGCTAAATGCAATCGACGATGCCTGCGATAGTGAGTTAGGATTTTATTTTCTAGATTTGATTTGCTCGAGGACTAGCAAATAATAAGTTTGGGGGTATTTGATAGACGCATTTATGTGTCTATTTTGATCTCAATTATGTATGTTTTTAGTGCTCGATTTTGTACTTATTATGGCTTTTTGTGTCTTTGTAGGTGTTTTGGATAAATAAACATGTTTGGAAAAATCGGCTCGAAAAGTTGAAAAAGGCACCTGGAGGATACTTACTATTCAGACCCTCAGATTGGATAATGGGCACTTCAATTACTAAGGGGTACTTCAATTACTAAGGGGCACACTAATTTCTATTCACACCCTATGGCTATTGGCACCCCAGTACTTGATAGGGGCTGTCTTGTCTCCTTCACGTTCAAGAATATGAAAGTTGGCGGGAAATTTTCTTCACATCAGCGAAGATTTCTGGCTTGGATTTGGGAGAATTGTTCGCGGATATTCTCATTGGATTGGGCTTGTATTAACTCACTGGATCAAAATAGTTCTGTTAGTTGGTCTGGAAATGAAGAAAAACAAGATATGTATGGATTATCGATTACACAAGGTAGGAGAATATTACCGAGTTTTGAACGGCATTTGGAAGAATTTTAGAAGAGTTAAACGCTGGAAGAAGTTATTTGCGGCAACATGGAATGAATCTCGGCCCATTTTTGAGTATATTTGGAAGTTACGTGCTATATCTCACCAGGATTTGTTTGTCGAAGAATAAAAGGAGAGTTTGGATAATTCAGGAAGGAGGCGAAGTGATAAATTAGGATAGAATCTCCGAAGCTTTGGCGGTAAGAAAAGAAGATTTAACTCGAGATATTTGGGGTCTGTATGTATAAATATGGGCCGTGGGAGTTCCACCAAAGGGAATCGGGAGTTTGGGGTAGCTGAAGAGCTAAGAACAAAGCTGCAGAGAAGAATCGCAGCAGCAGCAGAGAAGAAGAAGGAAGAGCTGCAGACGACACAAAAGAAGTGTCGTTCTCAAGAACACGAAGAACAGACTCGCAGAGGAAGTCTTATTTAGAACAGCACAAAAGAAATATCGTTGTTTATAAGCTTGTCATCTTTTCTCTGTAACAGTTCAACACCGGTTGTAATATCTTTTTGTAATGCCACTACAGCGTTGCAAACTGCCTACTTTATTAGTTTTCTCTTGTTTTTCACCTATTTGAGCTATGAACAACTATTTTGAGCACGTGAATAATATGAGGAGCTAAACCCCAACACTGGGACGACGGAGGAAGCCATATTTCATGCATGTGGTAATTATATTTAATTCTTTTATGACTTTTTGCATGGATTATTAATTGTTTTATGGTTTTTATTGAACGGTTGTGATTTCAATTGATGGGTTATACTTAGGTTAAGTCTTTTGATATCCCCTGCTTTAGATTTACAGTCGTTGCTTTTCAAAAATCTACCTTGGAAAAGAAACAAAGTCAATATTCTATTTGAGCTATAATTGTCCAGAATAAATATATGAATCGCATGAATGAGTTTATGGTGGAATCCGAAGTCCTAGTATCTCTCGTTATCGTGACATCTTGTATATATATTTTTATTGTTTTCTATTGTTAAGTCTAAAATCAACAACTTCCCAAGTCCGAGAATCAAACCCTTTCTTACCACTGTTAAAACTACATCATATGGATGGTTTATCCATGACCTACTTTAAAAAAATATTTTCCGCAATCTTCCAAGAAGATTACTCGACCATACTTGATATGACCAATTCTAAACAAATTTGATCCAACTATTCACAATTTTGCATAAATCGAAAATCACTAGATCATATTTGTTATGACTCAATATACTCGCTATGGCTGGTTTATCCATGATCTACTTTAATAAAATTGCCCATAATATTCCAAGAAGATTACTCGATCATATTTGCTATGACCAATTCTCAACAAATTTTATTCAACTATTCACAATTTTGCATAAATCGAAAATCATTAGATCATACTCGTTATGACTCAATATACTTGTTATGGCTGGTTTATCCATGTATTTCCATCTACTTTAATAAAATTGCCCACAATCTTCCAAGAAGATTACTTGACCATACTTGATATGACAAATTCTCAACAAATGTAGTCCAACTATCACAATTTTACATAAATCGAAATCACTAGATCATAGTCGTTATGACTCAATATAATCGTTATGGCTGGTTTATCCATGACCTACTTTAAAAAAAAATTGCCCACAATCTTCCAAGAAGATTACTCGACCATACTTGCTATAACCAATTCTCGACAAATTTGATCCAACTATTCACAGTTTTACATAAATTGAACATCACTAAATCATAGTCGTGATAACTAAATATACTCCCTATATTTGGTCTATCCATTTATTTCCATCCACTTCAATCAAACTATCCACAATTTTGGTCAGCATGACTAGCTCATACTCATCAGGAATGATTATCAACAAGTTCATTCCAACTGTACTCAATCTTTCGTTATTTCATTGAAGCATGCTTCAAAAAAAAATCCATTGAAGCACTAGATCATCGTCAAAATTGTCGGATGGGGATCGGTATAACTGATTACACTCCTGATTGTATGTATGTATTCCAATTTTCCTCAATTTTCCCATAACATTGCTGGATCCACACTTATTTTCCTAATTATCCATAAAATCCAATGCAATTTAAATCAAATTTACTTTATTCCAACAAAACGCTTTGATCAAATTTAATATTTTTAGATTACATGGTTTAACCCAACAATACAGCCCAGTCCATTATGGTTTTAAAGTTTTACTTACTTTATTTCCACATACATCGAATAGGATGCCCTTAGTAAATCTAACGGTGCATGATAGTTATCATTATCCCAACCAATAGTTGGATCAACTCTTATCTTACGCTATATAACACCTCAAATTTCTTTTCCTTTTATCTTTCCTCCTCATCTGGGTTGCATGGACACTCCATTTTTTGAGCCGTGTACGCATCCGACTCGCGTTGGACGCTGACACGACGCGTGTCCGATGCACCAATGTGCGCGTCTTGCGCGCGTATGGTTTGGACGCACTGATGACTGGGGTTTGAAGCGTTTTTTTTATTATTATTATTTAAATTTCTTCCATTATTTTTACTATTATTAACTAAATGAAGGAAGGCGAACATTTAGATCAATCATCTAGGTCTTTATTAAGGTTTTGTAATTGGAAATGACATCACTTATACCCTTGTTTGGGCATGTGTTGTTCTAAGAATGCATTTTTATTAGGGCTGTCAATGGGTACCCGTTACCCGTTACCCGCTACCCGGAACCGGACCCGCCTAATTGGGTCCGGTTCTGGGTCCTAAAGTTGGACCCATTAGCAACTTAGGACCCGACGGGTAATTACCCGATTGGACCCGAATGTTAATGGGTCCAAATGGGTAATACCCGTCGGGTACCCGCGGGTAATGGGTACCAGTTTATTTAACCTTTTAATCATCTTTTTATCAAAATTATAGGTATTTTGCAAGTTTCGGCTTTGAATTTTTTTGATTTTTGATTTTTTCCTTTCATTTAATCTTTATTTAGTACATTAATAAAGAAATAATAATAAATTTTTATAAAAATAATTTATATTCAAGTTAAAAAGAGAAAGAAATTAAGATTTTAAGATTTTTTTAATACCCAACGGGTACCTGGGACTTTAAACGGGTCCGGTTCTGGGCCAACACATTATGGAACCGGCCCCGGAACCGTTAGGACCCGGAACCGATGCTGATATGCCGGGTCCGGTTCTGGGCCATGTACTACCCGGGAGGACCCGGACCCGTTGACAGCCCTAATTTTAATTGTGTCATGTGTTTAATAGTGATTGATTACTTGATCTTCGGTGTGTATAAACAAATGATCTCTTCTTCTCTTTTGAAATTTATACACATGTAGCATCATTTTCTAATTTCTAAGATCGAAACACTTAAATTTTCTATACAAATACATGATTGTATATATAAATAATACTACATAAATAAAATATATATATAGTTTCAACGTCCGCGTCCGCGTCGTGTCCGCGACTGTGCAACCCAGCTCCTCAACCAAAGTTACGGAGCAGAGAGAACTAGAGATAACTAAACCAAAGGGGATAAAGTTCTTGGCGGAAAATCAGGGAAAGTTTGAGATTTGTTAGAGAAAAAAGGGAAATCAGGTTTCTAAATTTTGGAAATATTTTTAGCTCTACTGTAGGATCAAAATCAAATGATGTTTTCTTAGGAGATTTTTTCCGAAAGAAGAAATCGTAGATTAAACTCAAATATTTTTTTCAGTTCACCCTAAATAATTTTGAGCGGGATGAAAATCAAATGCAAAATCTTTTGGGCGGGATTATTCAATCTTTTCGACTATATAAAGAGCCCTAAGATGATGAGGAATTGCATCTGATTTCTGCTAAATCTTACGAAGGTAGATCTTCTTCTCAATTTTACCTTCATCTAGAAAGCTTAGTTATTCAAACCCTAATTGATTCAAAACTTAATTTTTGATCAGACCCAATTAATTCAAAGGTTAAGTTTTGACTCAAACCTTAATTCTTAATGTTTGATTCAAAGGTTAATTTTTTTTGGACTCAAACAAACCCTAGTTGATTTTAGTTTATGTGTTTTTCTTTTTTTTATTAGTATGTGTATGTTGGGACCTCAGTCCCACATTGGTTAGATGGGACTTAATTGGGTATTTTATAAGTCAATAGGATCCCTCATCTAGTCAACCGGTTTTCGAGTTGAGTTTTACCCATGGGCTTATGACGAGTTTAGGGTCGATACCCTAACATTTGGTATCAGAGACAACCACCATGACCCATGCCCGCTCCACGAAATGGGTGACATATAGGCTGGATTAAGGTATGAGGGCACTATGTATGGGCATGGTTGTCCCTCACATCGAATACCGGTAGTCGAGTGGAGCCGCCATAAGGGAAAGGGCTACCGCCAGGTCAGTGTCAATAGAATGGGCCAACAAGAAAGTTGGGTCTGGAAGCGTGGTGGGATGTAGGGACCTTAGTCCTACATTGGTTATATGGGACTTAATTGGGTAGTTTATAAGTCAATGGGATCCCTCGTCTAGTCAAGCGGTTTTCGAGTTGAGTTTTACCCATGGGCTTATGACGAGTTTAGGGTCGATACCATAACAGAGTAATTGGTGTTTGAGTACATGCGAAGCATTTTCAATTCCATTACTAATTGCTACTTCAGATATTTCTCTAGATTCTTGTTTTAATTATTGGTTTCTGACAGAAGGGAATATATATGGATACAGAGATTTTATAAAAGTCGGTCAATTTTTAGTGTTTAGTTATGCATCTGATTTCTAAACATAAATCAAGGTGCGTAAGAAGAGCAATAAAATTGATAGATTATTTTCATATTTGATTCATTGGAAGCAGGGTTTATGCACCTATTTATATCGTATTAAGAAGAAGACTAGTGTTCTCTTGGGAAATTCTGGATGAATCTATTACCCATTGTTCTAGTGTTTAGTCTAGATACATATATGCATGTTTAATATTTTCCTCTGTTATGATCTTTATGCATAATTTATTTATTGGAATAAATATCAATCAATACATGAATATCCAGAGTATGTATATTTGATGAATGTGCATATCCAGAGTGTTCTACACATAGGTTGTTGTTTGATTTTTTAAGGTATTGTGCATGTTTGAACTAGAGTCTTACTTGAGTGCTTTCAATGCTTTAGTAAAAACCTCAATGAGAGATCATTTTACTGACTCGGAGGTTGTTAGAAACCAATGTCCACTTTTTGTTTCTAGCAGAAACCCTCATGGACATAAGTCACCTTACAATTGGATCGATACAATAGAATAGTTCAAGATATGCATTCCTTTTTGTTTGTTATAGAATAGTTGTAGTTTTTTTTTCCCAAAATACTACTATCAGGAGGAGCATTCATCCAAGTTAGTACTGACATAATCAATACCATTTTAATTGATTGTTATATTGAATACGAAACCTGTTCCTCAACTCAAATGTTATGACATAATATCATGTTTTATAGTCAAATCATCATTTGCTCGATATTTGGATCGAGAATCTGTTTAATATTACTGCAAGCATATAAAAGAATGAAATATATGCAAGCAATAATATAATCCTTTGCTTGTGTCTAGCTTAATAACTTTTGACTTTTGATTGAAAAGAATTCTGACCATATTTGATTGAATCATATATATGTATATGCAGTTTCTGATATGCCTACACACGAGAATTCGAGTTGGGATCCATAGTATGATGATGATGAGTATGCTGACAATGAGACTGCATCCCTGGAGGCTCAAGCCTTGCAGAATATAGGAGAGTCAGAGGATGAAGGCGAAGATAGCGATGGTAATGGGACTAGTTCTGATGTTGATAGCTCCAGTTCCGATTGAGGTTTAACAACACTAAAGAAGCTGAATAAAAAAATTAACAACAAGAAACACGTGATAGAATTTGATAAACTTGGTCAATTTAAGGGGGGGTATAAATATGAAATTGCCAGTTATGTGGGTGTATTGGTACGTCGAGACGTTGGTCTCAGGCACTTGAAGTGGAAGGAAGTGAAGTTAGTGTTGAGGGATAAGTTATGGCATGAGCTATTGGTATGTATATGCTGATTTATATTCAATTTTAATATTTTATTTGTTATTAATTTTTGTTGGGTTAACATTTGATTCATATTTTGGCAGCGGTTTTATAAAATTGAGGAGACTATGAGAAGACAAATTATGAAATATTTTGGTGAACATTTGCGCAACTTCAAAAGAAAGTTGTATGTAAAATTTATAGTGCCTAATTTGGGTAAACCTGGTAAACTAAATACTATTCCTAAATAATATCATTGTATTGTGAACCAAGAACAATGGGATGAGTTCTTAAAGTGGAGGCTATCTGATAGATGCAAGGTTGTATATCACAAGTTTTAGTATTATTATTGATATTAATTTCATTAATTAGTCTAAATTTTTTATGAATGAAATTCTTTAAATATGTATGCTTATGAATGAAATTCTTTAAATATGTATGCTCAGGAATTGTCCATTAAGGGAGTTAAGGCGCGTGAGAGCCACAAATATAACCACATTGCGGGAAGAGCAGGGTATGTAGGGCTGTTGGAAAAATTAGTAAGTCCAGTTTCTTATCAAAAATTAGTATTATCTCCATACGATGATGTCCCGTTAGCATGTATGCTTAATTAAAGAGTACATCTAATGATATGAAGAGTATGTATCTAATATTTTCCTTGTGTATTTGATAATTACTAGATTAAAGAAAAAGAGATTCGTTAAGATGAAAATCCTTCACGGTCTTTACTGTGGAGGAAGGCACATCAAAAAAAAAATGGAGAATACGATGACGTCGGGGAAAAGGCAGCACAAATAGATAGAAATTGTACGGCTGGTTTGTAGTTAATGACCCATGTACGAACACAAATTTTTAGGTCTCGTACTAATTTTACTGATTAGCATAATTGATTAGCAGAGAGCCTTTCAAAAAAAAAATCCCCTTAGATCGTTTAGAGTTTGATTTGAATCTTGAATCATATAAGAACAACCTTTTAGTTGGAGTAAACATATCTTTCGTTTTGACTACCATGATATATGTGCGTAATTTTCCTCCTTTTGCTACTATTTTAGTAAATGCATTTATACTGTTTAGACTTTAGAGGGACAAATGTGTTTCTTTTGTTGAACTGAGCACCTTGTTTTCATGTTGTATTTTTGGGCTATTCACATGTTACACTATCATGGTCACTAATATACCGTTATTGCTCAAGTTGATATAGTTGTGATGTGAATCAATGATCCGTGAATGTATTGTGCGCTGATTTTAGTAGCCGTGGAAGTGTAATTCAGGGTTGTTTCATTGTATTTTCTAAATGCAAAGATGGTAAAACTACCATAGCACTTTTAAGATATTAAACCACTAAATTAGGACCCAAATGCATTTGGAAGTTACTGCAGTTGTGTAAAGTTAACTGCATCTGGAATAATGAAATGATGTATTATGAGATTTTTGATAAATTTAATTTGATGTGTGTTGGAGTGGTTCATTGTGTTGTAATAAGCTTGTCTTCTTCTTATTCTTCTTCAGTTTTTCATAAAACTTAAGCTCGTTAATTACGTATTTTAGAGAATGCAGAGGTCATGCACACATCAATATGCATCAGAAATAGGTTATAGTAATTGAGGTTCTCCCCAACCAGGTGGTATAAATTCTGTTGTGGTTGTCAAGTTTCCAAACACTACATGTTATCTGTTATTCCTTTACAAAATTGACATTTTTCTTCTTCGAGCTAGACAATAAAATTAGAATACAAATGAAAATACACTAAAGCTCATCAAATATGTTTTTCCCAAAGAGCTGGTGATAAGCTAATGACATAATGCTGAAGTTTATAACCAGAATATTAAAAAAAAAAATGGTAAAGCAACAACTAGAAAACTGTCAACTCGTCATTGGAAATACATCTAACACTGTTAAATTCGGTAGTACAATGTTAGCGCATGGTTCCGGTATTGCCAAAAAATTGAGAGGTTATCCACGGTGTGGTTGTACTTTGATGAAGTTTGGATGCCCGGAAGTCCTCTTATTTACTTGCAACACTAATCCTACCAACAAATTTTCAGAAAATTTCCATGGACCTAATCAAATTTCGAGGACCGGCTAATTTGAGGTTCTAAAGTCGTTTTTCAAGTTCCGTTACTTAGAATGCCCATTGTAACCCTGACTTGTATGGTATGTAAAAGTCTTTCATATGGGTTGCAAGATGTGCCTAATGAGCTAAAGGCTGGTCACATAAACAATTTTTTTGTGGAGTAGTAGTGTAGCCATATGTTAATTTTTTGTCATGTTTTTTAAAATGTGTCCATTTCTTAACATGTACATGTCTAAAAAACCATATACTATGGACACATAAAAAAAGGTGGCTAAATAAATCTCTTTTCGTCACGGGTTAATAAGTGTGTCTATCGCCATCTTACACATTTGACACATACATAATTTCTTAATGTGTCCATATTCGCATCTATAGCTACATAAGATGGGATTAGACTGATTACCATGACCAAACGATATAAATAATACCATGTGATGGGATTAGACTGATTACATGTGATGGGATTAGACATATTAATGTAATAAATAATTTTTACTACATTAATAAATAATATTAATGTAATAAATAAAATTTTCTCATTAATTTTAACTTGCCTAAGTTCGGACAACTTAGGCAAGTCAAAGAGCGGTCCGGATTCGCTCTCCCAATAGCTAAATCTACGACTATGGTTGATCACCTGAAACATTTAAGTTTGTTATTGATCGTCTTATTAGTAAAATATACTCGGTTAAAATACATGAAAGATCAAAAAAATAAAATAAATCACAAAATGTTGCGCTATATAATTACTATAAACAAACAAGCACAACTCAAAATCAATACACAAAAAAAAATACTTATTATCGAGATGTGTCGTTATGGTAAGGGTTGTACCCTAGCTATGTATATTTTTATTCATATTTCTTTGTTATGTATTATAAAATGAAGCTTCTCTAAGTTAAGAAAGATAAAGACCAGTCCTGATTTTTCCTCCCAATTGGTAAATTCATGGTTTCGGTCGATCCCACGCATACATGCTTTAATTGAGAAAAATTCATTACATATTCTCTTATTCCCATCTCAAAAGTCTAAATCAAAATGAAAAAATTTGATCAACTGAAAATAGCAAACCTACCTTCCCATAAAACTAAACAAATGAGTCTCTCGCTCACATTCGGTAGGATGAGCGGGTTCGAAAACTCTAATTCCTTACTTTGGAGCAAACGAAAGTCAGAAATAAAGCTGGGAAGGAAGATAGATTGTGATGAGGAAAAACACTCAAATCCGAGAGTATAGTTCCGATCAATCTTCTTTCAATTTCTCTCAATCTCTGTCCACCAAAACGAACATCTGTGACCAGTTAAACTATTCTGAGCTAACAACATTTGAGAAAATCATTTCTTTTTTATATTGTTTCATGTATAAATTTTTGGGGTTTCTATCATTTTCTTGAATATCATTTGTTGTATATTTAGCTGAAGTATACATTTTCAAAGATAACCTTATTGATTACAATAACCTCATGGTTAAAATTTATGGGTGCATGTACTTTATGATTAGCCAGAATATGAAAATTTGGCTATCACAGGTCATCGAGGGTTCAATCTATTCATAACTTTTTGGTCTAGAAAGGTGAGATTGTCTCATGAACCAATTTTTTGTTTCTATTTGTTTAGACATTAGTGAAAATAGAAATTTTGATTATCTTGATAGATAAGCTTAGAGAGAAACTTATAAGATTCTTCAAATTATACATTATAATTTGACAATAAATTGTATTTACAAAATTTTCTTACATGTATACAAAAGCCCTTGTTTTCCGAACTTCTATTTCAAATTCCAGAATAATTTGACTAGAAGCTATTTTCGATAAATAATCTAACATGAGTATATATGTAATTTATATAACACCCGTGCCATTATGGATTCATCAAATTTAATGCGATACCAATTTAAAGACTGGTCAAGATTTGTCTAGAAAATGATAAGTGTACGGTCGTGATTTGTTCGACTTTAATGTTAGTATAAATATTTTAAATGGTTTATTAAATTTTCATTTATCTTAATTAATCTAATAAATACATATTTCCTTAATTGCTTAAATGTTATTATTAGTATGTTTAATTAATTTACGGCTCATTAATTATGGCGAATGATTTATAAATTTTTTATTTCCTTGATTAATATAATAAATACTTAATTTCATTAATAAATAATTTTACTAAAATTTATATCAATAAAAACTATTAATGGTGGTTGTGATTGAGAATAAAAAATACATGTAACGGCCAAAATTTTATTACGTCATTATAATTGTCATGTTAAAAATGATAGTAAATAAATTACTCTATTAATATTTATATAAATTTATTTTTATTAATTAATACTTAGAGTTGCTAACAATTACATAAATGGCCATAGTGGTGGTTGTGGTGGAGTTGATGAGCAGTGGAGATGGCAAAAACGTCATGGTGTTATGGACAGTGGTGGCGGAAGTTGTTTCGATAGCGAGAGTGGTGGTGGATGGTGTTGTGGAGGTGGTAACTATTAGTGAAAAACGGTGGCCGGTGAAAAAATAGAATGCACTCATGTCCTTCAATTATACTAGCAGGTATTTGATTAATCTTTTTCTGTTTTCCAGATCGAGTTAGTTGCATAATCTTAAATCACTGTCACTTTTTTGCTTGCTCCCAGGTCATGTTTTTTGTTTGTTTACTTTTCTTATTTTTATATGACTTTGAACCTCGATAAAAAAAATGACTAAAAAGGAAAATTATGGTTATTTCATCGAACATGGTGCGATTTTATTTTGGATGTTCCACCGGGCTTCCACAAGCACAGTTGGGAGGAGATGGGCTTTTTCTCAATTCTTCAACGGATTATGTTATTTTCATGAGGTTCACTTCCATGGTTTCTTTATTCGTTATATTCTCAAACTTTATCACGTTGTTAAATATTTTCGGATTTTTAAAATTTTATCTTTTGCGAATCAGGGAAAATAATACCGTGGTTTTAAAATAGTACTATTATAAATAATAAAATAAATATTTCTTTTGTGCACATGTTTGCTACTATAACTCTATATAAGATAGTGCAAAGAAGATATTGATAAGACACACATGTTTACATCTATAATTTTTTCATCCAGACTCCTTTCCTATCTTACTAGGAGGATTTCTTGGGCGCTCTTACATGATTTTAATTTTTCAAGTAGCAAGCGCAAAAATAATGCCAATTGATTGTAAGAATATTATTGCACATCCAAGAGACTTTATAAGGCATTTCACACAAAATTTTTCCTTACTAAATGTTTTAACGTTATTTTATTCAATGATGGATAAAAAAGTCTATTGTTATCATGTTAAGTGGTTAACCATTTGACTTACTAGTTAACCATGGTTTTATTATTTTTATGCAGCGAATAACCTCACATTTGGAAGGTCAAGATCGTAGAATGTATATATAGGAGGTTTGAGAAACTGGAGATATTATTGTATTATTGAATTTATAAACATAGAATGTGATATTTATTGTTGATTCCATACTGGGTTTTAATATTTTTGGACTATTCTTAAGGGGGGAAAGTCAACAAGGATCTGGACATTTTAAGGCCTACCCAACTATCCAGGACGGATGAAATCAGATGACGTAATTTTTATAATAACTATTGTAGTTCAACGTTTTGGTTTTGCACGGTCATTAAAATAAGAGAAAATTCAGAAGTTCAATATCATTTCAAATCACCCATGAGATACCTTTGTATACTATAAAACACATAACGTTTTTTTTTCTTTGGTAAAAAGAGCGTGAAAATTAATTATGATAAATTCGTGACTTGAGGATACAACTCCAATATATTTGGGAAGATGTGAAAGTGTTACACATACTAGAATTAACTCATATATGGATACATGAGAAAGGATCTATAGAGTAAATACTGGGAATATCAATCGATTTTTTCTTTACTTTTGCTAAGGAGGGCAACATGACAAATAATAAGTATTAATTCTAATATCCGAACACCGAAAAATGCATATCAAATAAAAATTATTCTTGTGCCATTATGGCACGGGTTAAGCCCTAGTATTAAATATACAAGGGTAGTTATGCCATTATCAAAAATGATGGATAAGGGGTAATGAATATTTTTACCTAGTGACCCTATTTTAACACCATTAGGTATGTCTTAGAACATTTTTTTCTTTTTTTCTTTTTTCGAGTATGCCTCAACAGGATTCGAAATAAAATCTCAATTGCTCAACCCTAAAAATGTATCGCTTGATGGGCTCACAATCATTTAAAGTGGTGGGCGCTAATTGCTTGGTCCCAAAGTGTTTCAGGAACTCCAAAACATGAATGAATAAAATGAAAATAGAAAAAGAATAAAAAGAAGATAAATATCATCATTTCTCTCCAAAACCCTTTCTACTGTATCCATCCTCTCTCGGTATCTTCTGAAGAAATTCTCTAACCCTCGTCCAACGATGGCTGCAGCATTAGCAAGAGCTATAATCATAAAACCCACTTCCACAACTCTCCCAAGTCATTTTTTTTCATCATCATATTTTTCATCGATAGCTAAATCTCCCCCACTTCCTGGTTTCATTAGACCTAAAAGATAACATTTGGTTCTTTTATCTCATGTTGTTCATGTACTTACACCTTATGCATCTCGTTTGAAAACTATACGATGTAGACTTAATCGGTCTGGTTCTGACTCATATTCACCTATGAATTCTGGATCTAATTATAGTGATCGTCCTCATATTGAATTGGCACCATTGTTTCCTAGTTGTGATTATGAACATTGGCTTATTGTTATGGATAATCCTGGTGGTGAAGGTGATGATAAACAAAAGATGATTGATTGTTATGTTCAAACCCTAGCTAAGTTTCTTGGAAGGTAAAAGATTAAATAAACTCGTAAATTGAATTGTTCATTTTTTTTTTCAAAATTAGAGTTTATGTATGTGTGTTTCCAATTAGGATTTCTGCAGTTCTGACCATGATGTTTAATTTGGAGATTTTGGGTTTTCTATAGTGGATATGTTTTTGTCACTTTTATCTGTGTATGCCTGCATTTTGACTAGGGTTTAAGGCTACTTGAAAGGTATTATCTAAAGAATAAACCATTTTGTAATTTGGGCTATGGGACTTTAGGTTTAGGTTTGTGTTTATTTTGTTATGAATCGGGTTTTCTCATGTTTATACCCGTTGGTTTTCTCATGTTTGTGTTTATCATATTTCATTCCTTCAAAGGTACACATGTAAAACACAACTTTTGGCTTTGTGCCTTAGTTTAACTTTTTTTTTTTTTATTCCTCTAGTTAGTAGATATTGTTTTAAGATTTTGTGGATTAGTTAGTGCTGGTTTCTTTTGCGGTTTCCTACAATGTCTAAACATGGTTTTGCGGTTATGTATTACCTCTTTGTTTTATTTTATGGTGAACTACCCAAAGCATTAAAAGTGTAGAGTGTTACAGATGTTCCTTTTTGAATATTTAGGCTAAGTGCTGCTTGAGGGGAATGTCTGATTTGAATATAATTTATCTTAAGTTATCTACTAATTCTGTCTTAATTATTTACTGAAGACGGTATTTTGAGAAATCTATGTGATTACAACAATACGGTTTCTTGAACTTCTCTAATTTTCTTGAGATTTATCTCTTTAATTTATATGTCTACCATGTACTATTCATCACTAGCTTAGTAGCTTTTACAGTTTATTTTTATTTTGTTTGCATACTTATTCAATCTTTGGCATTATGAATACAGTGAGGAATAAGCAAAGAGAAAGATATACAATGTTTCATGTGAAAGGTATTTTGGTTTCGGATGTGAGATTGGCGAAGAGACCTCAAATAAGCTTGAAGGTTGGTCTATTTAGCATTTTATTTTTGTTGGTTAAGTATTTGGTGTTTGCAATTATGATATACTACAGAGTTCTCTTTAATTGTGCTTGCTTGATTTTGTTATCTACAGATTTTCCAGTTGTTCTATTTGTGCTTTCAGATTCTTATGTGGACGCCGAGAATAAGGACTATGTAGGTAAGCTTTGATTTACACCCAAAAGAAAATCTTGTTTTTTCGTTTGTCTCGCTTTTTTCCATGTATATACTGTTAGAGCATGGCTCAGTTGAACCCATCAAGCGTTGGTATGTCAAGTTTGGTTTCAAATTTTAGTGAATCAAAACTCATATTAAGAGTCGCTTGATTATGTACTAGAGTCAACTTCGTATAGGTTAGCTTGAAAGTATTAGGATATGAGACATTACAAGTATTGTGAAGTCTTGAAGTTATGAAGAAGTAAGGAGCTACAACGACAACATCATCATTCCACTTGAGGTTAGTGATATTTGACTTGAATTGTTTCATTCCCTAACGTATCTTTCAAGTCGAAGCATATTTGAACTCTAGATAAGATATAGTATTAAGGAATACCATTCGAGGTTTATTGCTTAACCATTAAACTTTGTAGATAAGACATTGCCATAATCATTTGAATGCTATTGTGATTATGTATGGGTATGAGGTGAGGATTTCATCCTAGGGAACAATGTTTTACATGTGTTCTAAGGAAGTAAGTTCATAAACTTGTTTGTGAACCGAAAAGGAAATTGCCAGGTGTTATTGGTTTTGTTATTCATTGCATATCTTGTGAAAAACCAATATGTGTGATTGAGTATAACCGTTCACAACTTGTTGTGTTCTTGGTAGAACTATTCACAAAGGCCTGACTTATGTATTGGTATGACTTTTATTATTGAAATCGATCTTAAATAATCACCTGAGATGGTATGATCGGGTTTGTGATTTTATGTCTGATCAAATATGGGAAAGGAGAACCGATCCTAGTAAGAGGTGAAGTACATCACAAAGGGGAACCGATCCTTGTATGAGGTGCAGCAAGGTTTATTGCAGAAAGGGGAACCGATCCTATGAACATGTTTTTAGGCAAAGGGGAACCGATACTATGGACATGTGCAACACATATAAGTTAGATACCATATATATGTGGGGAACCGATCATAGTACCTAGTCAACCGAATTTTGGAAAGCTAGTGTGACTATGCACAGTACTCACATGGAGGTAGAACCGAAACTTATTTTGGTAGAACCGTTAAACCCATGATTGTGATTGAATGTTTTTTTGATCAATCACATAGTTCTTGAAAGTCAGATGAACCAATTCTAAACTTGTTTGGAAGTTTGCCAAATCGGTTTCAAGGTTGTAAGTGTGAAAGAGAACTTACAAAGTAAGATTGTCGACATACTTTGAACACGTGCTGTGAATGTTTATTTATTTAATTGTTCAAAGTTATTCCTTAATAGCTAAGGGAAGAGAATCCCAGGATCGAAACATCAATAAGTTAAGAATCTTTTAATTAAGGTAATTAACTTCATTTTGTAGGGAAATATAAGAATTAGTAATGTGCATTTACTAATTAGATTTTCCGAGAGATTTCAATCATTATTTTTGGACAAAGCATTTCCAGGAATAATGAAAACCAAATTTGTGCTTTTATGAATATCTTGAGAATATTTTCGGTTTTGGAAGTTCCTTGGCATCCAAACTTGCTTGTATATGTACTTGAAGTTTTCCTTTCTATCAAACTAATCCTTCATAACAACAGACTTCTTCTTTTGTTGTTGTTACTGGTGTAGCCGCCTATTTGGACTAATCTAATTAGGCGAAATCTCTTATGGCAGCTCAGTTTAAAGTCTTCTTTGGGATCGAGAAGCTCTAGCATGTACCGTTGGTGGGAAACTAAATAATTACGGTTTACCTTTTGTTTTCATTGATTTGATTGACTAGCGGTGGTTGAAATCTGATTGCACCTAGTTTGTTTATGCTTGAGAATATTCTCTTCTGATATAAGATTCACTCAAACTAGTTCAGAGTTTCGATAGGGATCTTTAGACTGTTGTTAGTTCTAAAGACGATCTTGTGATAATCCATTCTTAACAAACTCCGTTCTGTGCATGATTGATCACAAAAGATTCAAGTGATTGTGTGCAGGTTTTTATTGAAGATTTAAGAAAATTTGAAGACAAAGAAGATATTGAATATCTGACTTGGGTTTATAATCTTTGGTGTGCACAATACTTGTTTCGGTAAAAGATGATCCAATTAATAATCGGTTTATCCTTGTGGTGGATTGGATTGATTAATTAAGTAGATCGGCATCAACCCAATTGTTTGGATTAAGAGTGTTGTTGGTTAATCTTAAACGATTACTTCGGTAATTGAACATAAGATAGATCTGAGGACCTGGCGAATGAGTTTATGTTAAGATAAACGGAAGAGCCTTTGTCCGACTCATATCACTTGGTTAAATAGAGTTGATACCAAACAGATTTTTTGTACCTTTACTGTTTGGAATACGAACCAAAGGAATTGTTCCAAGTACGTGACTTATTTATAAGTTGGAGGCGTGGGAATACAGGAGGAACTAGGTGAACTATAGGTTTAGTTGATTGGTCTCAACTATACGAAGTTAGGTGTAATTTTGTGTAGTGGCTTAATCATGAGAGTATTCAATTCTGGTCAAGGTCCCGGGGTTTTTCTGCATTTGCGATTTCCTCGTTAATAAAATCTTGTTGTGTCATTTACTTTATATTTCCGCATTATGTAATTGTTTTATTATAATTAAAGTAAATTACACAAACGTTAATTCCTATTTACTTGGAAAGTGAATCATATTGTGTTTGGTGAAGTCAGAACCTTTTTTATCAAGTAACATATTTCATTGTTGTATTGTCTCGATCTCGTATCAATAGACGATCACACGAAGTGTGAACCGATTAGTTGTATTGTCTCGACTCATTACGTAGACAATCACTTTCGGAGAAAGAACTTATAGGTAGGAAAAGTTTTAGCTTGAGGTATATTTGGGTACCCTCGCCTTTTCATATACTTTGAGGGTTGCAACTTGCATCTATTATCCACGTTTGAAACTTTTGACCACGTGCAAATCTGACATCTGAGTGAGATATAATTTGAAGCTCGCTAATTCTTGTTAAAACAAATCTAGATATGACTAGAGATAATTTATGTCTTATATGTTGGTGATATTATACTTCTTCAGTTTAGGGCCCAGGGAAACCCGTGGCTAAGAATTTTAAAATAACATGCAATCTTTCTTTAAAATGTATAGGTTTCTGATGCTTATTGTCAGTCCAAAATTTTAATAAATATGTTTTAACTGATTTTTTTGACACCCGGAGTATAGTTGTACACTAGTAAAGATGATGAAAATGAGAGTCCAGACTGTGTTTACTTATTAGCACTTTTTCCTTTTATTTGTCGATTGAATCAAGATGAAGTATATAACACTGTGGGTTGATCTATGGTTTTCTATTTTGAGCTGAAATGTTTGTAAATGGATAGATAGTTCAAAGATCTCCTGAGAGACAGAGAAGGGTGGAGCCAGTGCCCCAGAGAGCTCAGAGTAGACCCAAATACAATGACAGAACCCGATAGTTAGGTGCAGAGAAAACCAACAATAGATGCTCACTTGGCTAATGAGTGTGTTAGATGTATATTGTGGGTCAGAAGCAATTTTAGTTATTTTGGGTTGCTGCCAATGTTTCTGGTACCTGAATATGATACATTTGTGGTTATTCTCAGTATTTGACAAGACGTTGTCTCTGTCATTGAACTGTGTTTACCGTGTTGCCCCGTTTTTCTCTTCCTACAGTACTGAATACTTTTCAAGTGTTTTCAAGAACTGTCTTATGGTTATTTATGACAGCCCGGATTTTGTGCAAAAAGTAAAAAGAAGGAGGAAAGAGAAAGGATAGTGACGGCTAGGTGTAGGGTTTATGTTTTCTCTACACTTACATGAATGAAAAAACATTAGGGTTACTACTAAATAACATCCACAAATTTCCATATGCTACTTACTTTGTAAGACATCTCAATTTGAGCTATTTACATTCCATCTAATAATTATATACACCACAATCATGCAATTTATATTGATATTGGGACAAAATTTAGCAACAATACATACTTTTTTTTTTGTAAGTTAAAGTGCATTCAGAAACAGCTAACTTGGGAGTTAGTAACCCTTACATCTTGAATAGTAGAGTTTTCTAATGTAGAGTTAAGGTTCTTATCTTTTATATTAGATTTATCTACTTCTAAGTTTGATAAAATACTAGTAGGTGGACTGTTGTCCCAATTGATAATCTTAACAAAAGACTTTGCTTCCTTGGCTAGAGTGTCTGCCACATGGTTTGCAAGTCTAGGAACATAAAAGAAACCCAAAAAGTTTTTGCATTTGTTGAAATTAAATTTTTCTTCATCCATCAGAGCCTGATTCTGCCATTCAATTTGAGAAGGATTCTCATTTAAGTAATCAAAGAGATTTTTGCAATCTCCTTCTACGCTGAAGTTGGTCCATCCTTTCTCTAATGCCCATTTAGCACCTTGGAAAATTCCTAGGGCTTCCGCTTCTTCAGGGGTAGCTGCTGAGAGAGGGCCTGTTCTTCCATGTTCACATTCTCCTGCAAAAATACGTACACACACACTCCATATTGCACATTTGCCACAATAAAAAATCATCTTTATTATTTTATTTTATTTTGGAAACCATAAATAAATATATATATATATATATATATATATATACATAATTAAAATTAAATATTTATTCTTTATAAATTACAATCCAAAGAAAATATTATGGATGGGTTTTAGGCGCGAAAATCATATTAATAAAATTTATAGGGTTTTACACTATTAACCCCTTAAAAAGAATTTTGTCCTGAAATTCAAAACCAAAAATACAGGGTGTTAAATTATTTTCGTATAATCATTAAAGTGTTTACCTCGGTAATGCCTTTGTTTAGAGCTCCTTGTATGTTTTGGTATAGACAAGGTTTGTCAGGAGAAATATTTTCCGAAGTCTACAATGAAATTGGACAAATGCGGTTCCTTCTTCTAATCCATATTAAAATTCTGTATCTTTAATTACAAAATTTTCAAAAGATTTAAAATGGCTTGGAAAGCTACCTGAAAGCCAAAAGATCATTATTTTTTAAATTAAATATGATGGTAGCTTTCAGTCTTGAAGTTTAGCAATTATTATGTCTAGAGTTTAATAGATCCAACTAACTGTGATGTATATGATGCAAGGTCTTTAGATATTCTCAACTAAGGTATAAGAATCATTACATGGGTTACTATTACTACCAACCTCCTCGTCAATCAACTCTGCCTTTTGCCCTATTTCGTCAGACATCTCGTCAACTACACAAGCATTTAGCAATTGGCTTCTTTAAATCTCCCCTGGCTTTGCAATGTCTGCATTTGTAGTCCCAAAGTCTTATTTGAACCTTCCAAGGAAGCCAGTAAAACTCTGGTCCTCATATCCGTCTCTTCAGAATATATATATTTCTTGTTACCGTGGGGTTCCTTACCGCTGAATTATGCATTTGATGATCCAGTGTGATATCTTTTAACACCTCAACTACTAGTCCACCACTGCCGAACTCCTCAAACTTTTCCAATGAAGATCCATTTTCCTTCTTCTGCTCTACATCATTTGACTTGATGACTGTTTTATGTCAAAATCTTCTTCAAAAGTCCTTAATGGTGCTTCGTCTAACTTTACTGTTTTTGCCACCTCTAGATCGATGATGACTTCAAGAGCATGGGTTATGCCATCAAATTACCGAAGCTCTTGGTTTATTATGGCAGTTTCATTTACTCCAACTACTTCATTTTCCACCTCCCTAACATCTTCTATTGAACTTATAGCATCTTCATAAGAGTCACTTAAATTCTCAAACCCATACTTCTCCAACTGATTTTTGTTAGTCATGTGTATCTTGCTCATAGCTTCATCGGATATAGTAACTTCTAATATTTGAATTTCTTTATAGATTGCCAAACCTTTTGATAAATCCTCCGTTATTCCATCTTCTAACTCTGCAAAATCTTCAATAGAACTAAAATCATCTTCCCTAACATAATTGATTGACTTTCCACTCTCAATATTCTCTAAGAAAGTAGATACTGTAGGTTCTACTACTGATGGAGACTTTAATATCTCGGACTCCAATATTTTCTTGATAACCACATTAGAAACATTTGTGGCCCATTCATCTGTAAGTACATCCCTATGAAAAAAAAAACTCAACCTGTAACGTGTGGTGGAAATAACAAGAAGTATTAATTAAACTGTAGTCAGCTATCTGGGAATCCATATTAGTGGAATTACAGACTCACTAAACATTAACATGAAAAGTTGAAATACTTGTTAGCATCACATTCTACATAAGTAAATGCTGGTTCAATGCGATATATTAGATCCAAGGAAGCATCAAGCATGTTTTCAGAAAAGAACCCTCCAAACCTTGAGATTTCCACCAGAAAGTGCATGTCCACAATAAACTGTTGCATGGGAAAGAAGCGGAAGAGAATTTTTTGAACGAGAAATTCGTTTGGTGGTTACCGGCCCCAATGATAGGAAATAACCAAGGTACACAATAATGAACATGGATGATAGATAAATACATATCCAACTACACGGTTATGGTAACATCTCTTCATACTCACCAATGAGATTACCAACCAAACATAATGAGCCAAGTAAATATCTTCGAAAGTCAAATAATTTGTACTTTCTGCTATAAGTTTAATGCTGGATAAACTAATTACCTACTCGAAACCTCGAGATCGCTGGACATTGATAGTCGATTTATCCACGATGTCTTTCCAAAAATATTGGTAATTTGAAAGCCAAACAAAAATCGTCTCCATCAGTTCTTTGAATAGCTTCTCAACTCGCCAAACTTCAGTAACAAAGATTTCTCTAACTAGATTCTTTGATCCTCTCATTTCTAGAAACACTACCTGGTCATCATTAACACAGAGAGGTAAGCAAGTATTCAGGGAAATTGAAGAATAACATATGCAACATGTTTAACAAGGAAAATTGTTATTGAGATTAAAAGATTCTCTTGAACACAATAAATATAGTTTCACTGGGGAATACAAAAGAACATGATAGCTGAAATACAAAAGAAGACATAAAATCTTGATCTAACTCGGAGTCTTCTTGACTATCAGTATAATCTTCTGCACAAACCCTTGATCCAGCATCCATAGACATGACTCTATGCACAAATTGCTGGCAGAAATAAGTGGTGAGTTGATTTGATATTTGTTGAATCGCAACTATCCAGTTATCAAGCTCCTTCCCACGGCTACCCATATTTTCTGTCTGAAAACCGAAATTCTGATTGTCCATGAATATGCTCTTGAAAGTGATTAAGAAAATATCTACAAGTTCATTTGCCAACACAGAAACTTGTTGGGATAAAGATTGAGCCAAAATTACTCTTGAACCGCCTTCATCTAGTATCCTCATTTTAATTAGAGTCTCAATATATTCTCTGAAGAGTTCCATTAGTCCATTAAGAACCGAGATCTCCATTTGAAGGTCGATTAGTGGAAAAACTCCACTAATGATACCCTGAACATAATTAGAGAAATTTTTAGAACATACACGATAACTTTTTTTTTTTTTTTTAATGTTTGATTATACCAAGAAAACTAAGGCAGTCAAACCAAGGGAAATTGTAGCATTACTTGCAAAAATAATTCAAACACACCTGCAACATTGATGTTAATTTCATTCCGCTGTTAGTGAGCATGCAATATTCCGGTTCACGACCAGTTATCATGGGAAAGGCTCTCTCATTCAGAATTCCTGAAATAAGGTATTTATCGAGTACCCAACCATCAGTTGCTGTGAAAATACCAACAACTTTCTTAAAATGGTCAATATGCATCTCTAGAACTTCGTTCATACAAGGTCTCATTATCTTCACCAAGCAAGGTTGCAACGTTATGCTTTGAGCTTCAAGCAGAGAACAAAATGAGAAAGAAATTTCTACAGCTGCTACTATCGTTGACAACCGACCATTTATTTCAGAATTAGACTTAACATACTTATCAAAACATACAACAAAGACTTCCAGTGCTTCACGCATCGACTGAATAAATTCTGAAGCATATGGTCATTTATCACTGTTGGAATCTTGCAAAAATTAACAACACGTTAGATGTATCAAAATAATACTATACAAAAAACTGAATCAAAACAACTCTACCGAAATGACTTGACGAAGGCAGAATCACAGGTTCAACAAGTTGTCCTTAACACATTAGTTTTTGGGTATACTCGAGATGAGTAATGCTAAAAGCCTCACAGCGAAGATGTGTCCAGGATAAGAATGCCCGATATAGCTCTTGTTAGCACAACGCAAGCTACCCAAACTTGAACTAAGCAACATGGATGGAAGTAAAACGTATGGAGAAACCTTAGTGTGAAAGAAGAATTTTCGGTATATATGAAAACAGATTTTCGAGTTGTATTTAAAGGAGAAGATACTTGCAAATCAAGTTAGGTATTTGTTTTCTTCAAAAACAAGTTAAACACATAAAAAGAATTTTTCCATAAATAAAACTCTTAAGAAAATATTTTTAGAATTAATTCCTTTAAGAAAAAACTTGCAAAAATAAATTCTATTAAATACGTGACTTGGTGCATGGTTTACGCGCACATGTATTTGTCAAAAAATGTATAATTCGCCCGACCCGCTTCACCCACGTTTGTCAATACATCCATATGAATATGGTTATATAGTGGAGCTCCTTCTCTATTATACCCAATGTGGGACTAAAGAGAGATTCATTCAATCAAAGAAATGAGTGAGCATCCATAGAACCCTTAGGTCCTAAGATCAAACCACACCAAGACCAAAACATTTTAAGTGAAAATTCATTTTCCCCCAACATAATATTAGTCAGAGTTGTTAGAAGTACGGTTTCGATATTTCGAAGTATAGGTCAAAATAAAATTCTGAGTGTGCACATGGGTGTAAAGAGAGCGTAGAAATATAATTGTTGAACAGCCCCATGTCTCAAAAGTTTGTATTGATTTCTCTATTGCACTTGTTTATAAAAACGAAAAACCATATAACACCAACCCATTTTGGAAAACAAGGTAGGTGGTAAGGTTTTCTTTTTCGAACACAAGGTAGTTGGGGTTAACCTTTAATCATCACACTGATCAATCTTGAATTCTAAGGGGACCGCTGTAAGAGCAAGGGATAGAAGATACATGCATGCCTCCACTCTTTTTCTTTTTGATGCAAAATGCATGCCGCCACTCCTTTCAGATGAAGCAGTGGCGCTGGAAATCCAACAACAAACAAGATATTGCAATGAGAATATTCATATCTTCAATTGAAATCATTGGCTCTTGGAATGATGGATGAGATATACATAAGCTGGAGGCTAAATACTTCAACAAGATAAAGATGGAAAAATATAGAATTCTTCTGAATGCGTCTATTTGCAAATTAACATGTACCAAAAAATTGATATCAGCAAGTATGTACCAAAAATGATGCTTTTATTATACAGGACATGAGAGATTCACAAATCACAAATACATGTTCTATGGACTAAGCAATTAAAAGTTCAGATAAAAGAGAGATTCACAATTCACAAACAACTTCGCTGCTCGGTGAGCCTCTTGGATGCAGTAAAATGTCGAGGTAAATCTGATTTTGCAGTTTTGAGTTTGCTGAAATCTGTTTCAAGAAAAGGATAATCATCTTCTATATGATCTTTGCATTCTCCAGCAAACTTTTCACCAATACAATTTCGTTTTGATTTGATTTCCTCTGAAACCCTTGATCTTGACGACCTTAAGGTTATCAACACAGTATTCAAAAGCTGTAGTTTGTGGCTCAAAACTTTCTTCCTCATTAATCCCCTGCTGTAAATATCAGTATTTGTACATAAAATCAATGCTAATGATCTCCACTTTAGGTTTCCTAATTTCTCTAGAAAAAGAGAAATGTAGTGATTTTTTTTTAAGAATATTGAAAGTGAAAGTGAAAAATAATAGAACCCCTACTATATGGGTTTAATATATAGAAGCCCCACTAAATGGATCCTCCCTTATCAACTCCATACTTTCACTTTTTAATATTTCTAGGCCCAGAATTTTAAATTTCAGGGCTTGGTAATAAAGTTTAGGATATGAGGGAAATTCTTAATACCAAAAATGCCCTTTACTATATATACCTAATGAAATAGGCTATAGATTTCATTTCCAGATTCATTTTCTTTTTCATTTTCTCTCTCTCGGCTAAAAAATTCTAGGGTTTTTGAGCTCTTAGTCTCTCGATTCAATATCTAATGATGAGGTTTATGGATCTCCACCGAATCGAGCAAGATTTGGTTTCTTTTTATCATCTCTAGTCAAATGAAACAATTGATGAGCAGATCTGAAGCAGAATCAATCAAGTGATACGAACCTAAATCTGAGCATAAAGAAATTCGATTCAATTCAATCGAAGAGAAACATCTACAAAAATGAAGCAAAGTAAGTTTAATCTTTCCATATCCTTTTTAATTTAATTGAGAGCTTTAATCTATCAATCTCGAGTTGAAATCAAAATCTCTGAGGTTTGATTATAGAAGTTTTGAAAAAGAAAATGAGAATTAATCTCGATTTTGTTGTTTGATCCTTGATCAGAGCTTGGATGTTTAATCATGAGAAGGATAAGCATGATTATGCATATACGTATCATCTTCTCTTATTGAGAGATTTTAGTTGATTGATTTCAGTGGATTTTAGGGTTTTCAAAACATAAATCTTCATATTATTTTCAATTAACTTATCATAATCGAAATCAGAGCATAAATCTATAACATCTACTCACTCTGGTTGTTTTGATGTAATTTTTTTGAAGAATTTTGAACAAATATTTCAGATTTGTTCTTCATCAAAATCGATGTAAATCTTAATTTGTAGCTCCGATCTATAAACTGATTTGAGATTTGATATCAGCAAATCACCGTCTCTATTACCCATAGATTTAATTTTAATTTCAACCACTCTTAATTTTTTATTTTATTTTGTTCTTGATAGACGAAATTTGTTTTCAATTGTTTAAACAATAACAACAAATGCAATTTTATGACTCAAACTGTATATCTAATTGAAAATTATGCTTTCAATTTTATTGGCAGTTCAATCTTCTACCATAGATTGATTATGTTGAAAGAAACATTTACTGGAAATGATATTTGTTGGCTGCTATCCATGCTGAGTAGGAGGAGGAGCAACAAAGAAATATAACATCTTATTTACTTTAACAACAAATGATAGCGAGCGATGAATTAGCAACAACTTCATCTCCAGCAACAAGCACTTCTTAGTCAATCCCAGGGTTCAAATCATCACCTCGTCCAGCAAGATAAAGTTGTTGGTGTAGGAAACATATCATTAGATGGTAGCATGTCAAACTCTTTCCGAGGAAATGATCAGGTTTTCCTTTTCTTCATATGAATTTCTAGTATAAATCTTTTACTTTTTTACTTGGTCGAATTTCTAGTGTTTTCTTCTGTTTGTGGCCATTGTTCTTAATGATGATTAATTTGGTATCTTTTAAGAATTCAAAAAATCCGACTAGGCGAAAAAGGAAGCAACCAGTGTCATCTTACGTCCCGCCAATTCGCCAGAACTGCAAACACAGCTGGTCCTTCTCCTGGTTCTGCACCCTCCACACCTTCAACTCACACGCCAGGAGATGTGCCTTCAGTACAACCTGGTGTTAATTCCTCAAAGGCGTTAATAATGTTTGGATCCGATGGAATTGGACCTCTAGCCTCACCATCAAATCAGCTGGTAAGCAGATAAGTTCGCAAAGTGAATTTTGGGAGCACTCCATTTTATCAATGGGATGATAACGATCCTTATTTGCAGGCTGATTTTGTGGAGGATGGATCCCTTGATGATAATGTTGAGTCATTCATATGTGATGAAAATGATGCTAGAGATCCTGTAAGCCATGGTATGGATATCAGTCAAGGAAAATAACTTTGTTTTTTGTTATACACTGGCATGAGCATTCTTTTCTAAGAAACGGTCAAGAGCAGAGTAGCTAGTAGTTAGTAACGAGATTCTGTTGTTGATTATTTAGTTTTTTAGCCATTCTTATTAATTTGAGCTTAATTGATGGATGCCCTCTTGGTTTGTATCAGGTTTCACATTTACCGAGGTTGGTTTTTTTCGAGCAAGTACGAGTAAAGTGGTCTGTTGCCATTTTTCATCGGATGGAAAGCTACTCGCCAGTGGTGGGCATGATAAAAAGGTGTAGGCTTGTGTATTTGGAATTATTGTTATGTGGTAGTGCCAGATGTAACGTACATGTTAACATGAACTTGTTCCGTTAATTTGAAATTGCAGGTTGTACTTTGGCACACAGATTCCTTCAAGCCTAAAACAACCCTGGAAGAACATTCCTTGCTGATCACTGATGTTCGCTTCAGTCCAAGTATGCCACGCTTGGCTACCTCCTCATTCGACAAAACTGTCAGGGTCTGGGATGCAGACAATGTTAGTATATCCCTTTTCTCCTTTCTTCCAAATATATAATATATATCACATTGACTGTAATTGTGGGTCCATGTTCACTGCATACTTTTATGGGGCATTCTGCTCCTGTAATGTCACTAGACTTTCACCTAAATAAAGATGATCTCTTATGCTCATGCGATGGGGACGTTTTGCGAAAAAGTTGAGTTATGCAGCAATTACTTTGTTCATTTTGTGTTAAAAGTCATGTCCATTATGTGCAGTAATTTATGTATGTTAGGACTGGAAATGTATGGTCTTCAAGGTGCTTAGGAAAGTGATGATGGCTAAATATTTCTTACTAAATATTATATAGTTAGTATTTACATGCCACTATATATGTGTAACTACTGGTTACACATGCCACTATGCACGTGTAACTCCTAATTACACATTCAACAGGCATGTGTAACTCTTAGTTACACTACCCATATTCATGTGTAACTCTCAGTTACACAAGTCAGGTGCATCTGTAACTCTTAGTTACACTACCCATATTCATGTGTAACTCTCAGTTACACAAGTCAGGTGCATCTGTAACTCTCAGTTACACATGATATATGCATGTGTAACTCCTATTTACAGTAGAAACATGCATGTGTAACTCCTAGTTACACATGATAAAATGAACAAATTTGCAACCAAAAAATTCTGCATGCTACGTATCCAAGTCATATGCATGTGTAATTGTCAATTACACATGACAGATGCATGTGTAATTTTCAATTACACATGACAGATGCATGTGTAACTCCCAATTACACATGCTAATATAGGTTATCATTAACTTTCTGTGATCTTTGTTCTATAATTTTTCCTTACAATTTTTCTATATAACTCCTCGTCTTTTGACGTTAACTTCGTATTGCAAATAGGAAAATTTGAGCTTCATATCATGGATGGAGAGTTTGATGATCCTCAGATTGTAGTTATGCTTGTTGAAAACGGGAAGGGGAAGACGACATTTCTTTGCTTGCTGGTACACCTTTTTAGATCCCTCTCTTATTGTTTTTCGTTTCAAATTCTATGTCTAAACTGCGCATTTATTCACATTACACAAGCAGGATGCATGTGTAGCTCTGAATTACACTAGACAGATGCAAGAGTATCTTCTAGTTACAAATGCCAATTATGAACAAACCTTGTAACCAAAAAATTACGCATGCCAGTTACACAAGCTTTTATGGATGTGTAACTCTTAGTTACACATGTCAGGTGCATCTGTAACTCTCAGTTACACATATTATATGCATGTGTAACTACTCTTTACACTAGACAGATGCATGTGTAACTCCTAGTTACACATGCTAAAATGAACAAACTTGCAACCAAAAAATTCCACATGCTACGTATCCAAGTCATATGCATGTGTAACTGTAAATTACACATGATAGATGCATGTGTAACTCCAAGTTACACATGCTAAGATGGGTTATCATGTGTCTTTTCTGTGATCTTTGTTCTATAATTTTTCCTTACAATTCTCGTATAATATTATTATTTTTGCTTTTTATTCATCCAACCTAATCCATGGATGTTTATTTCGTTGCAGATATGCAAGCATTTTGGAATGAGGAAGACAAAAAAGAAAGGCAAAACTTCTAGTATAGGTTTCAGTGGCTTATTTCTAGTGTTTTAACTCATTTATTGTGTTCAGTAACGATCGATTACTATAGCTGGTAAACAGATATATTATTGTAAATGAATATTAATGCGATAGATGCATTTTTTTGTATATTTTTTTTTTGTTGTGTAACTGTTGACTACAAAAAAATGTATGTGTAACTTGTGGATGCACTTGTCATATGTATGTGTAACTTCTTATTACACATGTCATATGGATGTGTAACTTTTAGTTACACACTATTGAATACACAAAATGAATGTGTAATTTTTATACATGTGTAACTTCCAGTTACACTTGCAATATCAATGTGGTCGGAGGTGGTGGTGAGAAGTGGTCGGTCGACGACGGCGGCGATCGGCGGCGGTGGTGGTTGATGGTGGTCGAAGGTGGTTTCCGGCAGTGGTGGTCGGAGGTGGTTGGCGGTGGCTGTGGTGTTCGGAGGTGGTTGGGGCTGTGGTGGCCGGCGGTTGTTGTTGTCGGCGGTGGTGGTTGGTGGCGGTGGTGGTCGGAGGTGGTTTCCGGTGGTGGTGGTCGGAGGTGGTTGGCGGTGGTTGTGGTGGTCGGAGGTGGTTGGCGGTGGTTGGAACATCATCACATAATATTTTAATAATTTTGGGCCTAAATTTAAATTTTATTTAATTATGGGCTTCACAATAAACATAAGGGTATCAAGGTCTTTTAATAATTTGGGGCCTAGATTTAAACTTCTTTTAATTAAGGACCTCATATTATGGGTTATCCATGGGTTAGGCCTTAGCCTAATTTTCCCGATTGAAATATACTTAGGTGGTCAGTTGAAAATCTTCTCAAGAGATCAAGAATTTCAAGTTGGGTATAAATAGGAAGGCTGTTTTTAGGCATACCTAAATCTTAATAGACATACTGAATAAAGACAAAAAAGGATGTCAAATAACAAAATCAGAAACCCCCTTACCCAAAACTTTTTATAATGGAAAATATGCCCTTTGTGAGAAAAAAATTTCTTGATTCAATGGAGGACGAGGAGGGTCATTCT
Source organism: Papaver bracteatum (assembly GCA_023529315.1). Lineage (NCBI taxonomy): Eukaryota > Viridiplantae > Streptophyta > Magnoliopsida > Ranunculales > Papaveraceae > Papaver > Papaver bracteatum. The sequence goes on along the minus strand of JAJJWX010001704.1, from coordinate 58,258 downwards.
TCATCTAAAAAACCTAGGAAATTACATATCAACTACAACAATGATCCAGAAATAGCTGATTTCTTAGATTATGAGAATGATTTTTACTCAAACTCAAACTCAAGATGATAACTTTTGTGAGCCAAATCCAGATGATGAATACATAAATGAGGAACCCAATGCTTCTAACACACATGTACACTTCTATTTTATGTTTAATCTCACTTTTGTAGCTTGGAATCATCAAAAAATTGTATTTTTCATCATGGTTCGGCGAACCAGGACTATGTTCGGCTTAAAAATATAAGCCGAACCCACTAAATTGATGAACAATTCGGCTAGCTGAATTTGTTAACGTTATACGCCGAATTTTCCAACTTCCAACCTATTTGCAAGATCCTAGTTCGGCTTATATTAAAGTCTAATAACAAGCCGAACCTATTTCTGAGAGTTAGGTTCGGTTTTCACTGTAAATATCGTATCGGCCGAACTATATTTTTTAACAAGTTCGGCTCATATTAAAAAAATCACATCAGACGAACATGATACTGATTTTCCATGAAACACTTAAATTTATACACATTTAGGGGTTAGGCTTTTTATTAAATATGTTTTATATTGTGCAACCTTTTCATAGGATGAACCAAACAAAAAAAGTGGAAATTACTAAAAGTGTTAAAAAAGTGAAGTCTAATGATGGAGAATACCAAGGTCCATATTAAACTCAATGAGATCTTATGTTCAACTTCAAGAGAATGGAAATACAAACACAACGCAAAAACAATGAGGTCATTCCGACAGCGGACGGAAAATTTATGGTCAAAACAAGATCGAAAAACTTGAGTGTGCAAAGAGAAGGTTCGGCTGATAACTCAACAACACGAGCTAGCCGAACCTAGAGCCTGCAAATCAATATTTTCGAAGTGTTTACATAGAGAGGTTCGGCTTGAAAGTGATCTAATCGAGTCAGCCGAACCTGACAACCACCTGGGGTAAATTTCACTTCTCAGATTCGGCTGGGAAGGTTTGCAAGGTATTAGCCGAACCTGACACTGTTATGGGACGTATTTAATACACATTTTGGGGTTCGGCTAAAAATTGACATTTACGGTTTAGCCGAACTGTTCATAGACACTTTCAGGGGGGGAATTTCAAGAACAGTTCAGCTCAAAACTCAACTCAATTATCAGCCGAACCCGCTACTGTAACCGTCAAAAACCCTAAGTTTTTAGCAGTTTAACCCATTCAACCCATGAAAAACAACAATTAAAAGATTGGGTTTGTAGGGAATACCTTCTTATCCTCATTTCAGTATTTGGAGCTTTAAATGGTTGAATTTCCGATTCAATTTCTGGTTCAATTGTAGTTTTTACACCTTAATCTTCAATTGGTTCTTCTTCTTTAATTCATGGATTGGAAGAGGATTTAGAGCACCTAACGTTTTCTTTTTTCTTTGTACGATCCATTATATAGTTCAATTTAACCGATGATCGAATTTTCACGAATCGATAATTAATTACGGCGATGAAAAAAAAAATCTTAGAGAAAAAGAAGGTGATTTGGATGGGGGAAGAAGAAGAGATGTTTATGATAGTTTATTTTTTTATTTTAGGTTCAAGGGTATATAGGTAATTGAACTATCCAATAGACACCCCTTGTAAGGTCACCTAGGATGGGAAAACTATTTTGTATGCCTTGAAAGTTTTTGGTATGCCTAAAAACAACCTTCATAAATTGATTGAAAGCCTCAACATGAGTTATTTCCTAGGATAATTATCCGCTTGTATGCAAATGGGTCTTTAAGTTTTTCTTGACGGTATGTGAAGCAACACCTAGTCATAACAAACGGGTGTAAGATGATTCATGTGGTTGACTTACGTGTTGTTGCAGGGGTATTGTGAGTTGCATTAGGTATACGAAATAGTCAAGTATTATCTCATTATATGGTGAAAATTGGCCAAGGTCATGGGTTCTTACTATTGGTTGGTAGTATCTTTTTGTATAAAAAGAAGTCTCATGTTCTCGCTTTCACTTTTCCACGTAATATTTTTGTTTCTTTATTATTGTAACAACAAAGTTAATTAATCAGTACATACCAAGCCTATAACTTTGATCGTGGGAAATAATATACAACATGTGAGGTTTACTAAAAGGTGGTGGTACTCATATATATAATCGTTAATTGGTACCGAAAGCAGGTTAAATATGTTACATATCTAACAATCTAAATTTTAACCTGTTCATAATTTTTTTTTTAGAAGATGTCCCATTCTTTCCTTTTGGAGTTTAAGTTATTAAAAATGGAAAAAGCTTGGATGAAATCCTTTCTTATATATTTTGACGACCATTAAGTTTGTATGACAATAATCAAAGGACATAATTTCCTATAAGTCTTAAAAGGCTACTACGACCGAGTTTGGATCTTTTCTGAGTTAGCAATAGACAAAAGACGATTACGCAAGCGCTAAACTGAATCATAAAGGTCTCAAATGTTTTCATATTAGATTTAAATATGATATTTTCCATCATATTTTTATTTATGAAATATCTTAAGAAGCTTAGGATATTCTTAAAGATGTTTACGAAGGTGGTACAACTAGAAAAAAATCGGACTTCAAAATATTTCAAGTCATTGGGAAACCTTCATGTGGGAGCAAATGATGCTTTTGATTATTTCATTTATAGACTTTCAAAATCCATCGTGCATCGCATGATCTAAGCAAAATTTACCATAATTATGAAGTTAATCAACAGATATCAGATAGTTACCTTCTCACTTTGAATCAATAACATATGATATTGCAGAAGCTAAAGATCTTTTCAAGTTGTGTGGATTTAAATTTATTGCAAAATAGAAAGTTTTTGAAGATAGAAGAGCGACGCTCAAAATTCAAAAAATACTTTATTTTGTTATCAAAGAGAAGGTTGAAAAAACGGGTAAAAATATTTCTCGTAATAATTATATAGTCTTGACTCGGAAAGTAAAGATGAATATGATTGTAATCTTATCTTTCCAAATGGATATGATTGTTTCACCTATTTTTGATGGGTTAAGTAATGAGTACCCTGATTGTGATTGGAGGATGAAAAATTCCATAGATAACTTCATGAAAGCGTATGAGCTGCGAGTTATAAACGTGGAGACAATGATAAAACATTTTAGATGTTTTAAACTTCGAAAAGATCTCGAAATATTGAGAAAAAACTATCTACAACATAAGTAATATAATCAACAAATACTTAGTCTTGAAGATGAAATGTGTGAGTACTTATTCGAGAAGGGCAACTTAAAAAATAACTAGATATATTAAAGAATTCTGAGATGAACGTGTCTATTGAAGTTAGACGAGAAAAGCAAGTTTAAAGATGAGACAAAACAAAATTATTCGGAATTAAGCACTAATATAGTAATATCCCTTACCCATATCTTTTATTTTTGTGGGCGAAATATTATTTAGAATTGATAGGTTTGTAAAGATTTAATCTACCTTTTACCTAAGTTTTTTTTTTTTTTTTCAAAACCCAAATCGGATAATTTGATTATAAACCTAGCTAAATGATGATTTCAAATGTAAAATAAGTAGACAAAATGCATAAAACAAAAACATAATCTACCCATTTTGAAGTAAACAACCTTCAGATGTACAAAAGTGATAAGGTAATTTTTTTTAAATAAAATGATTAGTCACTAATACGAAGTTGTTATATACCTCATAATCAACCTCCATTTCTTACCCGATGACATCATTGACGTGGACATAATTTAAATTATTTATCAAGAAATGGTAAATCCTTTGGAATCACGAAAGTTTCCCATGCTGACAATTGGACCTAATTTAGATTTTAATGCAATTATTTCATTAGATGAAAAAGTTGGTGGCAATTCTCCTTCAACAAAATCCATGCTAGATTTCAGTGAATGTGTCAATTCTTGTGAATTACTTCAAGCTCCTTAAGTTGGTGTTGAATTTACTTGGTCCAATTGTCAGCATGGGCAAAAAAGGATTCTATGTAACCTAGATAGAGCAATGTTCAATATGGAATGGTTAAGGTTACATAGTGATCGGGGGTATAAAGTGGGTATTAGAATAGTTTCAGATTACTCACCTCTAATGGGTGGATGTGTTAATAATCCTAAACCTTCTAATGTACCTCTGAGATTCCAAAAAATGTGGCTGGAGCATTGTAGCGCCCCATAATCTAGCAGCTGACTAATCCAATAAATTAACTAAATAAAAAGGCACTAAAATCTAAAACATGCACTTAAGCATTCAGTTAAGAAATGCGATACAGAACTTAACCCAAATCTAACCCCGCTCAGAAATATATATACAAGATCTTCTCTCAAATGATACATATATAATAGCCAATTGATTTTTAAATAAAATATACAACATAATAAATATAGCAGAAGATAATCAACTAACGAAGTCAACCCGTGAAGCTTTCGCTGTGCAACCCTGATCTGTCACAGAAACTGAAGTGGGAATAATTAACATTTAACCTTCTAAGTAATCATAGGCAAGATTTGGAAAACAATACATGTTTTTCCAAAAACATTAAACAATAACTAAGTCACTGAAATAATCATACATGTATATGGACAAACTCCTTCTTCAAACAATGTATAATATGGTTGTAAATCCCTACCCGGAAATTCACACCTAATAGCTATGGATGCCACCAAGACCATGATGACCAATACTCTAAACAATAAAAGCTGAATTAAAGTAGGTATAAATGTGAAGGAGCGTATAATATATACCACAAGTGGAAATTCTCATTTCCCATAACAATTCATATTGACAACAAAACAATACAAGTCCTTTCCACATCATGGAAAGATTCACCAAATCGACATGATTATCATAATGCATTTTAAACAAAACATGGAATGCAGAAACAGACAATGCATGAGTTTGTTAAGCATAAAATTTTATAAAAGCAACAATAATGAATACAAAGAGTTAAATGCATTCCCACACCTTTTGATGGCAAGCCACGCCTACCTCGAGATCGACGATCCACTAGTTCATTCTTTGAGTCGATCGTTGTTAATAACTAACTGTTAATCACACAAGAAATCTAAGAATCTAGCCAAAATGGCTCATACAAGAATCATATAGTTCTATCTCACAATTGTAGGCCCATTTATGATTCTACACCTTTTCATTATCTATTATTAGCAAATCTAAGGTTTACTAATTCAATTAGGTTGGTTCTATAATCTATTAGCTAAGTCTTATGAAAGTCTACAACTTTGTAGAAGAAGTCAAAGGTCAATTCGGACCATAAGTAGTCCAAAACATCAATATAAGATAACTAGTCTAAAGCCCAAGCCCACTTAAACAAACCCATTAATAAGGGCCTGGCCCAACTGGGTTAATCTAACGGTCACTAACGTTTGAACTAACAGTCAAGAGTCAACTAACAATCAACGTCCAAGTCAAGTCGAGGTCAAGGGTCAATTAATCAAAGTCTAAAGTCCAAATCGGTTAACTAGTCAACTCAAGGGTTAACTCAGTCAACGAGTCAAACATGAATCGGCCTGGGTCAACTCAGTCAACAAGACTAATTTAGTTAAGTCAGATTCACTTTTGACTCAGTCAGATTAACTGAGTCAGCTGACTGGGATGACTAAGGGTAAAGTTAAGCCATAACACAGGCCAAAACACAACCGTAACATTACTAACTCACTAATCTAATTCTAACCTGCATCTCAGTTCAATTTTACTCATTTCAAAAGCAATTCATTTATTCATTCAATAACTTCAAACTTTATTTACAATACAAACTAAGATTACCTGCAAATGCAGTAGTAGCAGGCTTTAAAGAGACTATTAAACTGCGATTCTACACGTCATTAATCTAAAACAACTTCATAAAACATTCTCAAATTCAATTCAGCTGAACTTCATAATTTAAATACAAACACAAGTTCAGCTTACCTAAAAGTGCAGTAACTACAATATCCACAAGGCTTCAACTCAACACTCAAACTTCAACTACAACTCTCATTTGATTACACTTCACTTCTAACTGAATTTCAACCTCAACCTCATCATAAACAAAAACTCCAACAACTGTAACACCAGTTCATTATATCTTGTCCTCCACTGCAGTTTCACATACATAACTTCATCTGCCCACAACTGCTGCATAAATTATCAATTACAATCCCAGTAACTCTGCACCTCCATCATTCACTAATGTCCCCTGCAGTTTTAGCATTACAGACAACACCAACACCACTAATAATTCTAAATCCCTTTAACAGATACCGTAAGAATCACACAATCTTCCTTCCACATCCAAACTCCACATGAACCCTATCACTGAATATCAACATAACCCTAACTACAACTACCTGCATCTCCACTCCATCTGCAACTCAAGCTTTAGTTCCGTTAGCACCAATAAACTCTATAATTGAAACAACTCGATTCAGAAACTATAATTAAATCAACTTAGAAGTTTACTCAAGCATTAGCATCCTCTGAATTGTTATTTCCCCAATTCATCTCCACTGAACCCTAAATTATCACTTCAAATCTTGAAATTGATCACCACCATCAATTTTTTCACTTGTAATACTCATACCATCTCAAATACAGGCTAACTACAACCACAGTTACTCAATCACCTCTCTTGAAATCATTCATTCATCCGACTATAATAACAACAATATTAACAGCTTCCTTAACTCATCTCATAAATTAACTACATCATATTATACACAATTCAACACTAAGTACAGAAGTTAAACGACAGAGAGACTTACCCATTAACTAGATTCCTTTCAATTGCAAATTCACAAACTAATTCCGCTGAAACCTAATTATAATTTGGGGAAGAACTTATAAATCGTTACTGTCTTCAATATCCAATTCAAACCCAGAACATCAATTAACTCTTTAATTAAGCAAACCCATCTTGTAATTCTGTCTATATCTTCTTAATTATTACTCAAACCAAACACCAACACAACATGCAGAAACCCTAATTTCTGTTTTAGGGAAGAACATAACCCTAACTCTTCAATTCATCCACAAATCAACCTCAGAACCTTGATTGAACAACAACCCTTTCGTTCTTTATCCTTCAACAACACTATATCATCATCAAATCCACACAAACCCTAACTTAGGTTTACAGAAACATCACTATCATATTCTTACCGTTTCAATTAACCACAACATAAACACTTACTCCTTCGAACCCTCGAACTACACACTTCCTAATAATCGTTCACCTCAAACTTACGCTTAACTGAAATCGACAGAAAGAGAAGAAGGAGAGGAAGAACAGAGAGAAGAGAAAAGAAGGAAGAAGAAGAAAGAGAAAGAGAAAGAAGATGAGAAGAATGAACTCTTCTCGATCGGTTTGGTGGAGATATGGCCGACAGAAAATGTTATAGGCACCCGTCCAAACGATAAGGGCAGCCATGCGATTTAAGGCAAAGTGATTAATTTTCCCTTCATACAAAATTGATAATATCTTCTTCATCCGATATCCGATTAACACGTCTGGGTAGTCCAAACTGGGTAACTTTTCGAGATATATTTAACGATACTAGTTTCGTATCTAAATTGTTGTTATATTAATTTATATGAATTAATGTTCGTGTTAAACTAATCGAGTCATTAGTGGCTAAGACGTCTCTTGACTGGTCTAATAGCATTGACGAGCTTGAGGGTCCTTACATTCTCCCCACCTTATAACATTTTTGTCCTCGAAAATCAAACCATCCTTCTGGTCTTCAAAACTCCCCGCCTTAAAGAATACTCCCATCTCTTGTCTAAGCGCAAACAACATAAAACAAATCACAACCTATATGGCTTTCTATAACTAAAATCTACAATTTGTAGCTCTAGGTTCAACTACACTGATTTAGATTCTATCAAATAGGGAAGCCTAAGTTTCTTACATGAAGTTATGTAATGGAAATTATCTATCTCTTTAAATTTATGTCAGAAATTTCTATGTCAATAACTTATTGGTTCTAAGTACTTTTAGAAGATATTCAACAATAAAGTTTCTCATTAAAATTTGGGATCTATTAGTTCACTAATAGAAGCAAGTTTTCCTTTAATGCCTAGTGATACAAGAATGCAGTTGCCCTGTCTAGGTTCGCGACGCCTGACAATGCCTACTACCTAACAAGTATCACCTGAACATATCAGAATTACCAACCTCACTATTCCCCAGTGCTGGATTAACTAAGTATTAATTTATTAAGATTAATGAGTCTCTAAACTTTTATCTTTACTAGTGTATGTCTGATAAATTTACTGTGTAAAATATATAAGCAGTTCTCATCATTTTAAGAAATTTAGTTATTCGAATTATTTATCTTACCTTTTATTTTATTATTATTTATTTATTTTAATGAAATCGAATTTTAATTCCAAATGAGACTATATTATTATAACTAGATAGATTTTAAATTCATGTACTATTAAAGGGTAACTGAATGTTATAACTATTATCCAAAAGTTACTTTATACTGTTGTATGTATTTGTTTATTTCATCGTGTGACTTGATATGAATAAATAACCGTTAACTTTTTTCATAGTTGTTTGGGATTAATATTTTATTATTATTATAACATTTATTTTCTTATTGCTTAGACCGAGAAAAGTTAATCGTAGTTAATCATAATGGCAAGTTTATTTTTTATTATTAACACTAAATTGATTTGATTTAACTTTATTTCCTTAAATTTATTCTAGTGCCAAGTAATCCCTAAGTTGTATTATTAATAAAAATTATATTTTTCTAATACAGTACTAACATAAAATTATTATCCAAATGATATTTACAATAACTCTAAATTTTTACAATAATTAGTATTAGACAGTATTATAATTTGCTTATTTAATCGAAAATTATTGTCTTAATTATACTATCATTTTCATTATTGTTTTATCAAATTTTATTTTTGATTACTAGCGTAACTAACATACAATCAAAATAATTATTTAGTAATGATACTTAGTTTAATTTTATTAATCCCTAATCTTGTAAATATAATTTTACTTTCACGAAAAGATTGATATAGCAGATTTTATTTATTCAGATTGAATCTTTAATATAGTATATCTTGTTACATATTGCCTTAGTAATTTAATATGATTAAATTTGAGTCTGTATAACATTTTTTTTTTAAAATATGTCTTAATAGTCTTTAGATTTTGATATTAATAATGAGTATCTTATTCATAGACAAATTTACTCTCCTTTAAGTCTAATTTTGTACTAAGCATTTAAGTATTATAATTCTCACTTCATGTGAATAATTTAGTGATTTAATGAATCATTTACTGAACAAAAGATAATGTGTGTATAAGATTGTTTACATGTTAAGTCTTTATTTTATGCACTATATGACCTCACGTTCTTAATCCTACCTAATAAGTCTTATATTAATTATCTGGTTTGAACGCAAAATGCATAATTCTAATTTGCTATTAGTTAACTTTGCAAAATTTAATCATAGATAAGTACTAATAATTTCCCATTGCTATTTAATTCTCATCATTATTTTATCGCTATATATTTGCTAATGAGATTTTAATTTAAGTTATGCTTAATATAATATTAATTTAAATTCTAACAATTTAATTTCATCATACTAATTTTCCATTTCAAAAGATAATTAAATCTATTTACGAAGAAGGATCCTAACAATATACGAATTTATTTTCTTTTAATTCTAATATTACACTAAATATCCGATTGTTATTATTACTATTTCATGTATGTTTGTTTCATTTTAAAAGATTTACTGGATCATTTATTAGATTTAAGATAATTTCGGTACCAAATTACTAACAAATTGAATCTTTTCATTTTATATATTATATCCTCGTTTTCTTAAGTCTAACGTCTAACAAGTATTATATTATTTAATCTAGATTAAACGCAAAACATATATCTCTAATTTGTAATTAGTTTAATTTACAAAATTTAAACGTAAATAGCGTTACCAACTTTCCACAATTATTTAATTAATTATAGTTATTATTTTTATCGTTATATATATCCCCACTAAAATTTCAGTTAAGTTTAATACGATACTAATTGATAAATGCTAACATTGTTATATTAAAAATCATTATTACTATTATTATCATCTATAATCGTTATTATAATATTTTTGTTATTAACATTGATTATTGAACTATTATTCAAATTATTCTTACAAATATAGGTTGTTTACTCTTCATAAAATGTGTTCAATAAATTCTCATGTGATTTACAAGTTCTATCAATAATACTAATCTCACTATTTTTATAGCATTAATTATTTATGTGTGCATACTTTAAAAATTATTCACAATCCTTATTAGCTAAAGCTATTGGTGTACCCTATAATTTTTACTTCTGTACAAATACAAACAATCAAACAAACAAATCAATCAATCAATTAAATATTTTAATTATTGATAGCTTTTAGTGATTAAGATTTATCTCTCAACCCAACCCAGTTCTAAACCAATCTAGTTCACTAACTGGCACTGGCTATTCCTATTGTCTACCATATAAGATCTAATAGTGAGCTCTGATACCAACTTTTGTAGCGCCCCCTAAGCTAGCAGCTGACTAATCAAATAAATTAACTAAATAAAAAGGCACTAAAATCTAAAACATGCACTTAAGCATTCAGTTAAGAAATGCGATACAGAACTTAACCCAAAGCTAACCCCACTCAGAAATATATATACAAGATCTTCTCTCAAATGATACATATATAATAGTCAATTGATTTTTAAATAAAATATAAAACATAATAAATATAACATAAGATAATCAACTAACGAAGTCAACCCGTGAAGCTTTCGCTGTGCAACCCTGATCTGTCACAGAAACTGAAGTGGGAATAATTAACATTTAACCTTCTAAGTAATCATAGGCAAGATTTGGAAAACAATACATGTTTTTCCGAAAACATTAAACAGCGACTAAGTCACTGAAATAATCATACATGTATATGGACAAACTCCTTCTTCAAACAATGTATAATATGGTTGTAAATCCCTACCCGGAAATTCACACCTAATAGCTATGGATGCCACCAAGACCATGATGACCAATACTCTAAACAATAAAAGCTGAATTAAAGTAGGTATACATGTGAAGGAGCGTATCCTATATACCACAAGTGGAAATTCTCATTTCCCATAACAATTCATATTGACAACAAAACAATACAAGTCCTTTCCACATCGTGGAAAGATTCACCGAATCGACAGGATTATCATAATGCATTTTAAACAAAACATGGAATACAAAAACAGACAATGCATGAGTTTGTTAAGCATAAAATTTTATAAAAGCAATAATAATGAATACAAAGAGTCAAATGCATTCCCACACCTTTTAATGACAAGCCACGCCTACCTCGAGATCCACGATCCACTGGTTCATTCTTTGAGTCGATCGTTGTTAATAACTAACTGTTAATCACACAAGAAGTCTAAGAATCTAGCCAAAATGGCTCATACAAGAATCATATAGTTCCATCTCACAATTGTAGGCCCATTTATGATTCTACACCTTTTCATTATCTATTGTTAGCGAATCTAAGGTTTACTAAATCAATTAGGTTGGTTTTATAATCTATTAGCTAAGTCTTATGAATGTCTACAACTTTGTAGAAGAAGTCAAAGGTCAATTCGGACCATAAGTGGTCCAAAACATCAACATAAGATAACTATCCTAAAGCCCAAGCCTACTTAAACAAACCCATTAATAAGGGCCTGACCCAACTGGGTCAATCTAATGGTCATTAACGGTTGAACTAACAGTCAAGAGTCAACTAACAGTCAACGTCCAAGTCAAGGTCAAGGGTCAATTAATCAAAGTCTAAAGTCCAAATCGGTCGACTAGTCAACTCAAGGTTTAACTCGGTCAACGAGTCAAACATGAATCGGTCTGGGTCAACTCAGTCAACAAGACTGATTCAGTTAAGTCAGATTCACTTTTGACTCAGCTGACTGGGATGACTAAGGGTAAAGTTAGGCCATAACACAGGCCAAAACACAACCGTAACATCACTAACTCACTAATCTAATTCTAACCTACATCTCAGTTCAATTTTAATCATTTCAAAAGCAATTCATTTATTTATTCAATAACTTCAAACTTTATTTACAATACAAACTAAGATTACCTGCAAATGCAGTAGTAACAGGCTTCAAAGAGACTATTGAACTGCGATTCTACACGTCATTAATCTAAAACAACTTCATAAAACATTCTCAAATTCAACTCAGCTGAACTTCATAATTTAAATACAAACTCAAGTTCAGATTACCTAAAAGTGCAGTAGCTGCAATATCCACAAGGCTTCAACTCAACACTCAAACTTCAACTACAACTCTCATTTGATTACACTTCACTTCTAACTGAATTTCAACCTCAACCTCATCATAAACAAAAACTCCAACAACTGTAACACCAGTTCATTATATTTTGTCCTCCACTGCAGTTTCACATACATAACTTCATCTGCCCACAACTGCTGTATAAATTACCAATTAAAATCCCAGTAACTCTGCACCTCCATCATTCACTGACGTCCCCTGCAGTTTCAGCATTACAGACAACACCAACACCACTAAAAATTCTAAATCCTTTTAACAGAGACCGTAAGATTCACACAATCTTCCTTCCACATCCAAACTCCACATGAACCCTATCACTGAATATCAACATAACCCTAACTACAACTACCTGCAGCTCCACTCCATCTGCAACTCAAGCTTTAGTTCCATTAGCACCAATAAACTCTATAATTGAAACAACTCGATTCAGAAACTAAAATTAAATCAACTTAGAAGCTTACTCAAGCATTAGCATCTTCTGAATTGTTATTTCCCCAATTCATCTCCACTGAACCCTAAATTATCACTTCAAATCTTGAAATTGATCACCACCATCAATTTTTTCACTTGTAATACTCATACCATCTCAAATACAGGCTAACTACAACCACAGTTACTCAATCACCTCTCTTTAAATCATTCATTCATCCGACTATAATAACAACAGTATTAATAGCTTCCTTAACTCATCTCATAAATCAATTACATCATACTATACACAATTCAACACTAAGTTCAGAATTTAAACAACAGAGAGACTTACCCATTAACTAGCTTCCTTTCAATTGCAAGTTCACAAACCAATTCCGCTGAAACCTAATTATAATTTGGGGAATAACATATAAATCGTTACTGTCTTCAATCTCCAATTCAAACCCAGAACATCAATTAACTCTTTAATTAAGCAAACCCATCTTGTAATTCCGTCTATATCTTCTTAATTCTTACTCAAATCGAACACCAACACAACATGCAGAAACCCTAATTTCTGTTTTAGGGAAGAACAGAACCCTAACTCTTCAATTCATCCACAAATCAACCTCAGAACCTTGATTCAACAACAACCCTTTCGTTATTTACCCTTCAACAACACTATATCATCATCAAATCCACACAAACCCTAACTTAGGTTTACAGAAACATCACTATCATCTTCTTCCCGTTTCAATTAACCATAGAATAAACACTTACTCCTTCAAACCCTCGAACTACACACTTCCTAATAATCGTTCACCTCAAACTTACGCTCAACTGAAATCGACATAAAGAGAAGAAGGAGAGGAAGAACAGAGAGAAGAGAAAAGAAGGAAGAAGAAGAAAGAGAAAGAAGATGAGAAAAATGAACTCTTCTCAATTAGTTTGGTGGAGATATGGCCGACAGAAAATGCTAAAGGCACCCGTCCAAACGATAAGGGCAACCATGCGATTTAAGGCAAAGTGACTAATTTTCCCATCATACAAAATTGATAATATCTTCTTCATCCGATATCCGATTAACACGTATGAGTAGTCCAAACTGCGTAACTTTTCGAGATCTATCCAATGGTACTAGTTTCGTATCTAAATCGTTGTTATATTAATTTATACGAATTAACGTTCGTGTTAAACTAATCGAGTCATTTGTGGCTAAGACGTCTCTTGACTGGTCTAATAGCATTGACGAGATTGAGGGTCCTTACAAGCATGAAGGTTTTATGAAGGTGGTTGAAGACTGTTGGAATGAATCAGCAAATGGTGATCCTGCTTTTATCTTCATGTATAAACTTAAGATATTAAAAGTTGTCTTAAAAGATTGGAACTGGAAGGTTTTTGGTAATGTACAACAAAAAATTAAGGAGGCTGAGGAGATGGTAAAGGAGAAAATGAAAAAGTCTGATGATAATCCTCATGATGAACAAGCACTGATAGATTTAGTTTTAGCTCAGAATGACTTGAATTCCAAAGAAGTCCATCATTATATTATGTTGAAGCAAAAATCAAGAATCAAATGGATTACAGTAGGTTCTTCTAACACCAATTGTTTTCATACCAATGTTAAACTAAGGCAAACAAAGAACATGATATATGAACTGGAGGATGAAGATGGCAATATGATTACTGATTAGGGGAAAATTGCAGATTTGCTGGTTGATTTCTTTCAAAAAAAGTTTAAATTCCAATAAGTTAGTAATGATGATGATTTGCTTGATGTTATTCCAAAATTAGTAACAGAAGATGACCAAATTATGTTGGAAAACATTCCTGAGATAGAAGAGATCAAACAAGCAGTATTTGATATGAATGAAGATGGAGCACCTGGACCTGATAGCTTCTCAAGAGTCTTTTATAAAGCTTGCTGGGATATTATAAAAAATGATTTGTTGTGTGCAGTTCAATATTGTTGGAGAAGGAAATAAATTTCAAGGGGTATGAATTTTAATTTCTTAGTGCTTCTTCCTAAAATTCATGGTGCTAAAAAGCCAGGGAAATTCAGGCCAATTGGATTAAGTAATTTTCTCTTCAAGATATTTACAAAAAATTTAGCTACAAGATTGAATGGTCTAATGAACAGATTAGTGTCAGTTCAACAAGCAGCTTATATAAAAGGCATAAGTATACATGAACAGGTTATGATGGCTTCTGAATTGGTAAATGAGATGAAGCACATAAGAAGAGGATGGAATGTAGGCTTGAAGCTTGACATATCACAGTCATATGACTCAGTTAACTGGGATTTCTTGTTTAAGGTGCTTTAAAAATATGGCTTCTCTACATCTTGGTGTGACTGGTTAAAAATATTATTCTCTTCAGCCAAAATATCTGTTATGATAAATGGTAGTCCTCAAGGATTTTTCTCCATGGAGAGGGGTTTGAAGCAAGGTGACCCTCTCTCCCCCATTTTATTGTGATGATGGAAGAAGTATTAAGTAGAAATCTAAGCAAGTTAGTGGAAATGAAAAAACTCCAGCCAATGGTCATTAGAAAAGGTGTGTATCCTAGTCATCTATTTTTTGCTGATGATGTTTTTATTTTCAGTAATGAATCTAAAAAAAGTGTAAAATCTTTACTCACTTTTCTCAAGAACTATCAAGAATGCTCTGGTCAAATTATCAATAAACAGAAAAGTAAGTGTTTTGTGGATGGATGCACTCCTTTGAGGAAAACTCAGATATCAAACTTAATGCAAACGGAGCTGACACCTTTCCCAGATAAGTACTTGGGTGTTATATTGAAGCCTGGTAGAGTGAAAAGTGCAACTGTATGGCCAATGGTGGAGATGATGCAAGGTTATTTAGCTGCATGGAAGGGTAAATTACTTTCTTTCCATATAGATTGGTATTAATAAAATCCGTTCTTTGTAGTATTCCAATCTATAGTATGGCTATATACAAATGGCCAAGTTCAATTATCAAGATTTGTGAACAAATAATAAGAAATTTCTTATGGAGTGGAGATAGTGAAGTAAGGTTACGTTTGGCATGGATGGAGTTTGAATTCTAGGGAGTTCCAACTACCTGGAATTCAAACTACCTTGAAATTGAATTCCATCCTTCAAAATTTATGTGTTTGGCATGATTATTGATGAAATTGATAATTGCGTCATTCTTCTTTTTCAAATATTTATTTATTAATATATTTATTTACTGATAAATTTATTTATGAATCACTGAATTTCTTTAAAAAAATATTTTTAATTAATTTTTAATTTAATTATATGTAATAATGTATATTTTAATAAATAACTACATAAAATACTATAAATTAATAAATGAGATATTAGTAATGAAAAAAATATAATATTATTTAAATATAACATAAATATAATATAATATTAATTAAATATAACATAAATATGATATAATATTAATTAAATATATTATAATATTAATATAATATAGTATAATATAATATTAATATATTAATGTAATATTACTATAATATAATATTAATATAGTATAATATAATGTAATATTAATTTGATCTTTGAAGTGAAAATTATTTAAATTATTATTTTAAGTAAATATAATATTAATAATAATTATCCTTAGAATTCTTTAAATAAAACTACTGTTTTTTAAAGAAAGAAATAATTTAACAACAATAATAATTAATTTTTTTAAATAACTCAATAATAATATTATAAAAAAACGCAAATTACACACCAGGGGTTTTAGTTGGCAACCGAGCGACAAGCTGGGCACCAACCCCTTTTTGAATAGCAATTCCCAACCTATGAAAAATAAAACTATCAAGACCACTACCAGCATCGTTACTAACTAAACAATTTTTCAGACGCTTGAAAAAACAAACAGTATCTTCGCTAAGCTCCCCTAGAGTAGTGAAAGCTAAAACACCCAAACCATAACCATGTGTAGCACATTCATTCAAGTACTTAGACCGCTTACGCGAAATAGCTCTCGAAATGGCCTGGCCTGGAAAGAAAGCACGAACTCCGTCACTTGTAAAGGGCGAGACACCAGTAACATCCATACAAACGTCTTGACCATTTCCCCAGTTGAGGACAAGGATGTCTGCAGGACGTAAGTCCTTGTTATCAACTGACGAAAACGAACATGAACACCATCTTTGTAACAAATATCCGCAATAACATCACGGACTAAATCATGGCGGAACTTGAGGCCAACGTCATTTGCACAATGAAGCGCATGATCACCAAAGATATCCATAGGTTTATTGCAACAAGAGCAAAAACCATCTTCCACAAACAAAGGGATACCAAGACGATAACAAACAACTGCTCTGAAGTGTCTAGGACCGAGGCATTGGTTTAAGCCACTGATAGGAACTGCCAAAAGATAATCTTGGGCATGTTTGATCTGGTTACATTAACACGTAATTAATTTTTATGTAAATATAATTTTAGTGGAAATAATTTTATATTTGGATTGAAAAATTATTTAAATTATTAATTTCAATAAATATAATATTAAATAATAGAGTTTTGTTATTTTAAATAAAACTATTATTTTAAATTAAATAATTTATCAACATAACTAATATATTTAAATAATAAGAATTTTTTTTCTTCCGTTTTTGAATGTGAGAAAAAACAAAATATTATTAAAGTATTAAAAAATACTAATTAAAATATATTATAAATTCTAAAATAAAATAAAATATAGTTATATGTTAATTACCAAAGTAAATTTATAAGTATAGAAAATTAATTATTGTTTAAAGATTAAAAGAAAGTAAAATAAGTTGAAATGTCAAAATGGTCAATGGGTGGAGTTGGAAGGATGGAGTTCCAACTTCCATGGGGGGAGGTGTGATTTCAATTTCCATTGAATGAAGTAGTTCCAACTACCTTGAACTCTAATTCCATCCATGCCAAACACACTAGGATTTGAATTCCATCCTTGACTCCTCCCCTTGACTGAACTCCACCCTCAACTACCTCCGTGCCAAACACACCCTAAGGAAATATGAGACTTTGAAATGGAGTAAAGTATGTACACCTTTCACTGAAGTTGGTTTAGGAGTGAGAAGATTGGAAGTAATAAACAAATCCTTATTAATGAAGATGATGTGGAAATTAATCACTTCAAATGATGAGTGGTCCAGGTTTTTTTGATGCTAAATATAAAGATAAAAATGGGCAGTGGAGCGTTCAATGGAAGCTATCTTTAGTTTGGCCAGGTTTGAAATGGGCTTGGAAGGAGTTAAAAATGCATTTGAGATGGAGTATAAGTACTGGTCAACATATTTCCCCGTGGTTTGATACATGGGTGGGTGATAGTACACTGATTGATTGCATTGAATATAAGGATTCTATATCAAGTATATTGCATATGAAAGTGAGTGATCTGTTGATAAATGGTGTGTGGATCATTCCAGATAATCTAAAAAGCCTCATTCCATTATCCTTACCATCAGTAAGTGGTGCTCAAGATAAGCTCATTTGGAGTGGAAATTTAAATGGATGTTTCTCTACATCATCTGTTATTGAAAAAATAAGAACAAAGGAACCAAAGTTGCACTGGACTGGTAAAATATGAAAGCCTTTCTTACATCCAGGGATAGCCAGCAATATTTGGAAGATACAACAGGGGGTGTATATTGATGATGCAAAACTAATCAACAAAGGCTATTCTCTGGCCTCTAGATGTTGCATTTGCCAGAAATCTCAAGACACCATGGAGAATATTTTGTGGCATTGTGACTTCAGCAGAAGCATATGGCAATGGTTAGTAGTTGTATTTCATTTCAGTTTACCAACATCTTTCTCTGATATCCTGAATTTTTCTAAACACAAAAGTTCAATTGTTCAAGAAGTCTGGTTAACAGCAGCATTTGCAATTATGAGAGAATTGTGGTTTCAGAAAAATAGTGTAATTCATGATGGCACAAGGCTTAATGAGGAAGGATTTAGAAGAAATTTTGAACCTGGTGTACTAAATGAAAGGCACTAGATGGGGGCAAAGCTATGATTCTTGTGTGCTTGATTTCTTTCAACTAGGTCAGAGAGACTTGAAATTTAAAATGATTAAAGAATATATCTGGCTTAGTCCAAAGGAGGGTTATATGTTGTTTTGTTGTCAAGGTTTTGCTGTTGGTAATCCAGGTGTGGCTGGTTTTGGAATTATGGTTAGATGTCATAACAGTCAAGTTGTTGGAACTGCTTCTGGTGGAATTGGAATAGCTACTACCTACATAGCTGATGTTGTAGCTATTGTGTGGGCTATTGAATGGGCAAGGAAGTTGCAGTGCAGTAAAATCGTTATTAGATCAGCTGCAAAATCTGTGATTGAAGATTTCAAAAAAGGTATTATCCCTTGGTGCCTATTATCCAGGCGGTTTAGAGTACAATCAGTACTAACTGAGATAAAGTATGAACATTGCTACAAATAGATTAATTTTTTTGCTGCTGAACTAGCCAAACAAGGGGCAAAACTATCTCAGGGGGCAGTCTTTGTTCATGAAGGAAATAATTCATCTTTGATTCAAATTGAGTTACCAAATAGTAAGTACTATAAATTTTGTTAAATTTCTGTAATGCTTAAGTTTTTTAGCCCTTTCTTTTGTCCTTGATTTGTTGTAACTCATTTTGTTTTTAATTAATAAAAATAATTGTGATTTAGCAAAAAAAAAATTCCACTGACAACCATAAACCAATACCTTCGCGACATGTCGTGAGGAGTTTTGGGATAAAAAAAAAATAGTGCCTGGAAAACAAGTATTCCCTTAACCTTGCTTCTTAGGGAAATTCTTGTAGAATGAACAAACTTGAAGTTTGTTCAATTTCTCTCACATGAGACGTGTGTCTCTTTTAGAACCGCGTGAACGAAGAAAGCCTGCTGGCGAGTGAAACAAAGCCCCACGGTTTGCAAAGAACCGCTCACAGATTTTAATCAAACGCCAATGGAAACATTTGAACGGACAAAAAACTAGCATCATCCAACGGCTAGATCTGAACTCTATAAATACTTCTCACTTCAACTCCAATTTCTCTCACATGAGATGTGTGTCTCTTTTAGAACCGCGCGAACGAAGAAAGCCTGCTGGCGAGTGAAACAAAGCCCCACGGTTTGCAAAGAACCGCTCACAGATTTTAATTAAACGCCAATGGCAACATTTGAACGGACAAAAAACTAGCATCATCCAACAGCTAGATCTGAACTCTATAAAAACTTCTCACTTCAACTCCAAATTCACACATTCTCCACCTTTAGTCTCTTTACTCTTCTTTGAGATAAAAAAAGCAACTCTTCACTTTGATGTCTCGACCCTTATTAGTTCGGAGATCTCCATATACTACAGTAAAAGATGAAGTTATTTGCAGAAACTATGTTTTGTCACAACAACAGCTTACATCAGCACATTATCCGGGTGTGAATTTCTGGGTGGTTATTCACGAGGGCTTCTGCAGCGATACCCGTAACATGAGTCGTCGTGCTATATGCGACATAGAAAATCGTTTTAAATCGATTAATAAAGAAGTGATGAATTTGTAGATTTTAACCATTCGAGTCAATCGTTTTAGACCCGGGGTGAAACCGATGACGAGTTGGTAACAAGATCAAAAGAGGAATGACGAAGATGTAAAAAAATGGTTTTCATTTCGAAATCCTTAAGGAATTGAACAATTTCAACCCATTCTTGTTAGTTGTTGTTCCAACTAGTACATCTCAGACCCCCATATGGTGTTTTTTCAAGATCTTCTAACGCTTCAAACCAACCAATATGAGAAACAGTAATCGAGTTTCGGAAGAACGTCTGACCCATCAACCATAAGATAAACACATTTTCGAGTTCAGGATATTCAACTTCATTTGTTAAGTTTTTCTTATATAAAAGGAAATGCTTCAACGCTGAACAATGTAATTGACCTCCTTTCAAATCTTTATGATCTTCACGTATGTGTGATTCTAAAAAAAAAATCTTCCCATTTATCATTTGACATCCATTCGTTTTGGTTGAATGGTACAGGCTCTCCCACTCCAGTTGGAATCCCACAAATAAAAATAAATAAATCAAGGGGCGTAATTCCTATTTACAAGAATAATATCAACTATATTTGTTTTGGATTATTTAATAATTGCTTAAAAAAATTAATTTTAGTTAAACAGACTTACCAATTTCAAAATCCATGAAATTGAGCATGTGCGTGGATGGCCACCACCTTTCTACCATTATTTTCGTAATTTTTTGTTGTGTTTTCTGATTGGAGAGTGTAAATCAGAATAAATAACATTTAATTTTTTAAATCCAGCTCTCATTTTATAAAAATTCTCAGACTGCTCTTGATGCCTCGACACATGACCTTCAACTAGTGTTGGAGCAGTAACGACGTTCGGCGAAGCAACACTGCTTCACAATTCTGATTAAAATCTATATATGTGGGAGGCCTCGATATTTTTTCATGTTTTCGTTTTCTTTTATACCTCTAACTTTTGACGGCAACTCTTACTAGATTGCTCATTTTGTAGCAAGTTAAGACGAATAGGAAGAAAAGAGCAGAATTATGTGAGTGAAAATGAATTTAAATGAGATATTTTGTAGCTTTTGAAAGTTGTAGCCGTTGAGAATAGAGCCGTTAAGATTTTACCGGTCACAATTTTTCTGGATCTGCCCGCAGGTCATCATCGTCCGTCACGTATTTTGATCACCCGCCGGCGAATTGTTTTGGTCCACGCATTTCATCACCCTCTGCTCACTGATTTTCCCATAATGCAAAACCATGTTTGACCATCCATTCACCCACCTTGCTTGGCAAAAAAACAAGTTTGTTGATCGCCATAGGAATTGCCCCTACTCCTTCTAAGTCGATGCATTTGAGTAAACAACAAATGCGAATACGTGGACTCTAATCTGACCAGTCTTTCTGTTAGCAAGAGGAGAGGAGTAGAAAATAGTAGAATAGAGCCCATTCTTTGCTTCAAACGGATAATATAACTGTTTTTTCTTTTTCGCGGAGTGAGAATCTAGAGAAAGAGAAGATGGCAGTGGCTATGAAAGCAGGAGGAGGTGGAAGGACTTTGCTGTCTATGGAATTGCCTCATGCTGTTATTCCTCGCTCTCAATCTCAAATACGTATTAAACCCTCCGGTACTACCTTCATTTTCAATCCTTCCTTTTCTGTAAAGCCTAATAACCGTCAGTTGGTATTTGTCACAAGAGCTGCTGATTCCACACAACCTTCTGTTAGCATCTCTAACAACAGCAACAAAACCGTTGTTCCTGACCCTGAATTCACCCTTGCCAAGGTCTCTTCTCTTCACTGACTAGTTTATGTTCAGTTTGAAATTGCAATAGAATCTTATTTGAATGAAAGTTTTACTAGTTCTGTTATCGTGACTTTTGCATAATTGATTAGGTTAATTTTATTCTGTTTTTATACAATATGTTTGATCAATTTGGTCATAGTTTCACTGCTGAATGAAGAAGTCTCGTACTTTCATCATTGTGTTTATGTTTAATTTCAGTATGATTGTAAGTTTAAATTCATCATGAGAACTATATTATTACTCGTATAGAGTAAACTTTTATTTTCACAAGAAGCGATTGTTTCCTGAGTTGAACTTGTTGACATTTGGGAATTAGTATCACCCCTATAATTTTAACTTACCGTAGGCTAGGATTTTCTGTCTATATCTTTAATATCTTATACTCCTTCCGTTTCTTTTTAATAGACTGGTTTTTATAAATAAATGTTTCAAAAAAATAGTCTTGTTTCCTAATTGGAAAGTCAAATGTTACTTTAATTTTGTGGGACCACTTTTCACTTAACTTCTTTTAATGACAAGTGTCATGAGGACCATTTAACTTTACTTCTTTTACTGACAAGTGTCATCACTTCTTTTATTGACAAGTGTCATGAGGACCATTTTTTTTTTTTTTGAATTTAGAAAGGTTATATTAAAGAAAATAAATAATTGTACAATCAAATCCGTGAGCAGCACATCAAAATTGCATCACAGTATCCCAATGTAACAAAATTTGATTGACAGTATAATTCTTAAAAACTTCACTGTCATAAAACCACAATACCAATGTCTGTTTTATCAACAGAATTACCTCCTCCGCAACCATGGGTTTTCCTCCAAAATTCCTGTTGTTTCTCTCCTTCCACAAATGCCACAGCACTGCATAAATCAATTTGCCCCACACCAATTTGCTCTTACCATGTAAAGGATTCAGTCGCCAAGCTTCAAAGTTACTGGTTACGGTTGTTGCCGCCACCCAAGAAACCTTAAAAGCTTTTATAAAATAAGACCAAACTTGATATGCAAATGAGCAACCTACAAAGATATGATCAGCTGTTTCCGCCTCTGAGTTGCAAAAAAGACATTGCACACTCTGAATATGAACCCCTCTGTGAGAAAGCATTGTAAGTGTAGGCAGAGAATTATGAAAATAAGCCCAAATCATGAAACTTACCTTGGGCGGAATGCCTTTCTTCCACAAAAATTTGTTAAAACCACAATCTGTACCATCTTGTACCAAAGTCTCATAGCATTTCTTGACAGTAAACCCCCCCATTATATCCACTTCATCTTCTTCTCCGTTCAGACCATGAACAGGCCCCAGCTGATTACACAATAAGTCCCATTCAAGTTGTTCATTGAAATGCAAATTCCTTCTTGTCTGGCAATTTAACCTTCCTTCCACAATCATACCATTTTCAATGATTAGTGCTCTTAATTTCCTTAATTTTCTCTAAAACCAAAACCGGCCTATTAAAAAAAACGGAGGGAGTATAAGTCATCCAAGAAGGTAACTGTATATTACTTTGAAATTACCATATTCACAATTAGTTTCGTAGCAACACCTTTGTCGTTTGGATAAACTGTAACCCGACTGATACCAGGTCTGAACCAAGCCTGGTATCCATGTTTCAGGAAACCCAATCATTTGGGGACTGACTGCTTTCATACAGGAGTAGTCTAAACAATGTTGCTCTGTTGCTTTTTTTCTGCGAAGGGTATCTTGAATTTTTGAAATGATCAATAACTGAACAGGATAACGATTAAAAATACTGGTTCTTATTTTGTTGTTACTCCTTAAAGTGTGAATACTTCATTGTTAAAGATAATTCAGCGAGGGCGTCATTTATATTCCTCGGTTTTGCTTAAAATGCATCGGGGGCTTAGTTCTCTTCTCTTTGTACTGATTTTGCAGGTTTCCTTTGGTGTTATTGGACTTGGCCTTGGAGTTTCACTTCTGTCGTGAGTCTTTAGCCTTTTTACCTCATCAATATCTTATGTAACCCTTGTGGATTGATTTTTCACACCCCATTTTCCAGATATGGGTTTGGGGCCTATTTCAATATTCTTCCTGGTTCTGAATGGTCAGCGATCATGCTAACTTATGGATTTCCACTTGCAATTATTGGTATGGCTCTAAAGGTAACATTTTGCCTTGTATCTGTAGGATCCATGTTAATCTTACTTAACACGGTAATAACATTCGTAACTTAGATCTTCTGTTCGACATTGACTTAGATACACTCTTTAGTGCATGTTTGTAATAACTTCTTTTTTTGCAGTATGCAGAGCTCAAACCAGTTCCGTGCATAACATATTCAGATGCAGAAGCATTGAGGGAGAAATGTGCTACTGAAATTCTCAAACAGGTAACTGAACTCTGTTGATTCAAATATTCAGACCATCTTTAGTAATATATATTTTTGGTTTAAATTTGTTCCTGGGAATGACATTCGATAATCATAGTTGGTGCTGTATTTTTTAATCTGCAAGTCATTAAACAACTTCTGTTGCACTCATTAGGTGAGAAATGATGTTATTAGATTTCGGTATGGTGATGAGCAGCATCTGGATGAAGCCTTGAAACGTATTTTCCAATACGGACAGGTATCCTTGTTGATCTTACTGAACAAAACTTTGACACCAAAATGAGTGCGGAAACTTGTTTCAATATTTTTCCTCACAACATACATATATCGATGCCTTTCAATGTATAGGGTGGAGGAATTGCGCGAAGAAGCGCACCAATTCTGCAAAAGATACGTGAAGAGGTAAGCTTGTTATTGTTTGTTTTTGCAAATCGTGACGTTCACACCTAGTACCCATAGACCATAGTTTCCTTGCTTAAAGGGGATCAGTTTAGCTCACTTTTTCTAAAATGTATGAAAATTGTTGCCCCAGGTTACAGAAGATGGAAAATACAGTTTGGTATTGGTTTTCCAGGCAAAATCTCTTGAGTTATCAGATTTTGAGAAACGGCAGGTACCTGTAACTTCTTCTCATTTTTTTAACTATTCAGTGTGCCGTTTTTTTTTTTTATGAATCGATTTGCAGAAGCATTCATTCACATATTAGTTTGCTTTTAAGATTAAACACTTATGTTCTAAATATCAGAGAAAAGTAACTATTCAAATGTTGTGTAGGCAAAGTTTGCTTCATTCTTTGGACCAGGAATCAGAGCAGAAATCAGTAAGTTTTCGACAAATTAATTTATACCAACTTAGGTGTCCATTTAAGGCTCTACCAGCCTAAAATGTCTTCTATTTATTGCAAATTTTTGATAAGTAAATTTTCCTTCCATTGATCCTTTGGTGCTTGCAGGGAAAGACGAGAACGACCTTTATGAAGTCTATCTTATTTCCGAAACAGCTTCTTAAATATATGTATATATCAAGTGTGTATGTAATTGTCCATTTTCACTTGTTTCTTCATCCAGACATTGTTATGCTAGTTAATACTTATCACTGCTCTGTGAAGAAAGAAACTTGCATTCAACTTCAGCAGAAAAGGCTACAATATTGTTATGCTAGTTACAAAAACCAGTCACAGTTTTCGAAATTATACAGAAGGTCACCTATTTTAGCATTTGATATCAGAGAAGGATTATAACTGTCATGGTGTTGTTCAAGTCTTAATGAAATTTGTCTTTCCTATCAAAAAAGAAAAAAGAAAAAAAGGTTACCTAGAAAAGAAACAAGTAAATACTTGCTGCTAATAAGTTCCCTAATCAGGTAAACACTGGTCAGCAAACTTGGGCTACAAAGTCCTATCTTGTGAGATATGAGGATGTCAACTGTAAAGTTCATATCTTAAAATTGAAATCAATACAAGTACTTTTCTTTGCTATAAAACCAAATAGTAACTAGAATCAGCCCAAATACTTTTCCTTGCTATAAAACCAAATACTAATTAGAATAAAATTAAGAGAAAATTACCCCATAATTTGCGGAGGAATAAAACTAAAAAAACATCTCTGAACATGAAATTCAAATCAAATTGCCTAGTAAGTAACATTATGTCTAAAGGAAATTAAAATCTATTTGCCTAGTAACAGTATGTATGTAACATTTGTAAGATCACGAACCATCTCTCCCATACTCCTATTTGAACAGCTAACATACATTATATTGTGTACATGTATAACAATATTTATGAAATCTCCAGCAAAGACACTACAGAGATTTTTTTCCTTCCTTTCCTTGTCTAACCTGTGAAGGAACAAAACAGTTAGTATCTTAGTTATAATAATAAAATCAATTGGTAATTAAGATGGAAAAAGACTGGGTATCATCATTAATTTCTACAATTCTTGAGCATCTTTGAACTGAATGAATTTCACCCGGGAGAAACTCTAGTTACACGTAATAAGCAAATATGGTCTAGAAAGAAAACAAGTTAAATTGCAATATTAAGTTCATTTGCAAAGAGGTAGAAAGTTTTCTAATGAAATAACCAATTATAACCTCCTAATTCTTGCATTCCCACGTTTCTCAAGAAAATCATTAGTTTGTATTGAATGGAAGAACAAACAATCCACTCTTACATTAATTTTGAGATGGATAATCTCGAAAAATATAGGACGTGTGGTTAATCCAAACTTTTACAGATGCCTTACTCCAGAATAATTATGAAGGTATATAAAAAAATGTAAGTAATTATAGATTGTCGTACGACATGTAATATAGTAAGATGAGTACCTCACAGATGCCTTACTCCAGAATAATTATGAAGGTTGCTTATCTAAAGATTTTTTGTTATGTTACTCATCCCTGTTGGCATATTCATGTTGCAGCCTAAGTCTTCTCTTTCTGCAAAATAGTAAAGGTCAAGAATAAGGACTTCACCAAAAAATGACACGAATGCTTAAAATAGATCCAACAGAAACGATTCCAAATATTTCGAATCTAACATGGGAAAACTGTTGCCATTACAAACTGTATGAAGTCTATGATTTTAGTCGAGCAATTCTTCAAATTATTTAGTGTAACAACTCTGAATTTCCTTCAAATGAACACAAAACCTTCATCTTTCTATCACATGCCTTGGTAGATGGGGTCAATGAAACTGAATGAAAAAGAATGATTATGAAAATGTGGTCACAAAAACACATGCTCGAAGTGGCTGACTAGCTGGATGATTACCAACCCCAATATCCATATACCGACACTCACAGGTTAGCATGAAATCCGATTGAACCAATAAAAAGGCAAGAAGATAACACAATAAACCCTTCTGAAATTCGAACAGGTTGGTAAATAAATGCTCCAGGATGACAAATGTACAAAGAGGATGAAGTAGGCTTGACTTGGATGGTAAGAATTATGGTTTTATTCTTTATTTTCTTTCTGTCTTTCATCTTCGGCCCGTTTTCTGAGGAATGTCAATGCGGGTACTTTGGTAAAGAATTACCTAACTTTTTCCATGTGTGAAAAAAGGTTTCATTGGTCATGGTTGCAGATCACTTCTTCACAAGATTCCCAAATAAAGAATAGGAGTGAAATGACATGTTCTGGGATCATAAGCGAAAAAACTATTACAACTGAAAAATATGGACGACAGTTGAAAGGAACATCCACATGTATTGCTAGAGCTAATGTTAAATTTAAGAAAGATTTACCGAAATCTCACAAACAAATAAAAATAAGATAAGCAAATGCAAATGCAAATCCTTCTTGGGCTAATAATTTAAGCAAACATGCACCTTACGGAAGAGATGTAATCCTCAACTGCCGTTTGCTGCTCACAATCATACGAGAACCACTTATCTCCAGGTGTATCAGAATCCCAGCTTCCAACATCTACGACAACTTTGATTGTATCAGAAATTTCAAATTATACTTCGAAACTTTTAAAGATAATGAATGAAGCCAACCTTGAAGCATGATTGACGATCCAGATGAATAGCCTTTGAGACTCCAAAATGTATGACCACTTCCTTCTGAAAGAATAGGTTCCGTTCTATACGCATGTGATCTTTGGTTTTCTAGATAAATTTTTAGCAAATAAGTTACATGGTCTATCAAGGAAAAGAGCATGCAACTAACTCACTAACAAGGTTTCGTAAGGGAACGTTTTCAAATAGAAATTTTAATACGAGAGATCAATTATATTAATCAGATTTCCATCAACATTCAAACTTGTCGTATATTAATATAGACATACTTGATGCAATCAATCTTGCATTTAGTTGTCGTTCAAAAATATCAAGGCAGTACTACCACACTAAAATCTACGCTGAAAAAAACAAGCAGAAAGATCATAGCATACTCTTAGGCACCATGCGCGTTGCTTCTAGTTTCTCCGCATGAGCATTTGCTGCTTCAGCTTGAATCTTTGAAATACATTCCTCATGCTCAGAAATAGACACAGAATCACCACTTTCGGCAATAACATTCGCAACCTCCTCACGCATCTTCAGAATCAGTTTGTCTTCCTAAAAAAGACCACTTTAATAAGAAAACACCTAACCATGAAACATTGATTACATTCTTTCAAATAAAAAGTAACTACCTTTTGTTTTGCAGCATCAACCTTTTCTCTGGCCTTCCTCACTCTTTCAGAACATCTATCCTTTTCATCGTCGATCCATCTTCTCATGGTTCTGATAAAGCGACGTCATAAAAAATTTGAGGAACAGAGAAAAATATATGTTATGGAGACAGACAGTGAAGGCGGATGAAACATATCCCTTACGAAATTTTAAGGGTCTCATCACATAAGAAGTTCAAAAGTCTCAACTTTTGCGAGACTTCTAGCTTGTTATATACATCCACATCCTTTTGAAAGCAATTTGTTTCCTTAAAAGCATAGTTAGACTCCGCAACACATTTGTCCAAAGCTTGCAGCCACAAATTATCTTCACTTGAAGGACACGTAGATCTGCAGAGGAATATATCAGGTAATCAGCTGTAAGATGCAAAACAAGAAAGTGCTACTTCGATAATTCACCCAGGTAAGAATCGTTACTCTTCTCCCGTGTCCTTTTGTATCAAAGAAAGCAATTGGATATGCATCTGAATGACCAAAGAGCACTGTCCTGGGATCCTACTGCTACACCCAGTTGTTACCAGTTCTTGAAGAATAGATTCAGGCAGTCCTTTCTTCAAATCTAAAACCTACATATTGATAAATAAAATAAACTTTCAAAGATCAAAAGTTCTGCTCATAAAAGATAACTCCAGGACATCGAGGTATAAATGTCTGTTAAGCCGACCATGGAAGCCTTGGACATGGACAAATTTAGATCCATGCAACAGGGAACTAAGAAACTTATTAGCATTTAATTTACGTTGCAAAACGTAACCAACTTGCATCAACGGATTTGACGGTAAACGTGGACTTCCCTTTTGATTTCAGCACTAAGATTTAACGTTATATATTGTTTTTAAGAAATCACTACTTTCTAAATATAACTGGTCCAGTTTATTATAAGATATACCATGATTCTCTAATAAGTGCAAGAGTAACTTCCAACTTCAACACAGCTTAGACCAAGAGATGACATTTTCTATTTGAATACATGCAATAAGTTTGGGGACTTGTCGGTCTGTGGTTGAATTCGAAGCTGACAAATGAACATGTTAAACCCAAGTTACTCTAACCTGTTCAAAAGCATTGCAGAATTCTAGGAATTGAAGAGCATGTCCAGCATCTTCGGGGGGTAAGGCAATGCCAACTATATTTATTAGCTCAACACCTTGAGGTAATGGATGGTTGACTACTGAATCATTAAATTCATCAGCATTTGTTTCACCCGTCTTCTCGTCGTCACCCTTCGATACTCGGGATTTCTTAGACTTCTTTGTTTCAGGGCTAATGTCACCCTCATGCATGCTCTCACTATTGTTTCTCTTTGGAGAACTTACAATATCACCTCCAGAATTACTATTCTGGTCAGTATCTCCAGGTATTTTACAATTGCTTCTCTGAATTGTATTCTCATCATTTTCCGACTCTAATGGCTTCTCATTCAAATCTGGAATAATATTTCCATCTTGAGAATTCTCCTTCCCACATTTACTCTTTGATACTCCCTGTGAGAAAACAAGTACAGCATTATAAACAAGACAAACTCAGTACGTATAAACCAAAAAACTGCACAATTAATCAGTAAATACATTTTATTTTGTAACACAAATTATTTTATTTTATTTTGAAATGGGGTCACTAGTTACTAACTGATAACAGAAAAAAGTGAAAAATATCAAACCTTGGTAGAAGAAGAATGTTTTCTCTTTAAGGAAACCAGACACTCAGGGCCTCTGAGAGTCAGCAGTTGTGATACGGATTCATATCCTGTTGCTTTGGCTGTATGAATTAGCATACCAGTAGGTTCGTCTCCTCTCTTTTTCCTAAAGAATTACATATATAACTCAATTCTTAGCCATTGTTTAATCAATTAAGCAACAAACTACTACATCAGTATTTCTAAGCACTTACCTACAAAAACTACAATTACAAATCCCTCTACATTTGGGACAGTGCCACCCATCCAGTAATTTTACCTCGTCTGCTTTTTCTCCATACCTAAATCAAAACCCAAATTTATTAAAACATTCTCTCATACAACAATACCCAAATAATCTGAAAGACAAGAAGAAATACACATTTTATTTCAAACAAAATATAAGGATCTGACCTATTTGTGAGGCACTTGTGACAGAATTTTAAATTACAAGGTTCATTTTTTTTCTTGGCGCTCGCACAAGGTTTACTATTGTTCTTGCATGCAGCAACTAACTCCATAGTTTTTTGCCGGCACTACAACATTTCATTCAGAAAAAACCAAAAACATTCAACAAAATCAATGAAATTAAAATGATATCTTTTTCACCATTGAGGTACTCAAAGTATGATGATGAGATTTTACCTGATGGCAAGTTGTTCCATTCTCAGAATCATAGATTTTGCGCCCAACTTTACGAACTCCAGGACACTTTGTGCGCTTAACCTTATCAGCAGGTGGTGAAGAACTAGTAGTAGGAGGAGGAGGTAGATCAGATGATTCTAATGGTAATGGTTGAACATTTTTCTTTTTCTTAGGAGTTAGTGCCATTACAAACAAGACCTAAGAAGAAATGGATTTGAAAAATATTTCCAACTTCTTAGATCTTGGGTTTGTTGCCAGTGACTATCTCTCTATTTTGTTTCGTTACTCTCTGTGACCGGAGGAGGAATTTAGTGAAAGAGAGTAAAAATAAATAAAGATTTTGTTTGGGATTCGATGTTGGGGTTGGACGAGGCGCCAATACAAATATTATTTAATTCCCGTTAGCAGACACCTGGCGTCCTTTAAAGAGTTTCCTTTTTTATTTTATTTTGAAAAACAGTGTTTAATTCATAGGCCAGTAAATGGGACAATAAGTGGTATCCTTGTCCACTGCGTTTGGAACATTTAAGATATTAAGTACCAAGAGCATCACAGATTCATAATGTGTATGTTTTTTTTTTTTTGAAACTGAAGGTAATTTCATGGAAAAAATCAGTTACATAAGATAGTTTTATCCTTCTCATACTGAGATCTGATCTCTGAAGGAATAATACTAGACCAAGAATGATTTACACCATCTACTCTAGCTAGTCTAGAGAGTAAGTCTGCGACTTTATTTCTTTCTTTGGGGATGAAGTAACATCTCCAAGTGTAGTTGAAACTAAAAAATTTCTGAATATCTTTTATATCATATTAAGTGAACTTCACTGAATAGAAGAATTTCTGGTCACTGCGTCAACCACTGTCTTGGCGTCCAACTCAAAGTGCACCTTCTTAAGCTTCAACATATGAGCCCAATTAACAGCTTCCCACAACCCCAAGCATTCCGCATGTTCCGCACTTCTAATATCTTCAAGATGGATGCATTTGGCTGCTTGCTGCACACCCTCACAATTACGAATAATCAGACCTATGCCACCTGAGCTGTTCAAAAAGGATCCATCACAATTAAAAGTCACATAATTATAAGGGGATGGAATCCAACGTATGTTACTGCGACAGACTCTAGACTCGTTCAAAGTGAGGTTGTTTCGAACCGAAGTGTGATCCTCAATGAAACTTTTGCATTTATTGATAATCTTGTCAGGCTGAGGATTGATGTTTTTGAAGATTTTTTCACACCTGTCAAACCACAGGCACCAAGCCGCAATGGCTCTGTTGCACAAATCAGCAGTAGAAATTTTCTTGGCTAGCAGATCATCAAACCAAGAACACACCCAGTCCGAGAAGCTTAGTGAGTTATTAGCCGTTAAACCGCATATAGAAAACCAAACAATTCTGGGAATATGGCAGTCACGTAGGACATGGGAAGGAGATTCTGACGTTAACTCGCAGAGAGGACATAAATCAACTAGCCCCGGTATTTTCCTGCTGAGAATGTTCCTTATAGCGAGAAGATCCGAAGTAGCCTTCCATAAGAAGTGTCTAATTCTAGGAAGCAGGGGGAGTTTCCAAAGAGTTTTGTAGATTTTTACCTTTCTATCACCAACTGCATTTGTGTCGTGCTTATCTTCATACATCTTACGATAGGTTGATTTAACCGAAAAAACACCATTCCTCTCCAGCAGCCATATCAACCTGTCATCCTGATTGATGTAAATTGGAATACTGTTGATGAATTTAATTACCGCATCTTCAAATAAAACACGCAGTGTGTTTAAATCCCAACACATAGTAGTAGGAGAGAGCAGTTGGTCCACATACTTATATAAATGTTGAGAGGAGCAGCTAGATTTAGGTAATGGAGGACCTAGGAGTTCTTTTATCCACCTGTGTTTCCAAATTAAAATTTTCCTGCCATTTCCCAAGCACCAACAACTGTTGTTGAGAACAAAGTTAATCTCCAGACTAATACTTCTCCAAGACCATGTAGTATTAGATTTCTTCTTTAGGTTAAAGAGATCACCATACGGGTAGTACTTAGCCTGCAAAGATTTGGTCATCATCGAGTCAAAATCTGAACAAAGCTTTCAAGCTGATTTAGCTAATAAAGCTCTGTTAAAAATTTCCATGTCTCTGAACCCTAGTCCACCTTCCTCTTTAGGTTTCTGAGCTGTCTTCCAACCGATAACATGATTACCCTTAGAAGAAGATTTTTTTTCTCCAGAACTGTTGCTGGGAGGAGTTCATCTTCTTGATGGTTGCAATAGGGAGCTTGAAGCTAGTCATATGGTAAATAGGAATAGCACTAGAGACATTCCTTACCATTACAGATCTGCCCGCTTCTGAGATGTTAGTACCACACCATTTTGAAAAACGATAGTCCATTTTGTCACAAAGAGAAAAGAAAGGAATTCTTTTCTTTCTTCCCACAAAAAAAGGTAATCCTAAATATTTTTCCTCTGAGATGTCGAGATATCTAACTTGCATGGTACCACTGATATTTTGGCAGACTTCCGGTTCAGTGTTAGAGTTGAAGTAAACTGCCGATTTATTAAAGTTTATCAGCTGACCAGAGCATTGAGAGAATTGATCTATCACCGATAAAAGTTTGTGAACTTGAGACTCATTGGCTTTACAAAATAATAAACAATCATCTGCGAAAAACAGATGGTTAATTTTTGGTGCCGATCGTGAGATTTTTATACCTGTTAAAAGCCCGCGACTTTCACAGTAAGACAAGTATCTTGAGAATGATTCCATAGCCAGAATGAATAAATATGGAGACAACGGATCTCCCTGCCGAATACCTCGAGATGGCTTAAAAGAAGAAGTTGGGGAACCATTGAGCATAATCTCTATTTGAGTTGTTGAGATGCACTGCGAAATTAGTTGCCTGACCTTTTCTGAAAAACCAAACTATTTAAGAATATCAAGAAGGAAACTCCACTCTATCCTATCAAAGGCTTTGGACATGTCCATTTTAAGGGCTAGATGACCTCACTTGCCTTCCTTCTTCTTTATTGCCTGCATAATTTCTTGAACCAGACAAATGTTCTCTGAAATTAGTCTACCTGGGACGTAGGCAAATTGCATTAGAGATATTATTGTGGAGATATGTTTTTTCATCCTAAGAGCTATTATCTTTGAGATAATCTTGTAAATAGTGTTACACAATGCAATTGGCATAATGTCTTCCGGATTTTGTGCAATTTTAACTTTAGGAATAAGAGAAACCCTGGTGTTGTTCATCTGTTTAAGAAGATGACCAGAGTGGAAAAAGGATTGTACCAGTTTACAAACATCACCCTTAATTGTCTGCCATTGTTATTGGTAGAAGCCTGAAGGGAAGCCATATGGACCCGGTGATGTCCATGGCTGCATAGTCATAAGAGATCGGTAAATTTCCTCTTCAGTTGGAATAGCCTCCATGTGAAGATTATCCTCATCCGTAATACTTCTTAGGATATACCAAAGAAAACTGGTGTTGTCGGCTAGAAAAGAAGAAGTCATTATGTTTTGAAAATAACCCTTAAGAAGTGTTGAAAGAGAGTTTTTGTCATTACACCATCTGCCATCTTGGGACTTTAAAGAATCGATTCTGTTGCGGGATTTTCTTCTATTCATTCTTATATGAAAGTACTTTGAGTTTAGATCCATGTCATTGTACAAATGATCTTTAGCCTTTTGCATATTAGAACTTGCTTGTAGATCATTTAGTTTTCTGACCTCATGTTCAAGCTTGACCACAACTTCTGTGTTTGCCCCATTTACATCCACGTCTTGGAGAGAAGAAATGTTTTCTTGCAACCTGGTGATAGTATTGGTGATATTTCTAAATATGCCTTTACTCCATTTAGACAAAACATTCCTAGTGGTAGACAATTTATTTGAGAAAACAAAAGCATTAGAACCTGAAAAACTAGAAGCCCAAGCATTCTTAATTTCGTCGGAGCATCCATCTTTCGATAACCAATGTTCAAAAAACTTCCAGTTCCTACCTGAGACTCTATTTTGCTTGCATAACTCCAATAAAATGGGTGCATGATCCGAACCATTTTGGTGAAGATGAGATAGAATAGCATCGGGATAATTAATGAACCAACTGCTATTGACTAAGGCTCTATCCAGCCTAGACTTAATATGACCAGTGCCGTGTTTATTACTCGTCCAGGTAAATGGATTTCCACAAAAACCTATGTCTGAGAGATCTGCATCTTTAATAAGGTCTAAGATAACATTAGAGATAGTTTGAGTAGAATGGGAATTCCTGTCACTTGGGGAGAGAGTTATGTTTAAGTCTCCTATAATTACCCAAGGGGTATCAATTGTATTACTAAGCTCATTGATATTAGACCATTACTCTAATTTCTCATGGACATAAGGA
This sequence comes from Papaver bracteatum, assembly GCA_023529315.1. Classification (NCBI taxonomy): domain Eukaryota; kingdom Viridiplantae; phylum Streptophyta; class Magnoliopsida; order Ranunculales; family Papaveraceae; genus Papaver; species Papaver bracteatum. The sequence goes on along the minus strand of JAJJWX010001704.1, from coordinate 22,926 downwards.
GTACCATAAATACATGACAGAAACCAGGGACCTCTACTTGGGTCATTAAGAACTCTAACATGAATCATTATGTCAGTTGTATTGATAATGTTTAACTGGAATCCATCCTTCCAGAGAAGTAAGAGACCACCAGCAGAGCCTATAGAAGGAACAAAGATTTTGTTTGGAATATTGAGGAAATTAGAGAGACCTAAAATTCTATTATCATTGATTTTTGTTTCACTGATGAAAATGATATCCGGAGAGTGGTGGTTATTTAGAAAGAGGAGATGATCACGAGTGTCTTTCCCTAAGAATCCCTAAAAATTCCAACTTAAAAGTTTCATATTATAAGAAAAGAGGAAATCAATTATATCAAAGAATAACAGGAGATGGTTGCTGAGGGGAAAATTATATAAAGGTAAAAAGCTGTGAAGGGAGAAAAAATTGGGAAATACCAGAGAAGAAGCTGCAGCCGCCTCATCCATAATATGGGAGTACTCCTTAGCCTTGTTATCCCCTTCATCAATTATTTCATGCTCCATACCATCATACTCAATAATAGATGAACTCGTACCAGTATTTTGCACTTTAATACCATGAGGTTCTTGCAGGTTCAGGGTTCTAGCCGGGTGCTCAGAGATAGTTACTGCATTTTCCGGATTTCTCAGTCTCTTTTGTCTTCTAGTTTCCTCCTGTTCCATTTCCTGTTTAGCAAAAAGCTTTTTGATGGCTTCACAAATCCTTTACATTATCATATCTAAGTCTTCACAAAGATATGTCCCATTTTTAACTCTCGCTGATATCATACTTCCAAAAGCAAGTCTGCTCTTCTCTAGTTTTGTCCAAATTTTTGGACCTGATTTGACTAGTGGTTCGTCAATTACTTTCACATAGTGATGTTCAAGAATTGTGTTCTTAAACTGCAGAGTCCCTTCATGGTGAGAGGACTTCCAGTCTTTGAAAGGGATAAAATCAGCATACACTTGGAGATTAAGATGGGACTTACAGACATTCCAACTGGTTTTAGCCAGCATAGCATCTATTGATTCTTTAGTGCTGAGCTTGAACAGAAAACTGGTTCTAACCATAGCACGAATTTCTCCGGAGTTATAAGGTTTCCATAACAATTTCAGCTCTTGTGTTACATCATCTGTGTCTACAGAATCCTCGTCCAAGAGCTTACCTATGACATTGTGACCTCTTTCTTCAGCGGCAATCGATAAAGCAGTGACTGAACCGATTGGTTTCCTTAACATCATTGGAGAGATATTATGAATGTTTGCATAATCAATAATATCTTTAGGTAAAGGAGAAGGATAAGAGATATTCTTCTCATGTTTATAATCATATAGATTATTCATTGCAAAATACTGGTACATACTGTTTAAGTCCATCATGAGAGTGATGGTTTGCAAAACTGCTGACGAAGAAGACATACATATTGTTGTTGATTGAAACGATAACGTTTTAATGAGAAGGATAACAAAGAAGGTCCAAAACTGGATGCCTTCCATGAAAATAATGGGTGAGGCCCTGCGAAATCAATTAGAATTTCATTAGGAGTAAAAAACTAAAAAAGATGAGGAGATTAAAATTGACATGTGCAACTAAACAAATGGAAAATACATGACTTGTATCAGTGATTTAGTTGAGGAATTTTAACAAACAATTGAAGTGCTAATATATATTGCTGATCAGGCATCCCTTGTGGGTGTTGTATTTGTGAAATGGTTTGAATTGTAAAAAATCCGAACTCCAAACAAGCTCATTTACAAATTCATCTCAGAAAATCTCCCAAGAGTTCAGATCCAAAAATTCAAATGAAGAACACTTTATTGGGTGTTATTGTTTTGTAGCGATGAGAGTGGGGTTACATCTCACAATCAAAGGATTCATAATGTGTATGCTAATACGGTATATTTAGATCTAGCACTATGGGAGGAGTTATCCCTTCCATATCCCTCCATTTTTCTCAAAATCCCAAAAATGCAACCACTATGGTTTCCCATATCCCTACACGAGTAGGGATACACACCACCATCCCTACATGGGTGAACAGATCTGTTCAGCCATGTAGGGAAGGAAAATCACACGGGTACTCAGTACCCGTATGCTTTTTCACTTTACGGGTACTGAGTACGCGTAAAGTCGTTGAAACGCGTACTCAGTACGCGTACTCAGTTCCCGTTTCGGCAAATAATATTTGTTTGACCTTTTTCGTTAACACCTCTCTCACACCCGATCCTAACCATCAATCACTAATAACGGCTCTATTTTGTACGCCGTCGGATCCCAACGGCCATTTTTTCAAAATCCCCTATAAATACCAATCTAATTCTCTACTCAAACCACACCAAATCAATTTCTTCTTCCTACATCAATTGATTTCTTCACTAAAATCATTCCAATTTTATATTTGTTTAAGTAATATTTTAAAATTTTGTTTTTCTTATCAATGGATGAGAGTCAAAGCCAAAAAAGGAAACAAGGAACGATATTTAGTGTTTTGGAAAATCATCACCTTATTACTCAGTACCTTGTTGTTGGTTATAGCAGTTATGAAGACAAGGACTGTTTTGGGAGGTGCTTTTTAATAAATTTGTCGAAGCTTGTGATGGAAATCGATACGGTCGTACTTTGAAAAGCGTTCATTACCGGTTTAGCAAAATCAAGAGTGAAGTGGATAACTTTTCCGGTTGTGTTGCAAGAGCCACAGTCGCTAATCCGGGCATTGACTCAATTAATCTTGTATGTTATTTAAATATTTTTATTATAGTTTATGTATATGTTGTTTGTAAACATTTTAATTTACTAATATCTTATTTACGGTTTCTTTACATTGTTGTAGATCATAATTGTGAAAAGCTTATATGTTGACATATACAAAAAAGCTTTTGAACGAGATGTTGAGTATGATATGCTTAAAGATGTTCCAATTGTACCAGTCGGTGTAACTGAAGATATGGAACAAGATTTTAATCCTCCTTCATCTCAAATGAAAGCAAATTTCTCTAATATGTTTAATTCCCCACCCCATAGTTCCCAAAATCCACCCTCAAGCCAGTTCGTTGAAAATCCATTTGCAAATCCATTTCAAAATAATATCCCTAGGGATATCCCTTTTGCATCAGGATCTACCCCTACTACGAGACCAATGATTATACCTGGAACCTCGTCTGGTGGATTTACAGGAGATTAACGCATTTCCAGAGCAGGGAAACAAGCGCAAATTCCTAAAAAGCGGGTTGCGAAAAATAAACCCGGCACACCATCCTCGCAAGACTCTCAGATGAGTGATGCGGGCAGTAAACTTGTTGATTATCTAAAAGAATCCCGATCGATTATCCCACCTCGTCAGCTGCAACAAAACCAAATTATGGAAAGGTTGTTAGAGACAACTCAACATCAAATTCAGGCAGCTCAAATGAAAGAAGAAAGGGAAATAATGCTATTAAATCTCGAGAAGATGACTCCAAAGGCAAAAAAGTATTTTGAATATCAACAAAATGCCATACTGGCCAAGCAGATGCAGAGCCAACAAGATAATCCGTTCTATTTTTAATACCTTAGCTTAAGTGTTTATTCGTTTTAATAAGTAATGTCGTATTTTATTTCTTGTAATCCGTTCAATTTGTAATAAATTAGTTTAATTATATTTTATTTTAAGTAATCCTGTATTTTAGTTCCGGTAGTGTAGTTAATTTTACTTCGGTAACAATTACTTATGTATGTTGATTAAAAAAAAAAACAATTACTTATGTATTTCTAATTACGATAATTTGAATAAAATTAAGTTATTCCAACGGATCTTTGGTAACGGGTAAATCCTAACCGCTAAATTCCAACGACTACTTTAACTGCCTATTATAAATTGTCAAAATCTTCCTCAACTTAAACAATCCAAAATTTTAAGCGTATACTCAGTATATAAAATTTTCCTGATTTTGGAAGATAACATGGTAATGGTTGGGTATACCGTAGAAGAAGATGTTGCAATCACCATAACGTTTGTAAATGCTTGTAATCTGCCTACTGAAGATACTCAATACCTCTTCGCGTATGAACAATGCACGTTGGTGTTCGACGGCTTTGTACAAGCGTTCAGAAACGTTAATAACCGAACAAGACGACAAGTTCAACAACGGATTTCTCGAATTGATATAATGGTTTGCAAGTACGTTGCAATTCAAAAAAGGATTCATGGTTACTCCACACAGCACATGACAGTTGCGATAATTGTACGTCATCGTAAATGGTTATGATATTTAAAATGTTGTCTGCTTCTACACACTAACCTATTTCATTTTGTTTTTGTTTTTTGCGTAGGAGGAAATGGGCAAATTTTTGTACCAACTAGATACTCGTACTGAATTCACATCCTTTGAGTGCTACTTAATATTTAAATCTAACCTGGATAACAGAGATTATTACAATCCGGAAATGAATGCCGGCGGTCCTCCAGAGGTTTAAAGGCTTGGTGCACGTGTTGTTCCGCAACCGGGATTAGTAAAACTAGTAACCTGCGATTTTATTCAATAATTGTAATGTACTTTTATAACGACTATTTTCGAACGACTATATCGCAACGATTAGTTTTTAACCTGTACTTTGTAATGGCTATTTTTGACGGATATTATAAGTTGTGTTAACCATCTTCAAACAACAAACATGGATTTTAAATACAAACGACTCTATTTATGATGCTGAAACAAACACAGGAAAATGGAAAATTACATAAATGAAAGATAGAACATTCAAACACAATTATTCTTCAGGATTGTTGTTCCGAAGACTTGATTAACATCTGATGCTTAAAGTTGCAATTCAAAAACCGAAAATTACATAAATATAAGATAGAACATTCAAACACAATCATTCTTCAGGATTGTTTTTCCGAAGACTTGATTAACATCTGATGTTGAAACCTAATAGAAAAGACGAAAATTACATAAATATAAAGATAGAACATTCAAATTCAATCAATCTTCAGGATTGTTGTTCTGAAGACTTGATTAACATCTGATGTTAAAACCATCTTGCAATATAGCTACATTTCATTAGGATTGTATGATAACATTCATCATGAGGAAAGTTGTCGCCCGTCTGGTTAAGATAGCCTAAACGAGCAGCAGCTATCTGAAATTTATAAATCAAAATTAGCTTAAGTATATTTATTTACTTAAAAGTGAAAGAAATATGTAAAACATTCTTACCCTTTGTTCATATGCCATTCCAGGATTGCGTATGTTAACATCGGACTGAATAATGACAAAATTTATGATCTCCTTGTTCATCTTGCTCCACCTAGCTCTAAGACCTCCCTTGTCTTTGGCGTTCGGATTTCCAGAAATGTTATCAAACAATTCAAAAACATTCTTCTAGAATTTGTTGCCTGAAGCCTGAACTTCGTTAAGATTATTGTTTTTTGCTTCAATCCATGCTTGCGTAAGAGCAACATCTTCTTCTGTGGTGAATCTTACCATTTTTATAAAACAGAGGTATGATTGTTTGTTGGGATAGGTTTTATATTGGAAAGTGATTTGATATTTATAGAGATATGATGAGAGGAATTTGAATAAAAAAAAGGCCGTTATACAGTAAAATTAGCTGTTATGTTGTGAAATAATGACGTTATACAGTAAAATTATCATTGAAAAATGTGGAACAAAGTTAGGAAAGTCTTAAGTATCCATTACATTGTAAAAAAATAAAATAGTTATGTTAAGAAATTTAAATACTAGCTCTTTTTACACATCAAACCATGGAAAATTTCCACTGCCCTGATGTTGGTACGTGGTTGTACTTTGGTTGAATGGCTCAGACGGATTTTGACCTAAGTAAGGTTCTTCTTGAGTATTTGGAACAAAAGAACTGGTCGACGGGCCCGATTCCAGAGACTGGCCTTGGCTAGATGACTCACATGTTTATGGGGCTTCATAAGGTTTCACAAATCTCACACGGGGTGCTTCACCGTATTTGATTTGGTGTTGCAGCTCCGCTGTGTAGTCATAATATTGTTGATTTGTAGCCTTGTATCTTTGTTCCATATCCACATAAGCATCGTGCCATATCTCTTTTAAACAACAAGGAAGGACGTGAGTATAATTTTTTTTCACAAGTCAAATATATTGGAATTAAGGGTTATTATACTCACAGGTGTACCCAAGATGACATCATAGTTGGATTTAGGAAATATTCCCAAATACTCCATTCCAACCGGTACCTCAGACGCCTAAAAGTCGGGGCCACATATTTTATTCGTCGTTTGGCTTGGTGGATATGGGAAGAGATGATGATCGACGGGCACCAACTCTTGTGTGTATGTTCTTTGGCGTTGCGGGGCTGGTCGGCGTACATACGCATCGTTATCTTGGGTGCCATACAAATCCCGGTTTGCTTCATGTACAATTACACCCCTATACTTCCCTATTGACCTCTTCTTCCACCATAACTTATACTGTCGATCGGATACTTCATAAAAATGCAGGCTATTAAGATTCTGGTATGTGTACAAATATGCATTGTTGATGTCTACTATTGAATCATGAGGGTTGCACGGTATTATGGTCAATCCAAGAACTTGTTTGAGACATCGTTCGCCCAGGTACAGGACACTGTGACCAAATGAATCATAAAAAAACTCTACGTGTTACTGAGATTCGTTTAGCCTCTTCCACCTCGGGTTTACTTCTCCATTGACTCTCCTCCCATGGCGACCAGTATACGGAATCGAATGCAAAGTTATCAATTTGGTTACGAACAATAGTCATAGAATGGGTACTTAAATCTCTCTGACCGCCTTTTTTCGTTTCTCGTTGGGATTCATCATATAACCTACCAGCTGGCCACGAATCCATATTTTCACTTTCAGCCTTTGTATAGGGAAATAGACATCGGAAATAATCCCAAAACCATGGCTGCAAAATTAAACATTGTTATTAACAACTATAAAAATATAGTGGTAACAAAATTAAATAAAAAGGAAAGTAAGATTACAAGAGGGTGGAGATTTTTACCATCAAAGGAAACGAGAAGAACTGCAATTCAGGAGCGTTGCTCGTGACTCTGGTACTCAGGCCCCTTAACATATATGCATACACCGCCGAACCCCAATCATAATTCCTCAACACACTTAAATCCCTTATTATACGAAGCCATTTAACCTCAACAACACTGTTTTTGTTCGGGAAAAAGACATTCACAATAACCCAAATCAAAAACCATCTTTCCATATGCTCCTGCATTATTACATCATTCTCCATCCCGAATCTATGTTCAAGAAACGATTTAATTATAATATTCTTGATCCCGTTGCATCTATCCACAAGTTGCCGTCTCAAGGGGACTATTTCTTCATCTCTAATTACATATTTTACTCCAGTAACAATAACGTGGTTCGCGCCTTTTTTTTCTTCTAGTAGTAGGTCTCGCCTAAACATATGGGAGCAAACAGTCTATGGTCTGGGGAGCAATTTCATGTATCTTCTCCATACTAATTGACTCCAATGATATGGGATCTCCTCGAACGATTGGAATTTCGGTAATTTGAGTGAAGTCTAATGGGGTAAACCCTATTTCAAAACCAGGGAAGTGAAATGTATTGGTGGTATGCCACCACCTTTCAAATATTCCGGCAGTAAGGCAGTTGTCTGGTAGTTTTGGATATTGTACTTGGAAAACTGAACCGAACCCACAGTTGTCTACAATCACTTTAGCATTAGGAAACCTAGAAATTGAGGTATACACTTCATGAATTGTACTTATGGTACTGCGATGTCTCAACGAAGTCATCCTAACATTAGACGTATCAAGAATTTTCAATTTATGATCACTGTGTTCCGTTGAAGAAACGGGGAATCTCTCTTCCATAATTCGTCGAAAATCAACATTGTTCATCTACACACATGTACACAAAAATCATCACAAAACAATCATAAATCATGTATTTTACATATTCAAACAACGATCATAAATCATGTATTTTACATATTAGCCACATTGTCTACATATTAGCCACATTGTCTACCAAAATAAAAAATGATCAAACATAATACCATATCCATATACATTTAATCATTCTTCAATACCAAAACATTCATCAATTTGCTACCAATGTGTCATATACATAATACATATGCTCTTAATCATTCTACAATCCCAAATCATTAATTACACTATCTTATACATATCAAAATTCATTCATACACAACACCCTATTTCAAAAAATTAACAAAAAATCATTCAATCAATCAACAATGTCCACAACTATGAAACAACATTCAATGACGCATCAAAACAACCCAACATCTCAAATTCGATTAAAATCAAATTAAAAAAAAAAAACCTAAATTTTAAATAACTCACCTTGGATGATTATGTTGATGAAACAAGAAATTGATAAAGGAAAACTCTTCACTGGATACTAATGAACAAACCCAATGATTTTTAGCTCCAAAATCGTACGGGAAGGTCTTCAAATCGATAGGGAGAAGAGGAGGATAAAAATAGATAAGAAGAGGAAGAAAAGAAAAAATGGCCGCCTGTTGCGGTTCTGTGAACTTAAACCTATCAAACGGGTATTGAGTACGCGTATTTAGTCAAGTCAACGAGTTGACAAATACGCGTATTGAGTACCCGTTTGGCACTATTCATACGCGGACTGAGTACGCATATAGTGTAGGGAAGGGATAGCAGGATTTCCTTTCGTGTTCCATCCCTTCCCTTTATTTGAGGGATAGGGAAGGGATAGCTATCACCATAGTGCTAGGTCTTAGCATAATGTAAGTCAGTTTGTGCTATTGTCAGATTGGAGCACGCTTATTGAGAGGTACATTTTATGGTTGTGGCAAAAAGGGGTTGCAATCTCGAAACACATCCAATCTTCTACCAACTTTCCTTCACACTTACACAACCAATGATAATGAGCCTTTTTTTCCCCAGGTGTGGGGCACAAAGTAAAATCGAAGATGTGGATAATGCCACTTATTGGTGGAAGAAAATTGGGGGAGAATTTTGGGAGTGTCAAGCAATTTCGTTGCAATCTACATCAGGGAAAAGAAAAAAAGTAATGGCAGCGGGCCGAACCTTCTTATTAATATAAAAATGACTGCATTCCTTTATTTTAGATTTAACTAATTAATAAATTTTTAAGGGTGTTACAATTTTGATAGTTTTTTAATAGATTTTTTTTTCTTACCGAAGGAAAGGTATATTTAGCATAATGTTACGATACTAGTTAATAAAAATTGTTGTCTGTCATATGTGTTAAACGCATATGTCATACATATTTATTTACCGGTAAACTGGAATTTTGATGTTTGAAAGTGGAGATGTAGTTTTGATCTTCGTTCAAAATTTGGAATGACCTATTACTAGTTTTTGAATTTTGACGCAGTTTCAAACTCTTCTCTATGCATGAAGTCCCCAAATCTTTTGTATTTAGTTTGCATGTCTCTCTCTATCCCGACCAATGAAAATAATCTACCTATATTTTACTATGTTAACTTCCCAAAATTATATTTCTCGATTAGTGACGTTTGATTGATCATTTGCCTTTTATTTCTTCATCTTCATCTTCAAAATGGATGGAATCAAGTATGCAGTATTTATAGACAAAAGTATTCGGTTATTGGGGAACAATCAATGTACTTCTAATGTCGAACCAGGATCAACTAGGGAATATTCTTTCTCTTATGAGTTTAAAAGGTATCACATAAATAACAATGGAAACAAAACCTAATTCGATGCGTTCACATACATAAAATAACAAAAACCTTGCACTGAATCCACAAATCCTAATTAGCTTGATGATGATGCCATGGTCGAGGATTTTCATTTATAAGTTCAAAGAACACGTTATACTAAAGATATGAAAGAAAAATAGGAGAAATTTAATTAGGATTTAATTTTCAAATAATAAAAAAAAATTCTGATTAAATTTTTTTTTTGAACCAACAAGACGATGGGGTTAGGGTTCTTTAAAATTGAACCCCAAAACTGAAATCATTATTAAGGATTGCTCTTTTCATGAAATCTAGGATTTTTAATTTCATTTTACAATCAGAAGCAGAAATAAATTTTTATGTTGCTTGGAATTTTTATCATATTTTTAATTTTGGATCATTGCCTCCATGATTAGGAAAACCAATAAATATCGGCAAGAGAATGATGAAGATAATTGTGTGTTGTTTAAAAAAATTAAAATAACTGTATGTGGTTCAATATCACTTGACAACGTTAATTAGGTTGTTAGTTAATGTTTTTTTTTTTTTTTTTATGAAGGAAGAGGCGAACCTCTAAATTTCATTGATAAGTAAGATTGTTTACATCAAGTGTTTGATACATCAAAGATGAAAAACATGAAAAAAATACAAATATGTTATATCACAATTAAAAGTAAATTGTAATACATCATATAAACTAACCAAAAATTTGATGATATTCGAGGAATGGCCAATAAATTAAAATTCTGCCATTTTGATTTGAAAAATTTATCTTTTTCATTGTCTTCTTCAATAAGATAAAATTGTCCCAAAAGGGAGTAGTACGCACACAACATCAAAATCACGACCACTTCAGGTAGCCATGGATCTTCATGGAAATGTAGTATTCCTTCATGCCGATGTGAATCGCCGTTGTTGATGTAATTGAAACGATTATAGCAATCGAATGAAACATCTTCAAAGCTATTAGAAATTACTTTACAAACATCTAAAAAGCATACTGAAGCTATTAGAGAAGTAAGCATATGAGAAAAAAAAACTGATAAATTAGTTAATGTTTAAACATTACTAGAGAAAGACGTGTTGATACTCTTATTGGCTTGGATAGGAAGAGATAGACTAAATAAGTAAATAGGAACATAGGATCTAGATTCATTTTATGATGGGCATTAAACCCGCATGATATATTAAAATTTGACAATTGTGGTGAATTGGTGTATGTGTTAAATTGATATACGGTGAGTTTGGTTGCAGAATTCAAAATTCCGAAGAATTTATAATGCTATGGGATTAAAAATCCTGGGATTCATGCAAATCTCTCGTGTGTTTGGTTACTCAATTAAAATACCTAGGATTCATGGAATTTCCTTGTTTTAAAGTCCATGTAATTTTTGGCATTACCCTTATATATATATATATATATATATAATTTTAGGATTGAAAAAATGGGTCCAGAAATCCATTGATAAGTTTCCCAACAAATTTTAGGGTGAGGGGTCGGACTACTTATGTCCTTATGAAGGATTTGTCGGAAAAGTGATTCCCTTAGGAAAGGTGATTCCAGGGAATTTGACAACCAAACATAGCGAGGGGATAATTAAACCAAATTCCCTGAACACAATCTCACTATTAAAATTTTACATCCAAACCTACCAATAATATATTTATTTTTTGCGATAACATTTTAACCTTCATTATTGCTGGTTTTATAGTTGGTTTTATATGTATATTATAAGAATCATATTCCTTCCTTTAGTTTTTTATAGGATCGGGGGGAAAACAACAATCACACATAAAGAAAATACATAAAAAACTTAAACTTAAGTGTAATGATCCGTTCCTCCACTGATATTGTCTCCACTTAGCCAATGCAGTTATCCGGCAGTGTGGGGTTTTTAACGGGCATCGCTCCGATCATCCGGCCATAACTTCCCATAAGGTCACCCACTCCTGGATTATTCCTGCCCGAGCAAACTTAACTAGAGAGTTTTCTGCCAACTCTGGAGCCAATTGTGCTGAAACGACCTCGTTATAATGTAGACGCTCCTTTCCTCTTGTGAGACCAGTATATGGCATAACAATCCAGCATACTCTCGCATCCGAACACAGATGACATGTCCTTAGTTATATTCCAACTAACACTGATATTGTCCAGCAGTGTGAGATTTTTAACGGAACTACTGAGGATATCCAGCAGCAGCTTCCCGAGAGGTCACCTATCCTGTGACTATTCTCGGGCAAGCACGCTTAACTGAAGAAAAAAATTCCCATAATTCAGTCAAATGTTACAATACCACCACCTTAAATTGGATCCATCATCGGCTCCAGAATATATACAAGCCCAGATCTTTGACGTTCCCTTCCCCTTATGAGAAGATCACCTGGACTAACCTCATCCAGGGTATCTTCCCACCCTCGAAAGGTGACCCGTCATCGGCTTTGATACCATTTGTAGACTCGTCCCTCCACCGATATTGTCCCCACTTAGCCAGTGCATTTATCCGGCAGTGTGGGGTTTTTAACAAATATCGTCGCGGTCGTCCAACATCAACATCCCAGGAGGTAACCCATCCCTGGATTACTCCCGTACGAGCATGCTTAACTAAAGAGTTTTTTGTCAACTCTGGAACCAATTGTGCTGAAAAGGCATCAGTATAATGTAGACGTTTCTTGCCTCTTGTGAGACTAGTATCTGACATAAAAACCCATCATACTCTCCCATCCGAGCACAAGCGACCTATCCCTAGTTGTACCCTAATTAATACCGATATTTTACTCACTTACCCATTGCGGTTATCCAACAGTGTGGATTTTTAACTGCACTACTGCGGATATCAAGCAGCAGCTTCCCGAGAGGTCACCCAACCTGTGACTACTCTCGGCTAAGCACGATTAGCTAAGAAGTTTTTCCCACAATTCAATCAAGTATACCCATCAGGCCTTGGTGTTAGGAAATGGAAAATCATCACTTATATTCCATTCAGCCAACGACTGCCGAATATCGAGGTATTACATTAATCTCATATAAAACAATATAAAAGTATTATATGGTACGATTACCTGACTTTTAACATGTATTAATGTTGTTGGGTGAAAAGAAAAGAAAAGAATGAATGACGAATTCATTGGAATTAATTTAGCTATATATTTTTAGAATCTCGAAAAGAAGAAAAGGTTAAACCCTTAATCGTATTTCAGGGCAGTCGAATTCTGGACCACTACGATTTTTGTTGTTGTTCATGAGATGACGACTAACATTCCTCAACATCTGGACGACTACGACAGTTCTGGAGAATCGTATATTTTGGATGACTACGAATGTTCTGGTCTGTTGTAGTATAGACAACTAAGAATATCCTTCCTCTTCAAAATTTTGGGCATCTAACCTGAAATTTATTTCACCAATAAATTGAAAACTTCTGTAATTCATTAACACGTTAAGTATTATCCATTAGTACAAATATATAAATTGAATACATTTATTGATTTTGGTAAACTTAAAACAAATAAGAATCATTAAATTACATTAAATTTGTTGATTGTAAATTAACACTATCTTGTCGGATGTTCTCATCTAAGGTTTGGATACTCATCCCTAATTTTTCAATAGTGGAATCTTCCATATTAATAGTTTACGAATTATTTTCCGATTAATTCATTTATTTCACTATGAATGAATTGATATATAATATAGAGAAATAATAAATTTTTGGTGTACCATAATTGAACGGAACTCTAACCTAGGGGTATGATTTTTTAATGAAAAGGTGGATTAATAAAGAAGAAAATGTAAAAAGATGTTTTAATAAAAATGGAAATTATGAAGAAGAACACAATAAGAGTGGTAAGAGTTGTACTCAAATTTAATTTGACTTTTGTAGATGGTAAATAGAAAATTCTAAAATTAAAAAATAGAATTAATTTTAATATTTTGAATGAGGTGGAAAACAGGAAAAGTGTGGGTGGAATATAGATAAAAATAAAATCTTTAAAAAGTATATGTTTTGACTGGATAATAAATATTGCACGCCGCTTAGTGTTGCAGTGGATCTCAAAGTTTTTGCAGGGGATATTATAAGAATCTTTCAGAATCATGTAACTCCCAAGCAACACAAAGAATAATAATGCATCATGGGAAAATCAAGGGGAAATTTAATTTCTTCCCCTTGTCTCATTCTCTTCTATTCACCTTCACTACTCCTTTTAATAGTCGAACTCTAAATCCATAAAACTATTATTACTCTACCATGTCTTCTCTTATGTTCATCTTATGTTCTTTACTCAGGCGTATCTAAATTATAACAACTACCATTGTGGATTTATTTTGTCAACCAAGATGTCTAACAACGTACCTCCAATCACCCACGGGAAATGATATGTAGAGTAAATACTTTACCGCTAGACACATTATCTAAACACGTACTTCCATTTACCTATTGGGACGTGATAATAATAGGTTAATACTTCTTCACCTTAAGGGCGCCTAAAACCGAAATAATCGAGGAACCAGTTAGAATGGATCAAAAAAGAACCAATGTCATTAAAGAACCACAAAGACATACTCTTACGTCCACTACAGATTTATTTTGCGTACGATTAAAGGCTTATTCAAATTATCAAAATTTGTGCTTATATTTTCCAAAAAATGGTGCCCTAAGATTGTTGATATGTGAAAACGATTCACTAGTTTTTGAGGAAAAGTGGAGAGACGAACGATTCCTCGAACGAGCAAATTGCTTAAACCTTTTGCAAATAGATGTACTGCACAGGAGTGTTTTGAGTTCGAGAGATCAATCGGTAAGACTCCGGCCTAAACCAATACAGTGGTCGTTCTAGAGTCAATTTGGTCATAAAGAGGGATGAGGGTCGATCTGTAGGAGGGAGGATGAGAAGTGTGTGAGATCAATGATGATCAAGGATTATGGATGTTGTTAGTGCACTGCTCGGTCAAACTCGCATGTATTTCTATATCAAGCATGTTTGTCAATGTTATTGATCAAAACTATAAAGTCTTGATTTATAGTCTACAATAGCTAAGGTCTCAGACTAGGATAGAAAGTGTAGTTGATCTCAAGAACTCTATGGAAATCATCATACAAGATGAAGGACTACTCAAGGAACCGGTGGATCTTCATCGACTAAAAGTTATGTGGAGACTTGAACTTATCTATCACTCAAAATTCTATCTACTCTATCTCCTATCTTGAGACAAAAGTCGTTTTACTATATAGACTAAAGATATACACATGTGACATTTAGAGCTGAGTATATCTCGCTTATCTATTTCTCGAAATATGTGTTGGTAAAGATTTCGATTTATCCAAGTTCATCTTTGCCTAGTGATGATAGTCATGTTATGTTTCAATCACTTTGGAAATTGCTCTGACGAAAACTAGTTCGTGAATAACAACTATATGACGTCCTCTGAGAATGTTTCAATGATTAAAATGAGAGTTTAGAAAATTTAACCACTGGGGATATAAACATTGTTGTGGTAACACATATATGTATAAGTCCTTATGCACTTGAACCGAAGTTTGCGAACTTTGTTGATAAGTGAAAACCGAAACTTGAGCAGTCAACCCAGTCCGCGAACGAGTATAGTTCTCAAACCCGAGAATTTCTGCTGGAGTTGAAACTTGGTTTTAGTCCGCGAACTGACGGAAGTTCTCGAACCCGAGAATTTCTGCTGGGATTTGTAAACTCCAACCGGTTACTTAAGTCAGCGAACCCAGTCCGCGAACTTGAGTGGTTATGTCTAAAAATGATGTTCGTGAACTTATTTAAATTATCTAAGGAATGCTATTGCAAACCGTGGCTTTATAGTTCATGAATCGATTCGAGTGAATCACATCATTTTTGCTTCAATTGTGTCTTATGTAGTACATAAGATCTCATAGCAATTGAACAACTCTCTAACTAGTTCATTTGGACTAGTTACGGTGAATAAGAATATGGTTGATATGAAAGTTATAATTTGGCTAACCATTTGGTTGACTAATCTTGAACCAACTAGCGTACACGTTTGGGTACGATTACACAAACCCAAAATCGTCAAGTACATGTGTGTATAGCAAGCTAAGTTTTCGATCTAACGGTTGAGAGATATTAGCTTGTATCTAATCAGGTTTTCATCTAACGGTGAATATTGAATGCTTTGAAAGATTATATAAGGGAGAACTCTAGCAACTGGGAAACCTAATCCCCACACATTCTGTGTGATACTAGTTTGCTAAGCTAGAGTCGATTCTCCTTTAACCTTTGGTTTTCTTCTTCTAAAACCAGGTTAACGACTTAAAGACTTCATTGGGATTGTGAAGCCAGACCGATACTACTTTTCTTATAGTTGTGTGATCTGATCTTGTTGTTTCTATCGTACGAGTACAATTGTAATAATTAGATTGAGATTTATATCTCTGATAGGTAAGATATAAAAGTAATCACAAACATCTTCGTCTCATCGTTTGTGATTCCACAATATCTTTTTTCGCTGCGTCTATTAAGACTATTGTGAGGTGATTGATAAAACTGAGTTGTTCTTCGAGAATATAAGTCTGGTTTTATTGATTGGTTCATGTTCACCTTGATTTATCAAAAGACGGAACAAAACTCATAGGTTTATTCATGGGAGACGAATTTATCTATCTTGTAGACTTTTCTGTGTGAGACAAATTTGTTTGCTAAAGTCTTCGACTTTGGGTCGTAACAACTCTTGGTTGTGGGTGAGATCAGCTAAGGGAATCAAGTGCGCAGTATCCTACTGGGATCAGAGGCGTAGGAGCATAACTGTACCTTGGATCAGTGTGAGATTGATTGGGGTTCAACTACAGTCCAGACCGAAGTTAATTTGGAGTAGGCTAGTGTCTGTAGCGGCTTAATACAGTGTATATTTAATTTGGACTAGGTCCTGGGGTTTTTCTGCATTTGCGGTTTCCTCGTTAACAAAATTCTGATGTCTGTGTTATTTCTTTTCCGCATTATATTTTTATATAATTGAAATAATACAGGTTGTGCGTTGTTCAATCGATTAGAATATCCGACCTATTGGTTGTTTATTTAAATCGATTGACACTTGGATATTGGTATTTGGTACCATCCAAGTTATCTCTCTTTGATTAGACTCGTGAATCATATTTTCTTGAGTAAATCAAATCGAGAGATTGAGATAATAACTCCTTGAGTATTTTATATTGATTACGTCTAGTTGATTCTCTAGAAAAACAACTCGGAGTTGTCCATACAGATTGCTAATCGAAATATTGGGTGAGGTTGTTAGACCCCCACTTTTTCAATTGGTATCAGAGCAGGCAAACATGTTCAAGACCTTACAAGTCTGTGTTTTTAGCGAGTGACTCTATGGACAGAGGTGTTATCTCAATAAACGTACCACCAGTCTTCATTGGCACTAATTACTTATGGTGGAAAATTTATATGCGCGATTTTCTTCAAGCATGTGACTTCCAATCATCGGTATATGTTGTTAATGGCTATAATGCTCCCGTTGATGCAGTTGGAGATGTAAATGTTCCAAAGAATATTGCGGAATACACTCTTGCAGAGATTCTTGCTGCAAAGCAAAACTCCGACGGTTTGAATGCAATTATACATGCCATTACCCCAAATATTTCGCACCATGTGTCTAACTTCACTAAGTTGTAAGAAGCTTGGGATATCTTAGCAACCTTATTTGAAGGAAACACCAGTGAAAAGGAAGCTAGGCTTCAAAACCTTAGTTCCGATTGGGAAAACCTTCGTATGGCAGATGAAGAAACATCTGATGAGTTTAATCACAAAGTGTCTGAAATTGTTAATGCATCTTTTGCATTGGGTAAGACTATTCCTGAAAAGTACATTGTGATGAAAATTCTCAGATCACTGCCATCTAGATACGATGCTAAGAAGCATGCCATTGTTGAGGGAAATAACCTAGATAATCTCTCCAGAAACACGTTGGTTGGATAGCTTAAGATATTTGATCATGAACATTCATCCAAATCTAAGGATGTTGTGTCCAAAGCACTAAAGGACACTAAATTACTTGATAAAAGTAAAAAATTGTATATCTCTGAAGATGATCACTTTGAGACAGATTCATCAGATTAAGATCTTGACAAATCAGTCTCGATGATCACAAGACAGTTTAGGGATCTTCTATTGAAGAAATGTAAACGTTTATCCACAGATAAACCTAAGGCATCAGTCAAACCTCATAATCTTGTTCCTCCTAAAAACAGGGATATTGATGAAACTGATGATGAGGATATGCCTCAGTGCTTTAAGTGTAAGGGATTTGGTCATTTTGCAAACGAGTGTCCAAATCGTAGAAAGTACACTGGAAACAAAGGTATTGCAGCAACTCTTGATGAAATGTATGATAGCTATGACTCCAATGAAGACGGGAAATCAAGTGTTGCACTTCTTGGTGAAAATATTGATTTTGATAATTGTAGCAATACACATATCAATTTTGATATTCTTTCAGAAGATAATCCAACCATTCTGGAAGAAAAAGTTGACCCTTTTCTTGGAAACTCTGTTTATAATGTTTCAGGATCCACTATGTGCCTAGATGCATGCACATTTCAGAAGCTTGATTACTATCCAAATGTGACATGATCATATTGTTCATTAAAAGGTCATGAACTCTCGAGGTGTTACAAGTTCAAACACAAGCAAATACACGTCAACCAACTTCAACGAAGAGAAAATCATCTAGAAAGAAATCTTAAACTTGCTCAGAAGACTGCAGAGGTATGTAAGATTTTATCTTCATCTAAGAAGTTAGTTTCCAAGGAAAAATCAAGACCATTTGAGAATAAAGTATGGTCAAGCTGTTTTGATAGACAGAAGCCTGTGGATTCTCCACAAGAGGAAATTGGTGGACAAATTATAGTTCACCACAACGCAACTTGATTGTGTTGTTCTTAAAATCATGTCTCATGTGCCTGATCAAAATAGACAATGATTATGTACCTCTCAGGCTTTAGGAAAAGTTTTTTGTTTTCTTTTCTTATAAGTATTTTTCCTTTTTGTCTATCAAACAGAAAAAGGGTACTATCGACAATTCTTATCTTTATAGGGATAAGAGTTGATCGTCCACGAACCTGTTTTAGGTTTCGAACCCTATATTCCTTTTCCTTCTCTAAAACCTCTTTTTATATTAAGACTACTTGTTGAGCTAATTGTGAATTCTTCTCACAAACCCATATGCTTATGGACGCTCCAAGAATGATGTCTTCTGATGAAAAAGAAGGTAATGTGATTGTTAAGCCATCAATCATGAAGGAAAAATAAAAATCTCCATTGCCTCCAACCTTGAAAAGAAAAAGAAGGAATACGAGGAAGCCAAGAGCTATTCCTTCAAATTCTCAGAAGTTTTCTGATGTTCTTGAAGTGTTGAAGGAGCTGCGAAAGGAGATTCAACAAATAAAGGCTTTTGTGTATAAGACCCATGAGATTCAGAAAGCCTTGGTTCGACAACAACAACCAAGAAGGTTTATCGATATAAACTCCTTTCTTAATGAACCTTATGTTCCCTTGGCTGTTGACAACAAGGAGTTCGGGGACGATAATGAATTCTTCAAAGGTCTTAATATCTAGTAAATCTTTTATTATTTCACTTTTGTTTAGAAGAATAACTAGTGCTTGGAATATCCATTATTGTGATTACACATAGCTATATCCAATGTTTTCATCTTCTTGTTTTTATATTTTTTGGTTTAAAAAATTATAAGTTTGTTTGGAAGATGATGGTTGCAGTATTAATCTTTTATATATTGCAATATTTTGATGGGATATGTTATTTACGTCCGTGAACTTGATTGTACCATATTTTGTCAAAAGTAAAGTCGTTCGTGAATTGATATGCAAATATAGATAAAAGGATGAATAGACTTTTGACAAACACAAAAGTTAAGCCTATATTGTCAACTATTGATGTAAGATAGGTTAAAATCTTTTGTGATTCAAGGATTATGTCTATTGTGTGTCATTGTGAAAATGGTGATGAATCATAGAATGAATCCTTGTGTTATCCACGATATAGATCCTTATTGATCCATTTTTTATGTATTACCGTGAAGGTTCCATTGTGTATTTCATGTTGAGCACGATACAACTAAGTCGATTTCTTATTGGCATGGTTGGTTGTTCCATGAGATGCTATATGTTGAGCATAAAGAACTAAATTAATCAACTTGTGTGGTTATTTAGTTTGTATTCCATAAGTTTTCTTATGTTGAGTACATGTACGGTTAAGGTTGTCATGTTATGATAATCTTAGTTGGGGTTCCATAATCTCTTATGTTGAGCCAAAATGAACTAAATCAATCATCTAGTATGGTTATTTAGTTAGCACTCCGTAAGTTCTTCTCATGTTGAGCATAATTGACTAGGATGGTTATTTTTATGATTAACTTAGTCATTTCTCCATAGATATTCTTATGTCGAGTGTGGCCAATTAAATTGATTACTCTTGTAATTAGTTTGGTTGAGTATGACAATTATATTATTTGTAAGTTTTCTTGTGATTAATTTAATTAATTTTTAAGTCTCCATAAGTTTACTTGTGTTGAGCATATTTAGTCAAATTAATCTTGGTTCGCTTTGGTTAATTTGATTGAATATTTCTTGTTGGATTCTAAATTGATACTTGTATGTAATTTGTTGAGTCTAAAGCAATCCTTTTTTTCTTTTGAAATTAAGGCCGATCTTGTTGTTCCTTAGGGAATAACATATTATGGGGGAGAGTTCTTTTGAACTTGTGCTTAATTGCCAAATCTTTGTGGGGAGTGCGGCTGTGGAATATTAGAGGGGTTATCTTGCGTCTTTATAAACTCTTTGATCAATGCATTTAGCTTCGGCTTTATAATTGCATCTAAACAAGATGATATATATTTACTTTGGTCATGAAATGTCTCTTACGGAAATTTTATTAGGATCCCGTTCTTGTACCTTTGCCAATTTTATTGACAAAAAGGGGTAGAATTAATTGTAGTTCACACTATAAATACATATGGTTTTCATATCATTATGTAAGGGGGAGTGGTTTCCATGTGAGATGGAGTATTGACTAAGGGGGAGTAAAGTATTACCATAGTATTGTTGTTGAAGTTGTGATGCAATTGAACTTTGACGTTGTG
Organism: Papaver bracteatum; assembly: GCA_023529315.1. Classification (NCBI taxonomy): domain Eukaryota; kingdom Viridiplantae; phylum Streptophyta; class Magnoliopsida; order Ranunculales; family Papaveraceae; genus Papaver; species Papaver bracteatum. The sequence continues at coordinate 2,081 of JAJJWX010001704.1, read as the reverse complement.
TAATAATACTATGACACTGTATAACAATGATTGAGAACCGATGCTTTTCTCATTGTTATAGCTACGGATTTTCAACAACGATGATGTTAAACTTACAACCTTTGGGATCATTGGACTACTAGGAAGTGACGAAGATTTCGAGTATTGTTGAAGATTAAACATGTGGAATAGGAGCTACAAAGTTTATTTATATATTTTTTGTATTCCATATGTATTAATAGTTCTGCCACTAAAATTAACAAAGGGGGAGATTGTTAGAGCACTTCTCGGTCGAACTCGCATGTGTTGCTATATCAAGCATGTTTGTCAGTGTTAGTGATCAAAACTATAAAGTCTTGATTTCTAGTCTACTATAGCTAAGGTCTCGGACTAGGATAGAAAGTGTAGTTGAGTTCAAGAACTCCATGGCAATCATCATACAAGATGAAGTACTACTCAAGGAACCGGTGGATCTTCATCGACTAAAAGGTATGTGGAGACTTTAACTTATCTATCACTCAAAAGTCTATCTACTCTATCTCTTATCTTGAGACAAAAGTCGTTTTACTATATAGACTAAAGATATACACATGTGACATTTCGAGTTGAGTATATCTCGCTTATCTATTTCTCCAAATGTGTGTTGGTAAAGCTTTCGCTTTAGCCAAGTTCATCTTTTCCTAGTGACGAAAGTCATGTTATGTTTCAATCACTTTGGAAATTTCTCTTACGAAAACTAGTTCGTGAATAACAACTATATGACGTCCTCTGAGAATGTTTCAATGATTGAAATGAGAGTTTAGACAATATAACCACTGGGTATATAAATATTGTTGTGGTAACACATATATGTATAAGTCCTTATGCACTTGAACCGAAGTTTGTGAACTTTGTTGATCAAGTGAAAACTGGAACTTGAACAGTCAACCCAGTTCACGAACGAGCGTAGTTCTCGAACCCGAGAATTTCTGCTCGAGTTGAAGCTTGGTTTCAGTCCACGAACTAACGGAAGTTCTCGAACCCGAGAATTTCTTCTGGAGTTTGTGAACTCCAACCGGTTACTTGAGTGGTTATGTCTAAAATCGATGTTCGTGAACTTATTTAAATTATCTAAGGAATGCTATTGCAAACCGTGGCTTTATAGTTCATGAATCGATTCGAGTGAATCACATCGTTTTTGCTTCAAATGTGTCGTGTGTAGTACATAAGATCTCATAGCAATTGAACAACTCTCTAACTAGTTCATTTGAGTCATTTGGACTAGTTATGGTGAAGAAGGATATGGTTGATATGAAAGTTATCATTTGGCTAACCATTTGGTTGACTAATCTTGAACCAACTAGTGTACACGTTTGGGTACGGTTACACAAACCCAAAATCGTCAAGTACATGTGTGTATGGAAAGCTAAGTTTTCGATCTAACGGTTGAGAGATATTAGCTTGTATCTAATCGTGGTTTCATCTAATCGGTGAATATTGAATGCTATGTTACTAAGCTAACATTGAATGCAAACCCGATTTGAAAGACTATATAAGGGAGAACTCTAGCAACCGAAATTTAATCCCCACACATTCTCGTGATACTAGTTTGTTAAGCTAAATTCGATTCTCCTTTAACCTTTGGTTTTCTTCTTCTAAAACCATGTTAACGACTTAAAGACTTCATTGATTGTAGTTGACCGGTACTAGTTTAATTATAGTTGTGTGATCTGATCTTGTTGTTTCTATCGTACGAGTACAATTATAATAATTGGCTTGATATTTCTATCTTTGATAGGCAAGATATAAAAGTAATCACAAACATCTTCGTCTCATCGTTTGTGATTCCACAATATCTTTTTTCGCTGCGTCGATTAAGACTATTGTGAGGTGATTGATAAAACTTAGTTTTTCTTCGGGAATATAAGTATGGTTTTATTGATTGGTTCCTATTCACCTTGATTTATCAAAAGACGGAACAAAACTCATAGGTTTATTCGTGGGAGACGAATTTATCTATCTTGCGACTTTTCTCATGAGACAAATTTGTTTGCTAAAGTCTTCACTTTGGGTCGTAGTAACTCTTGATTGTGGGTGAGATCATCTAAGGGAATTAAGTCGCA
>JAJJWX010001702.1:0-57409 GCA_023529315.1 Papaver bracteatum | reverse complement strand
CCTTCTACTAGCTAATTTTAAGTTTAGTTTTGTTTTTATTAATATCTTGCTTGATTGATAAAAATGGATATTATATTTTCGAAATATCCAAGTTTCTCCCTAAAACGGAACCTAGTCTCCGAAACTCCTAAATATCTTTAAATGTTATTGTTTAGTCATTTTTTTAAATGATTTCCTAATCGAAATTAGATTAACCCCGTAATCCGTAACCTTCTATTTGGTTTTGAAAAATGCATCTCAACTGAGCAATGTCTTCAAGACATAAATTTGTGTGTTCTATAACAGAAATATCTGAAGCTTCTCCAAAAAATCGGATCCTAGTCACAAAGAACCTGTGAAACAAAATGTTCCGATTTTTTGTGTACTTATTGTTATTGTTTCATCTCGTTTTAAAATGATTTCCCGAATCCAATTAGATTAACGCTAAGAATCTGAACCTGCTATTTGGTTTTGAAAAATGCATCTCAATCAATAATGTCTTCAAGACATAAATTTGCGTGTTCTAAACGAAATATCTGGCTTCTCCAAAATCGGATCCGAGTCTCAGAAACTGTGAGGAACTCGAAATGTTCCGATTTTGTGTACTTCTTTATTGTTTTAGGTCCTGTTTTAAAATGATTTCCAATCAAATTAGATTAACCTTTGCTAATCAAATAACCTTATTTGGTTTTGACAAATGCATCTCAATCATAATGTCTTCAAGACATAAATTTGTGTGTTCTTTAACGAAATATCTGAAGCTTCTCAAAAATCGGATCCAGAGTCTCAGAAATCGTGAGGAACTCTAAAATGTTCCGATTTTGTGTACTCTTTATTATTGTTTAGGTCCGCTTTAAAATGATTTCCCATTCAAATTAGATTAACCTTGTAATCCATCACTTTGCTATTTGGTTTTGACAAATGCATCTCAATTTGATAATGTCTTCAAGACATAAATTTGTGTGTTCTATAACGAAATATCCTAAGCTTCTCCAAAAATCAATCCGAAGTCTAGATTCGCGAGGAACTCGAAATGTTCGATTTTGTGTACTTACTGTTATTGTTTCGGTTTCGTTTTAAAATTATTTCCCGAATCGAAATTAGATTAGCCTTGTAATCCGCAACCTGCTATTTGGTTTTGACAAATGCATCTCAATATGGTAATATCATCAAGACATAAATTTGTGTGTTCTATAACGAAATATCGAAGCTTTTCAAAAATTGACGATCAAGGTCTCATAGGGAACTCAAATTTTCCGATTTTTGTACTACTGTTATTGTTTCGGTCTCGTTTTTTTAGGACTAATTGATAATTGTTTATTAACCAAATCTTATACAAAAGCATAATAGGGTTTAGTTGGTAAATTTGAGAAACTAGCTTGGGCACCATCCCTTTCTGAATAGCATTGTCCTAACTAGTCTCACAAATTGTGACTAATTTTGAACCATCATTGTCGATCCGTATGAAAAAAATTGCTTTATTTTCTTGGATTTGTTTGGCGAAACAAAAGGAGTATTGACCATCGATAAGGGGTTATAAAGATAAACGGTGATTAAATTGTTAATTTGACAGAATTTTCAACGTCTTCTTTTTCACCCCCCATAACGCATAAACTTTTTGAGAAAAAGCAAGATCCCAAATTTTCACCCATTCTCTTTTCTGATCCGAAAATTTCAAAAAATTTCTTCTCCAAAAATTCACCAAAGTTCTTCTCCCGCTTCAATTTTAGAATGGTTTCTAAAATTCACGAAATTTCCCTCCGTCTCTTTTATCTTTTCTATATAAACTGGTCTCCAAAACAAATTCTTAATATATCCTGGAACTTAGGGTTTGTTTATCTCTATCTTTCACACTGCCTTCATCTCTTAATTTGGTTAGTTTCTGCCTCATATTTTCTATTATCAATTTACGGTACTAGGGTTTCACGAAAATTGGTTTTGGGTTTTGATTTTATGCTTTCATATTGAGATTTTGTTACTGATTTTCTTTAATTCTCTCTTTTTTTAGTGGTTAGTTTAGAAGTCCATTTAATTTGGAGGAGTCGATTTGTTCAAAGGTTTTGTGAATCTACACCCCTAATCTTTTTTTAGTTTTTGATTTTTTGATTTTTTTTATTGTGATTTTTGATTTTTTTTTCCTTTTTAATACAACTTGTTTTCTTCTGGATTTGCACTAATATCTTTTGAATTTACTTTTGTTTTGTTTGTAATTTTTCCTAATTTGTTGTTTTTTTTAAACTTTAGGGTTTATTTTGCACGAAAAATAGGTTAGTGGGTTTTAATCTGAGTGATAACTATTGTATGATGCATAGAGTTTGAAAAATTTAATTGTTACCCTGTTGTCGGCATGTTCAATACTTGCTTTAGTTTATTACATACAAGTATTTGACATATTTTTTTGCTAAAGGAAACAACGTTACGGTCTATGAGTATTAGTATTCTTTTGTATTGATGCGAGATGGAAACCGGTTGAAGCATCTACATATAAACCAGTTTTGTCATCTCAAACTAGTGAATCTACTAATCAAGCTAATGTTATTGAGAAGCCAAAGTTGATGGTAAACATAGATGAGTTTGGGCTTCTTTTTGGAGACAATGCGGACAAAATTGGCTATAGTAGCAAAATTTTCCTAGTATATTGTCCCAAGTGAAATATATGAGTTGGACGAAGGTTCAGATAACTTCAAATATGATGTGTGGCTGAAGTTAACGGTATGTAATCTAAACAATTTTTCTTCTATTCTGGTTATTTAGAGTTACTTTTATGATTGAATAGCCTCTTGATTTCTGACTTGAAAGTTGTTTATTTCAAAGAAGAATTCGAATTCAATGTGCCAATTCATTTGGCCAAGCCAAGTGTTATGCGGTCTCTTCCACAAAAGTTCAGGACATTTAAATAGGATTTAAGAAATGGTCCTCTCCTAGGAAAAGTCACCATGCAAGAGAAGTTAGATGCATGTCCTGGTAATTATGACACTGATTGTTGGAGAATTTTTTGTTGAGAATGAAAGCAAAGCTGATGTTAAGGAAAAACATAAGAAATACACAGAAAATCAAAAAGAAGAGGACCTTACATCACACATGTGGTCGAGTCGTCATATGCAAATAAAATCCACAAGCTTGTAAGTACATCATATTGCATTCGAAACTAATTTAATATCAATTTTTATGTACTTATCCATATAATGTATGTATTGGCTAAAAAGGAAGGTTTAGTAGTTGAGGAGGGATGATGGCTTTCTTGGATGGATGGGCATGTTGGAAAAGATGGAACAACAATATTTCAGCCGTCGAGAAATAAATGAGTATAATGCGTTTGTTTGAATGAAATTGGTAATTCACCGTTGCTTGCTTGTTTACTTCTGAACTTAATACATGTTGTTTAATGTATGTTAAAAGGAACAAGTAAAGTCCGCCGAGCTAAGAGGAAGGAGTTATTCTATGATTGGTATCTTCTTTAGACTTTGAGAATGATGAAATTGCGGAATTTTTTGACGACAATCGCATCAATCAAGTTGGGATATTCTCCTCTTGTATCGAAAAAGCAAGCCTTATACGCCAGTATTGCAACCGCAATTATGGCAGCAAAAATAATCCCAACCAAGAATGCACTGAAGACCGACCATATGGACCGAGGCCCCTCTACTTAACGAAGAATATCTTGGGCGATTACTAATGAGCTTTCATTTAGAAGTTATGTTTTTATTTCTTATATATTAATGCTCATAATATATCAGTCAACTAGGATACATTCATTAGTTATTTGCAAATATTTGTTTACGCATGATAACTTTTGCATGGTACATATCAAACACAACACATTTTGAAAATGTATGTTTCCGTGAATGCTTTTGAAGATACATATAATACTGTGATGTCCCTTTTTTTTCTTTCCTTAGGATATCCTTTTGATATATATGCAAGAGTGAATGTTTACACTAGTCTCCCAAATGACAAGCATATTTTTTTTGTTTGTTTGTTTCTATGGCCTATAGATCCAAGTGACGAGTGATTGTTTGTTTACATGGCTTTATATATGAAGAGTGAATGTTTACACTAGACTCCCAAATGATTTTGTAAATTTTCATTATCCAATACATGTTTATGTTCGTACCTGATAATGACGACTCTTGTTTAGTTGTCTAATTTCCATTATCCAATACCTTTTTATGTTCATACCAGTTGTCTAAAGTTAATATTACAACTTCATTTACATAAATCTCTAGTCTCTTATCTGTTGGAAATGGACACAAAAACAACTAATTGTTTTGTTTGTTAGGTTGTGATAGAAGTTATGGCAAAGCAGCAACAATACCAACATTATACTGGCCACAACAATATTGAATTTCACGATCGCATAGAAACCCAAGTCTCGTTGGTATTGAAAATCCTAATGGCAATCGATTGGTGCTTTTTACAAAAGAAAAGAGAAACTGTTGCCCACAGGTCATGTTGTGTATGGAACAGATGGAGAGTGTTGTCATGGAGTCTTTTTGTATCCGAGATGAGAGGAAGGTCTGTCTTGGAGACGATCTAGGATGGTAATTGTCATGTATGCACGCGGTCCTCAAGGTGATGATCGCTATTCTTTGAAACCGTTTGTTGCAAAGAGTGGGTATTTTGGCATCTGTCACGTTTAGAGTTTGTGGAGTCTGGTTGTGAATAAAACTTCTTGAGTTACTACTTTTGGTGTAGTGGGCGTATCTTTGCTTTTTGTTTTGAGGAGCACACATTTTGGTGCCCTTCTTGACTTGCACCTTTTGTGATGTTTTGCATAATTACTTTGTATGAAGTATGTATGTGTGCTCAGGTATGTAATGAAGTTTGTATGTGTGATGGTATGTAATGAAGTCATACATTTCTGGTATGTAATGGATATGATTTCATATTATATATTATGTATATCATGTGTTCGGTCCTTTTACTTTTGTGATTTCAATTTTTAATGGATGATATGTAGATTAAAGAGCAATTTTTGGGTATTTTAAACTTTCAGCTCCGGTGACCGGTACCTATCGGTTCACGGTGACCGGAAATGGAAGGTCCATGATCGAAAATTATAGGTCAAAGGGAAAAAATGGCGAGATATGGTGATCGGAAATGTTAGGCCCGACCAGGAAAAGTTTCATTTGTTATATATGAGAGGTAACAAATTTTCTAACGGTAATAGTGTTAGAAATTCCTGGAACCAAAAGACACAAGTCATATGATTAGTGGTCATCTGATTAGTAATATAACGGGTTAGCAATGGGTATAACACATTATGTTAATTACAAAGTAAATATGAAGTGTAAAATGAGGTTAGTTAGCATAAATATAGTAATGAAATCAAAGTGTTAGCCAACATAATTTCTATAATGGATTCTAAGAGTTAACCCAAATTCTCACACATTATATAACGGGATATAGTAGTAATATTACGGTGCTGCAAGTGAGCATAATGATGACGTTACGAGTTGCGAGGCCATGTCGATTCGCCGTAATGGCGCGTGCGAAGCCATAATAGCGGTATACTGTATAAAATAGTTAAGTGTCGATAATGACATGACCATATATGGCCAATGAAGCAAAAGAGTGGCGCTACATTGTAAAGATATTTGGCTAAGGAATGAAGCTTATTGGCCGACACAATGAAGCTTCATTAAGGAGAAGGCAAGACGAAGCCAAAGTGACAGATGCAACATGTGATGTTGGCATTAAGGCATATCCGTGGAATTGAGTTGGCCCAAACTCAAGGATGATGCAAGAGTGTAGAATAGATCAAGAGTTGGTCTATGGCATTAGTTTAAGGCTGGCCAAATCTTAAACAATGCAAACAAGTTGGCAATGCAAGAGTTGCATTGCTATTGTCAAGCTAATTGGCGAAGTGAAGCATATGTGACGCATGAGTAACTAGAGTGAGCTTAAGGAGTTGGCCTCAACAAGTAAAGCCTAAAGAGTGTCCGTGCATTAACTTAGAGTAATAAAAATGCAGGGACAAGAGGGTTGTACGTTGGCACAAGGCAGAATCCAGTAGGCCAAGACAAGTGGCGCAATAAGGCTCAAGTGACGGTTACAAGTTGGTTACGAGATTCACAATCATGCCAATGACGCGTGATGAAGAGGAGCGGTTATAAAGGAGTTTATAATCGTGGGAGAAGATTTTTAACTGCCAAGAGAACAGGTGTTGGACGATTGGCGCAAGTTAAAAAAATCGGCCAGTTGGCATAGTAGTTGGCGGTTATGAAACTCCCCGAGACAGATGGCTGTCTCTAGCGTGTGTAACGGTTATGCACGGTTTGTCCAAGCAAAGCTGCTATATAAATAGTCCTAAGGAATGGGAAATTCGGCAGGATAGCCTGTGTGAGAGTTAGCCTAACATATGTGAGAGTGAAGTTTTCATATGTGAGTGAATATGAGAGTTTTTTTAAGACTTAGACTTGGTTCAGGGAGTGAACAAGTCTGTGTAAGTCCCCAAGTGGGCAATTTTTGTATTTCTTCCCTTTGATGCAATAAAAAAAGTTGATTGTGTCATGTTCTAAGTGTTCTTGGTTGGCTGATTGTTGTTGGTAAAGTATGGCATGAATTGAGTGCATTATGGGGTGCATTTGATGAGCTTAGAGAAGATAAAGAAGGCTATAAAAGACTTCTGCTGATTGACCTGATGTGTTGGCTGTTTTCATAGGTGCAAACTTATAAAGGTGAAGTGCAAGTGGGTGAATTCGATTCACAAGACCATTGTCTTTGCTTAGGTTACACTTTGTGAGAAAATTCTTGGTGAGTTTGAAGGTGTGATGTTTGGGTATCGAGGAGCTGTGTTTGGTGCACGGTTCGTGTGTATTTGTTGGATAATTCACTAGTGATTCTTTCCCTCTAAAGCTATTTTCCGTGAGCAAGTAAGTGGCGCATTATTTTCAGGAATATTGCATTAGAAATGAGTTCTAATGGAATGATGATCGACGAAGAACTACCGGGGTACGTTTGATCGGCTTTAGGAGTATGTACAGTAATCTTGATGATTTTGTCATAGACATGGGCTATGATAGCCTTGAAAATCCTCTTGTTTCCGAAGATAAGGGCAGGCTAGACCTACTTGAAGGAAGAACATCGAGATTGGTTTAAAGAATTTGACGAAATGGTTGGTGTGAGTCGAGGACAAAGTGTCCGTGCAACCTTGTTGAATTGCGAAACCAATGCTGAAGTGACTAAATTGAAGGTGCAATTCAGTGACATAAAGACCATACTAACAAGACATGCGAAGCAAATGTCTGAGGAAGTGGCAAGCATTCGTGGGTTAATCAGTAACGACATGTTTATAGGGGCAAACGTGCATGGAGAAAGCTCAAATCGAGTCTCCGAGCCAAGAATTTACGTAGGTTCCGAAATGCTAGAAATTGAGAATTTCTTGTATGACGTTGAGACATACTTTGAAGCCCGAATGGAACTAGGGAAGAACAAAAAGTAACTCTCGCAGGCAATTACCTTGGTGGTGATGCAAAGGTTTGGTGGAGAACTATGCTTTCAAGAAGATGAAGCGGATGGTTATAACAATCCTATGTCATGGGATGACATGAAAGAGGGACTGAGTTGTCAGTTCTGGCCGAGCAATGGTGCTTTGTATGCAAGAGAAAGTTTACGTAGGCTAAAGATGGCAGTCACACCAAAGGCCTATGCTGATAACTTCCTTGCATTGATGCAAAAAGTGCGTGGCATAAGTGAAGAAGATCGAGATGTTCCAATTTCGGATGGTGCAAGTTCGAGTGTAATTGCTGAACTTAAGAGGCGCAAAATCCAGAGTATCCAGATGGCTATTCCAGCCCCGGTAGAGAGGCTTTTCATTAGTTGCACAACGATGAAGATGTGCAAAAGTGAAGGTGAAGCCAAAAGGAAGGAAAAATCAGAGACAAAGAAAAGAAGCTAAGCAAGCATGAACCGAAGGAAGATGAATTATTCCCTTTGCCCGGAAGTATAGGGGATGTTTCATTTGCAAAGGTTTACACTTCACTTCATCTAGAAGCTTTCCACCAAAGCACAACTTAATGTATCGGTTGGGAATGACTATGGGGGTCATTCTAGCAAGACTCATGAGGCCGAAGTGATGGTTCAAGGAAGAGACCACGAAATGAGTTCTTGAAGTTTGCATAATCGAGGCATGAAGTGTTGAATTCGGGTGTCTAATGCAAAGAGAACCCTATTCACTTTGTGACGTGATTAATGAAGAGCTTGAGAACAAACATTTCAAATCTAAAAGTTCCTAACAAAATTGATTGAAAATGAAACCAAGTCGTTTATAAGTCCTTATCATGTTGAGTGAGATGCAAGATGCGAAGTCGGAAAGCGATGGGAATGATCATGATGATCAAATCGAGAAGAATCACTCAGTGCGTACACTTAGGCGCAAATTATTCATGCGAAATTCAAGTACAATTCAGGGAATTGGCAAGAAGAATTTCGAAATTGCATTTGGGTGTTGATATACGGTTGTAGTGGGAGTTGGAACGTATGCTGCAACGTGAAAACAACAAGTACAAGTCGGTAGGATCAATAGCAAAGCGGTAAAGCTAAGTGGTGGCATGTGGTACTAGGCATAAAAGTTTTGGCAAGAAGGAATGCTAAATAAGTTTGCTGAATTCGAGTGGCTCGAGAAGTGTACAAGGTAGAAGAACAAGTATGTTGAGTATACTTGGTTGCGTTCAACGAGGGCGTTGAATAGATTAGGTGGGGGAGGTCTATTACGGTGCTGCAAGGACGCATAATGATGACGCGTTACAGTTTGCCGGGCCATGTCGAGTTCCGCCGTAATGGCGCATTCTTGAAGCCATAATAGCGGTATATCTCAGTATAGACCGTTAAGTGTCGATAATGACATGACCCTACAGGGCCAATGAAGCACAAGAGTGGCGCTACATTGTAAAGATATTTGGCTAAGGAATGAATCTTATTGGCAGACACAATGAAGCTTCATTAAGGAGAAGGCAAAGATTAATCCAAAGTACCCAGATGCAACATGTGATGTTGGCATTAAGGCATATCCGTGGAATTGAGTTGGCCCAAATTCAAGGATGATGCAAGAGTGTAGAATAGATCAAGAGTTGGTCTATGGCATTAGTTTAAGGCTGGCCAAAGATTGAACAATGCAAACAAGTTGGCAATGCAAGAGTTGCATTGCTATTGTCAAGCTAATTGGCGAAGTGAAGCATATGTGACGCATGAGTAACTAGAGTGAGCTTAAGGAGTTGTCCTCGACAAGTAAAGCCTAAAGAGTGTCCGTGCATTAACTTAGAGTAATAAAAATGATGGGAAAAGAGGGCTGTACGTTGGCACAAGGCAGAATCCAGTAGGCCAAGAAAAGTGGCGCAATAAGGCTCAAGTGACGGTTACAAGTTGGTTACGAGCTTCACAAGCATGCCAATGACGCGTGATGAAGAGGAGCGGTTATAAAGGAGTTTATAATCGTGGGAGAAGAGTTTTAATCGCCAAGAGAACAGGTGTTGGATGATTGGCGCAAGTCAAAGAAAAGTTAAAGATTGGCATAGTAGTTGGCGGTTATGAAACTGCTCCCCGAGACAGATGGCTGTCTCTAGCATGTGTAACGGTTATGCACGGTTTGTCCAAGCAAAGGCTGCTGTATAAATAGTCCTAAGGCATGGGAAATTCGGGAAGCCTAGCCGTGAGAGTTAAGATAGCTTTGTGAGAGTTAGCCTAACATATGTGAGAGTGAAGTTTGCATATGTGAGTGAATAGGAGAGTTTTTGTAAGACTTAGACTTGGTTCGGGAGTGAACAAGTCCGTGTAAGTCCCCAAGTGGGCAAGTTTTGTATTTCTTCCTTTGATGCAATAAAAGAGTTGATTGTGTCATGTTCTAAGTGTTCTTGGTTGGCTGATTGTTGTTGGTAAAGTATGGCATGAATTCAGTGCATTATGGGGTGCATTTGATGAGCTTATAGAAGAGAAAGAAGTCTATAAAAGACTTCCGCTGATTGACCTGATGTGTTGGCTGTTTACATAGGTGCAAACTTATAAGGCTGAAGTGCAAGTGGGTGAAGTTCGATTCACAAGACCATTGTGCTTCCGGGTTACACTTTCGCAAAAAATTCTTGGTGAGTTTGAAGGTGTGACAGTAACCATTTAGTTTAGTTAGGGAAATTAGCTAGTATTTTTTGGTAACAAGTTTCTCCTATGAGAAAAACCTTCATATGGTGTAGTGAAGGTAGCTTAGCTTAGGGGATTGTTTGGGCAAAAAAATGATCTTCACCACAAATAATCTCAATTGATGTTGATGCTCCATCTTCTCATCCAAGACTGGAATGGGGGTACCTGCAAAAGAAAACTCTCCGACGCCCAAGTTAGCATAGAGTTTTCCACAGGAGTTTTTTTAGGGTTTGGAGGCATACCTTTTTAGGGTTCTTGTTATCCTTTTATAGGCCAAAGGAAACTCAAGATAAAGCTTTGCTGCTATATTTGCGGCCACGTTACTTATCCAACCTTAAAGAATCTTCCATAGGGTTTAGAGATAAGTCGCACATGACATATTGACCAAAAATGTAGATTGCGTTACAACTACTTGTCATGGCGGCTTTTACCGGAGTCTTGAACTGGCGGTCCTGCCCTTGACCCGCTATATTTTACATAGGGTACACACATCACCCCCTTAACCTCCAATTTGTTGTGGGGTTAAATTCGAGTCCCTTTGAGTTGTGCTTCTTGAGGAGGTCGGTAAATCGCCCTTTAAGTGATGTCCTGAGTGTTATCCAAGTCGCCCCCATTGTTCCGTGAGGTATTTTGCGGTGATGCCCCCATCAGCACGGTATATGTTGAATTTCTCCCTCATGCTAAGCAAGGCCTTGTGCCAATTATTGGACTTATGACGCTCGAGATCTAGTCGAGACATGAATAGAATGTAATTTGGTTTGGATTTTGGCAAGGCTTTTTGCTCGTAATGCAACAAGGCTATAACGCTCGCTGCTAGGGCAGGCTGGCACGTCGCCTATGTCGCGTGCGAGGCTTTGATCCAACAATGAGCGTTGGTATCGTGATTAAGACGATACTTTGTACTTGCTTCATTGCAAGGATTTATACACGCGTGCAAGGCGAGATTTTATGCTTGCTATGAGAATAAGTTTCAAGTGCTCATGTGTAAGGTGACTCTTGGTGTAGCCTGCTTGAGGGGCCTGGGGCCTGAGAAATCCTTATCTGTAATATTGTTGTATGGTTGACTCTTGGTGTAGCCTGCTTCTCAATGAAATCTCAGATCCGACCATGAATCAAGTAAGACCGACACCGTAAATATCAGTTCCCTTTAAACTAAATAGAAACATTGCAAAATTGACCACACCACTAATAGCTACAACAAGCCTAGATGTGGTGGATATTTGATGTGTTTCTTATATACAGATTCGCGGGATTACCACCCTATCTTGTATATTTTTCCATTGGGTGATTCTTTAATTTTCACGACATCTTCATGGTCTTCATAGTACGTGTTTTCAAGATACTTGGGTGATTTTAGGTTTATTCTTCGTATTACTCACCTGACTGTGTAGGAAAACAATCCTTCGCATTTTGTTGGCTCAGCTATTCTCGAACAGTTTCCAAAACTATTAGTATTACTCGAACCTCAAACTTTTTCATATGCACTTGACCTTTAGAGTGTTTCACGTACTCGATCTCGCTCGATCTTGTTTGCATAATCAAGCTTCGAACTTTTTGCATAGTCAATCCTATGCCATTACCAAACTTCAAACTTGATGCATAAACTTCCGTAAACTTTTATTGCCAAGAACTGTTTGTAAAGTGTTGGCACAGTATAGTCTCATACGACTAATAAAGAACTCTTTCTGCAAGCTGGAGTGTTAGAGATGCCACGCTCTTAGTTGACCCGTGTAGGACTTGTCTGGTACTATTCAACAATTATGTATGTAGTCATATATGTAGTAGTTAATGAGCTCGGGACGGAATCAAGGATGCTCTGTCTCCAGCCTCCGGGGACACCAACACGCTCCATCTGATGCCATAGGCAATATACATTCCGAAATGATTTTTAGAGATATACTTCTCCTGATCTCCCTTTCATATTTTGCCTGACATCACAGCACTTTCTTTATTTGGGAGTGAAACTGATATAGAGTACTCCCTTGGAGTAGCTTCTCTCTTGTATTTTGCATCGATCATATGCAACTCGAACAGTCCGATAAGGCTAACAGTAAGTTTCTTCAATTTAACTGATAATATTAAGCCTGAAAGAATTCTCGGACACTCGTTATAGTGTAGTTGCCCCCACTAGCATACACGAGTACAAGCTAATGAAGATACTCGTTTATGTAGTATTATCAACGATCGATGTAGAAGATAAAGGAATTTCTTAACCCCCAACAAGTTGGAGGTTAAGAGGGGGCGATGTTTGTACCAGATAAAATACACGGGAAGCCCGCTAGTCATAGCCCGTTAGCCCGTGAAAGAAGAATCCAGAAGCTCCAGGAGTCTTGTTGCCCAAGTTGCTTGCACGTTAAGTTTACACCATAATTAAGGTTACATAAAAACTATAAATACATGTATCCTAAACCCTAATGGGATATGGAATTTTAGGTTGGCTAACCCGGAGAAAATCCTTTGTATTTAATCCATTGTCTCTTTATTTTCCCTCAATTCGTTTAACCCTAATTTTACCCTAATTTCACACCAAATCATCAAATCATCGTGTTTAGTGCCTAGAATTTATTTTGGGTACAAACGGGGATATGTAAATAAATCTAAGAAAAAATAAACAAAGTAGAAACTACAGAGAGAATGACGATGTACATGAGCACCCCACAACCATTTGATACAATAAGAAGAAAGATTTCCAAACACTTGCACCAGCACAACGAGACTTGCCCCCACCCTGTAGAAGAAGGAGTCATAAACTCCGCTGAATGACAAATGTTTTTTGATACATGAAGCAGGATGTAGTTTAGTTCAAGGGATTAGGAAATTTTAAGAAAGTACAAGGTACGAGTTAATTACTCAATAAGGTGAAACACAAAGTCCACCTAAAGAAATTCAGAAGGTGCACACTACAGGTGAGTTACCTATTAGTGCCTCATGTGTGCGCCAAATTCTAATGCTAGCATATATATACACGAGTTTCAGTAGTAGGTGGATCACTAGGATGCCTGCTGATCCACCTACTACTGTCTACTGAAACTTCAGAAACCAGAGAGAGAAGGTTTTTCTTAGACAAACTCTATAATCCGACTTAGACTCTTAAATTTATTAATCAATAGTTAATTCCAAGGAATTGGTACGAAAAGCTGAATACACAGTATGATGATTCCACACTGCATTCTGGTGTTAAAGAGATGATGCTTTCCTTGATTTGAATTTTCACCAAGTACTTTTAAAATGTTTGTTTTCGGTAACGAAACCTATTATAGAAATAGACATTTCCTTGAAATTGTATTACACAACTTTCACAATTAGTTAAATCCAAATTATTTCTCCATCTCCAATTAATTATTTCTTTGCTTTAGTTTTTCTCTAGTTTTCTTTGCTTGAGTTTCAATCTTCTCCAACATTTCAATGGTTTTACTCATATTGGATATATCTTTGATCTATAAAATATAGCTTTTTTCTTTTCTTAATTGCTACTGGCACTTAAATAAGTATACTAGCAACATTTACAAAAATTACACATTATTGAAAATTACATGAGAGAGATAATTTTGTGATTAGGCATGCGCAAAAACAATGGAAAGTTGGATACAAATTTGGTGAGCAGACGTGCAAAAGAAGATATAACTATCTAGAGACCGAGTAAAAAAAATAACTCTCCATACATGTGCGGTTAAAATCAACGGTTGTGGGGGGTGGGTGTGTCTCGAGGATACCCAATAAGGATCGGTTAAGGGGTGTCCAAGGGTAGATCAATGTCTGAGTTACCTTTCCATCTGTTAAAAAAAAAAAAAGGGCACCTAGCTCAGCTGGTCATTCCCGTTTCCCAAAGTTTGATGTTCTCCAAGAGGTTCCAGGTTCGAACCCTCAATGACGTAATATTGCTTAGATTAACGTGGAAGGTAGTGTTAGTTTGCCCCCATTGTGATACAATCTCAACTCCACATCCGCTTCGGCTCCCTTGACTAGGTTATCCATGAGGCTCGCTGGTAGACTAGCATTGCAACCTGTTTAATGAATTTAATAGTATATCACTCCTAGTTGATCATTTCTTTTTTCCAAGTGAAGCTATTTTACTGTTTCCGTTCAATATGTGATTTGAAAAATTAAAATCATACATTAAATTTTTTATGTTAGACAAGGCTAATTTTGCAATTTCCCAATCATGAATTTTTTTTTTACTTTTCACAGGTTGGAAATGAAGGACTCTTCGCCCTGGTTAATACTGGAATTTTTATCCAAATACATTTTACGGCTAGGAAATGATAAACTTCTAGACGTGACCTATGTTTTTGAAAACTTGTCGCAAAATTCCTAACCATAAAAAGTTTTTCCGAATCTTGGATTCAAAACCAAAACACATAAATTTTTGTTGGGTAAATTCCACTAGGCTTAGCCGATATTTTATCTGCGGTTAATTTTTTCTAACACAACATGGACGTAAATAGGTTATGATTGGGTTTTCCTCAATCTATCCAAATACGGATTGGAGTTCATCATTTTCCCTGTCATAAACACTACATTGACTGGGCTTTACAGACGAACCTGGCCATAGATATCGGTGAAGATATTACAAAATTCATTCTTTTTACGACATTGAGGATTCACCAACCTCGGATTCTCACCGAAATTGCTCATTTTAGTATAGGGTCTAGATGGCCAGTGTTGGAATTTTAGAATAGAAATATGAATTGGTGTGTCAACTCACTTGAGTCTTTTCAACATTAGTGTCTTATCCCAAGGGACGTGACTCTCCATTAAAGGATGTAACTTTTGACAAAAGGACATCTCCAAGAGTATCCTTGAACCTATATAAACCCCAAACATTCTCCATTGGAAGTTGGTATTTTTTAGAGTCATAAAACTAGTACTAGAAGTTTATGAGTTTGCATGTGTCTTCAAGAGTTAAAGAAGAGTTTGTGCGTTCGCTATTCTGTGTTATCGAAGTGCTGCGAAAAATCATCGAGGTATTGTTGAATGTTGGAGACATATGCCGCTAAATATGCAACAACATTATATACATGGCATCAAATGTCTTAAGCAAAGAGGCTACTCACCTCAATACACCCAAGTAATTTTGTTTAAGTTTTGTGATTGATCATCTTTTTCTATCCTTCTTTTTTTTTTTGTTGGTATTACAAAACGTAACACATTGTACAAAGAGTTATAACAAATCGGTGGATAATACACGAGTCGTATTATTGGAGAATCGGTAACGAAGATATTTATCCAACAGCCACAACATGGGCATTCTGAGTCCTGACATCCAAAATTGCCTCACTTTGGTACTCCTTTCTTTAATTAACAAATGGTTTAAGGAGATTTATAACATATTTGGATAATGCTTGATTTTTTTTATTTTTTTGACTTTTAAATGTCGAAAAACTTGAATTATTTTCGCGACTGACTTTCAAAATGACTTTTAAAAATATAAAAGTTAATTATTATGAAGCAAAACAGTTTTGCTTATAACTTTTGAAACTGACTGTGTTTCGGGCATCTAAACGCCTTGGTGCATAGTGGTTGATTACACACACCACGGTCTCTCATTTGAGGAGATTTGGACAGATAAAACCATGATATTAATTTTTGCTATTGATTTGGCTATTGTTGTTGACAAATCAAATGGACGAATGCGCATTTATTGGATCGGTCACCGGAATTGCAGTCGTGCCTGGGTATATCACTTGCTGAAAGAAAGAGAAAGTAAAAACACAGGCTACAATATATCTCGACTCCGGTGTAAAGAAGGCATGAGAATAATTAAACTTGATAAGAACCTAGGGTTTCTGAAAGGGCCTTGTTATAAATACACACAATAGTTAGAGGAGATCCTAAATCTCACTCATCTTATTCTATGCCGTCACTACGAAAATCTCTCGGTTTTCGATCTCCTTCAAATCTCCAACCAAAACATTTTCAGTTTGATTTTTCTTTTCAATCGAGGATGAATTTTGATGTTGATCTCGATTGCATATGTAGAATCAATCATGTCTTATCCTCTCAAAAACACACCAGAAGTAAGTGGTTTCAAAGAAAGGAAGACATCCCGTCCGATGTGAGCCTTCATGAATTCAGGAAGCAAAGCTTCTAGAGTTTCTTGTAAGGACACTTCAAAGGTACACTGATTGGATTCATGAATTTTGAAATATCAATTTATTTTTGGTGGAATTTTGGCATCAATTTTACATTTTTGATCATAATGTTAAAATGTTCTGAAGATGTAGAAAATGTGATGTGTGTGTGCGTGTGTTAAATCAATGGAGTTAGTTAAAAATCTTCGAATTTTTATGGGGTTTTCATTCTCTCCTTTTCAATTGCTTTGGTATATATCTTAAAAGTGTTATTGCTTGGTATTTTTGTTGCAGGTGTGATTTCTTATAAAAGAGTTCAAATACGGAGCATTTACATTAGAAAGGATATAGATACATCTGGTGTTGTGAATTTTGATGTTTCATACATTCAAGATATTTATTGTTTTTTTGATACTTTAGTCTTTCTTTTCCAGGGAAATCAACACTTCCGATAATCTACACCGTCCGGCAGCACAAGGGACACACCGCCGCTTGAACTTAGGAATATAATCAAAGAAAAAGCTACTAGAAGAATAGTCAGCGGTGGATAAAGAGAAAGGGAAAAAAACCACAATGATTTTTCCTCTCAAAATTTAGTTAGGATACTATAATGAAGCTTGAAATTCTGCAAGGGAGGCCCTTGAATGGATTTGCTGAGAATCAGTCTGCTGTGAAGGGAATGTTGTGCAGAGGATAATGATTGAGCTTTAGAAAATTTGTAAACCTCTCTTCTCTTTTGTTTTATTGATTGATTGATGGCAAACCAGTCTTGTATAGGTAACGATGTCAACACAATCTCTTATCTATGGAGTCATGATTGATGGGATGTAAGGAAATTCTATGAGCCTTTTAATTTTCCGACTTGTGTATTTTTTGTTTTTAGAGTTAAATGTATATTTTCTTTTAAGGAATGAAGGATATATTTGTTTCCTTAATTATACTAAATTCTTTAATATTTTAGATTGAGTCCCGCGTTAAAAATGGATTCTGAATATAAAGAATTCAAAGGGTATATTAGAGAGTTCATTGAAAAAGTATGACTATAAACAGAAGCTGGACATAATTTTGAAACTGACGAAAAAGGAATAGAGGACGGTCTTTCAGAAACAGAGGGAGTATTTTTTTCCGTTATTATCCGGGCTCCATAGAAAACATTTGTTGAAAAAATTTTGATCTCGCAGCGCGGGATCAAAATTGAACTAGCAGCGCCACGATGGTTGGACTCCGGAGATCTGACATCACCAAACTCTAAAACTAACCACGGTTAGAACCCCGTTTATGACAACTGCGAACATCTATTTTCTAAAATACGAAATCCTTTATCACATAAGTACCACTATTATTAAAAGGATCAACAATTTGGATTAAGGCATCAGGGGCAAGCTAGGTCCAACCGGCCTATTATCCTTCCCGTTGACAACTTAAGGCAACCCTAGCCCTAGTCCTATTCATCTACAAGCCCAAAATCCAAACCCTAGCTTGTCATGGAGTTGGCTCCCGGCGTGATTCTGGGTTGGTGACCAAATTTGCAATTTACTATTTGCATAATAAAAAGATAAAACCACCACGAGGTGACAAGTCTAAATACTTAAAATCTCATCGAAAATGATTACAGACTCTGAAATGCAACTAAAACAACATGATTGAAATGAACCAAACCAAAGTTGTGGAAGTATGGAATGGAATACATAGTTACATACATATATAAAAACAAAATGCAAACTTCCACTTTTACGGTAAGTGCCACAACGATACCGTCTAAAACACTTCATCACTAGTGAAAATGAGACCATAATAACAACCATTTCCTGCACAAAGTATCATATTCATTAATAAGGATATAGGCTTGTGTCTCCATTCATATTTAAAGTCTAAAACATTTCTACTAACTTTGAAATCTTGAATCACAACTAAGACGCTCACTAGGTATGGATCTCAATTTGCGGCAAAAAAGTAAATCAAACAAAGGGATGTATTTATGTAAATAAATAGAATTTGCATAATTACCGCTTTATATCGCTGCCCGATCGGATACTATTAGACGTGATAAAGAACTTACTTTGCCTCATTGTTGTTTGCTAGCTCAAATGCTGATACATCCTCACTAATATCATTATCTTTCACTTCCTCAACATCGATTGATGCATCTCCTACATATAATTGAAAATAAGTAAATATCAATCTCACATATCTTTACATTAAATACACTTGCAACTACTTTAAAGATTAGTCAAAGACTTGTCGACTTACCAATTCCATATATCCAATCACGAGTTGTTATCAATGCCTCGGCACTTTCGGAGTGATAAGGAGCTACGATATCGCGCAAGCACCCTTCCCCCAAGGCTAAGGAAGATTAGGAAACAACAAATAGGAATTGCTAAAATATCAGTTGCCATTCTTGTAAGATTTGGGTATCGTAGTTCTTGACTTCTCCAATACTTCAAGATGTCAAATCTTTTCGATATTGAGCGATGACTCACTTAGATATTGTTCCGAGTTTGAATTGTCGATTGCGGCCACCATTTTTGTTTTTTGCGTAAGAAATTCTCAATCAAAATTGAAAACTTAACTACTAATTCAACATGACAGTTATAGAAATGTTCAAGCAGTCAAATTAATGAAATATCACACAGAAAGAAAGCACTTCTTTTTTTGTGGCGTTATTCCCACCATTTACAAGACCCGAATTTGAGTTTCATTGGATGTAGAACCTCTTAAAGTTGATGCCGTATGATATTTTTATAGAGTGTTTGCCATCCATTTTGATAATATCAACTTCCTATTCATTTCACGCTCGTAGATACACCTTTTGGAAAGTAAACTCTACAAATTCAAAACTTCAATCTAGGGTCTAAAACTAACGCCATTGCCAATATTGGACTCAATTTTTTCCAATACTAAATTTTTCTTGCATTTTCTTTGCCATGTTTACGATGAACTCAATTTCATTAGTTTCTCTCTTGCTCTAATAATACTTTAATCTGACAACCCCATCAAGTACAAATTCAAGTAGGATACTTGTTTCCGAATAGAGTTGTGAGGTCATAAAAGACCTTGAGAAACTTCGTGACCACTTTGATTTGCTCCCATTCTTCTCCTTAGGAGACTCTGCATAGTCAGTGGTCCACCAACCTCAAATGAGTAAAGACTTTTTCATATGAAATACAACTTTGCAACATAAGATAAGTAGAGTTCCATCGTGTTTTGACATCTTTGTGGAACACCCATCTTCACCGACATTCCTAAATCGACCCAGATCAAGAAATTTTGTTTTCTTCTTTGTGAACCTTTTGGTACTTCACTAACCTTATCTTGATTCTTTTGATCCCAATCCTTATCCATTTATAATAAGATTTATTATGAGCACAACAACGATATGAAAGTTTCTTTCCAGTTTCCCACATAACATTCCTTGCAATGAATCGTCTCTTCATTATTTTAACACATGAAGTATTTGATGAAACATTATCGAAAGTGATGCTGGTTACTTTTCCTTCAATTCCCAATCATTTAACATAAAAATAACTTATCGTAGAGTGCCGACAATGGGGTAAAAGGCAGTGGAGAAAAATTCAAAAGAAACTTCAAGAATACCCAATCTTGATCAACAAAGTGAACGGTTAAACTTATGTATCCAGTGGTGTTACGGAGGTCCACATGTCCGATGTTAATGAAATTTTACCTCGGAGCACATTGCAATCTCTTACGAATAACTTCTTTTGTAACTTATGCATTTTAAGAATATCAAACCTTTGTAGTATTCCTTGATATGGTTTCAACATCAACATTTAGATAATCTTTAACTCCCTAAATTCAGGCCATTCTACACAATTAAAGGAAGATTTTTACCAATAATTAGTCTGTGAACTAATTCGAGAAACTTTGATTGATCAATTTCCGTGTACGAGTAGCCATTTCTCCATTATTTGAGATAACAAAAGTTGCCCCACATCTTGCATCTTCAGTCTAGGGCACTTAGTTAAATGCCTTGACAAAGTAGATGTTCCTCCTTTCTTCTTGTCATAAGCATATTCACCTTTGATGCTTGCACGTTGCCTTTTCTTTACCATCCGTATCTATGTGACCAATCAAAATCCTTCCATACTATTGATGTAAGTTTCCTTTCCTTGAAGCCTTCTCTTGAACTGTCATTGACTCCACTACCGTGATATCCTCTTCACTCATGACATATCATGGTCTTCTTCAATGACATTTTTATGAAGCTTCATAAGAAATTCGAAATCAAAATTAGTAAGCCTTGAGCTACATCAATCATCATAGATTCACAGGGGGCTAGAGGCTAGAGCTGTCAATTTAAAGTACACTAATTTAAAAGGATTTAAATTGGGTTCATAGTTTAATTCAGTTTTGGCTTGATTTGGGATTGTTTTGCTCATGGATAATCAATTCAAAACTGATGTAGTCGCTCGAAAACAGAACAAAGTGTTGTTTTATTACCTGTATGTCAAGGATTGTTTGGGCTGTCTAGATCTCGAAATTGCAGATTAAAAGACATATAAAAAGGAGCTAAAAATATAGATGAAATACACCTCTCCACAACCGGAGTTATGCACAACGCAACCTTGTTTGATAAAAGTGCGAAAGATGAATTTGAGACGCACATCAAAAATTTCTTTAAATAATTACGGACTAAGAGATCATATATTTAAATACAACAAAATCAATCCCATTATAGCATTTTGGAATTAATAAACTTAAACTACTCACCTTTTTAGGGAAAATCAAATCGAATACAAATTTCTTCTTGACGGTTCTAGTGTAAGCTCCTGAAAAATTCTTCTTAGCAGTTCTAGTGTAAGCTCCCCTGAAAATCAAATCGAATACAAATTGGTCAATACAAAATCGAATCAAATCAAATCAATTAATACACATCAAAATCGATTTGGTTTTAAGCGTTAAGTGAAAACAAAAGAACAAAAGAACAAAAAGGAGTGAAAAAATAACAAAAGGATGAATCTATTTGGTTTTAGATAGAATCAGTTGAAAATTAGTTCACCACTTTCTTTACCCATTGAATCTAGAATCCGATTCGGAAGAGAAAATATCTTTTCAATTTTTTCTCTTCTATCAACATCACGGTATAGGTAAAAGATGGGTAACCATTTTTACCGGGTAAAAATGTTACCATTACCTCCGATTATAGGTTAAATGCATCATTTTTGACGGGTTGGCTATTGTAACTCGTGAGTTAGATGCTAGCCCGCTTGTTTTCCTAGAGGGTTGTATATGCCAACCTGGCTTGCCTCCAGATTTAGAAACAAGCTTCTGGTCCGGGGTGAAACAAGCCGGTTAGGGTCAACTCAGGCCAGGTTACAAATTGCATGCCTAACCTGTCCTATGGTTTGACATATCTTGTGCCACCTATCCGTATATTCCGAATGGATTCCCTCGTACTTGATTGCAAGCAGAAGAGTTTGTCCATTCTCGATTGACGACCTTGTTATACATGTAGTGGCCAAGAACTTTTCTATGAGCCGATCATACGAATCGATGGATCCTGGCTTGAGGTTATCGAACCAGATACGCCGGATCCCTTCAGATGGAAGGGAAATATCCGATAGTATAGCTTCATCATAGTCCCACCTGCCATTACCTCGTTGTAATATCAGATGGATCGCGGGATCCGCTGACCGCTCGTAATATTCGAGTTGGATGGGACTCGACATTTCTGTGGAATAGTAGCCGTAGCTAACTCGAGTGCGCTAGGGGTGTAGTACTGCTTTTTCATAACCTTCTCTAGCCTTCCGCATCCTTGCCTCGGTCTTGATTAGGTTGATTTCGCTAGCATTTCGCACGAAGACTTCCATCGCCAAATAGTGCTCGTCTTGCATGGATGACTGTGCCTTCTTCGTAGGCTCGTAGCAACGTGTCCTCATCTTCGTCGTAGTAGTCCGGGTCTCCGGTGTAATAGTCTGGTCAGACTCTATTGCTATGCGCACTCTTCGGGTATTCTTCTTTGGTTACCTCGCGCGTGGGTGTTTTCGAGATCGCTTCTTCGGTGCATTCGTATCGCAGCAGTTAGCCTCGCCTTGTTGATTCCCAGCTCCACGCTTTGGAGGATATTTTCTTCAATTGCTGATTTTCTGGGCTATCAAGGTCACCGTGTCTGCGTATGTCTTTGACTCCTTTTCAGCTTCTTCTAGCTCCGCCATATATGCGCAGACTGGTTTGATTCTTGACTTAGCGTCTCGCTTGAAGTTGGGCTTGTCTGTCTGGGACTCATGTATATACTTCTTCTACGTGGGTCCTTAGAAAGGAGCCATTATAATTTTATCTTCTTGTGCTTTGTGCATAGTCCAGGACCTCTTGGTCATCCACGGCTTCTATGCTTCCTAAGATCATCACGCTGACCAATCTGCTCTCTCTCTTCCTAAGACCTGGAAAGAGTGCTGTATCCTTATATTCATGTGTTCGTGCATAGTCCGCGGACCTCTCTGTCATCCCGCGACTTCTATTATTCCTACGCTCATCACGCTGGCCTGCCTTTGTTCTTGTCGTCAGTCCAACTCGACACATGCCCTTCACGCCAAAGTGTGTCAGTCCTTCCCTGTCGCGTCGTCATGCTGGGCTTCACCTAGCCGTTGATCACATCTTGCCTCGTGAGGGGTAAAGTGTAATAGGAAGTTCTTTGGTGCTACGCGGTATACCTTCCTTTGATGATCCTTCATCTTCGATCGCTTATCTTGACGATGGCGACTATCTAGACCCACTGATGATCCTGTGTCACCCACCTTTGTGACGTGGCTTCCACGTGGGGATGCTAGTACACGTGGTGAGGGAGGTAAATAAGTGTATCTACAATGGATGCAAAGGATTTCAAGCCCTTCCCTACCATGATGGTCGCTCGTCCTCATCACACTATGATTTTACGTCTCTCTAGATGACACGATATATGGATGCATCACAAGTTCATCAGCATATGATATTGACTCGGTAATAGCCTATTACACCGGATACCTTCCTGGTTTTTACACTATTAAATTTATGGCGATGTCTTATAACCATGATCGTATGGCTCGACAACTAGGGTTTGATCAAGAGGTTCATTTTCCTTACACGCCTTTATTCGCTTCGGATGTCCTGGTTCGTGCCAGATCGTTTTATCTTTAGGGGTGCAACCTCGTCCTGGATGATCGCGGGATTAACTTTTCTTTCCAACATCCTATCCAAGATCGCCTCTTAGCCATTTCGAGGCAGCTCTACAATTATCATGATCGATTCGCTTGCCACGCGATTGAATTTTGTTTTGCGTCGTAAGGTATCTCCCCTCCTTAGCTAGTTTATGATGATCTCAAATTATCAGATGCATTATGTATTAGGTGAAAGGACGAAGTGGTGAAAGATCATGGATTTATATATGGCCTAAAGTGCTCCCCTTGGAGCTGCTTTGGACTTCTTGGGACAGAGGAGGAAGGTTATTATAACCATGAATTTAAAGAAGAGAAGAACCAAGTCAGCTTTTTCTAGGAGGATCCTGCGATTCCATATCCTGAAACCCGATAAACTACAACGATGCGGACATTTTGAACTTCATCTTATTATGTGGTATGATGGACAAAGAGACTTAGCCTAAAAGGGTATGTTCGCCAAATGTTAAAAAGTAAAGATGAGATATCGTCTACAAGTCCAGAAGTCACAACAATGACTATACCCTTTCCTAAAATAGTAAGAGAGAGAGTTCTCTTTCCATTTGTACTATATTTCTCCTTATATGATTTTCCCAAAATTTTCTTCCGACATCATACACATATCACTAAAACCCTCTTTTTTACCATTGTTTCCATTCCTCTTGACACAACCTCTAACTTCTCATTAATCCCTTATCCTCTTTTTCTATTCCATGGACATACACATATTAGACAGGAAAGTCCTGCATTTTCCTAGTGGGTTTACTCTTTCTTTAAAGGACTCCTGCGTCACATTAAGGAGTAATTATTTTCATGTATCAACATAACTCAACATCACGATAATAAACAACGAAACAATGCAATTTCATTCAAGTGCATTACGAAATACTTTATTCTGTCATCCATATATTCCATAAAATAAAGGAAACAAGCATGCATGTACAAAATAATCCTTGTTAGGACATAACTTTGAATGTGACATAATCCACTCACTATAAATCCTTTCCAGCTAATATGAATATCCCAAATTTGTATAATAGAGTTTCTAACGATCGAACATTTGGACAGTCTATAAAGGCATGGTCAATAGTTTCGAGGATCTATGACATAGGGACAAGTGAAATAATAAATATTTATCCTCGATTCACCAAGTTAAGCCTAACTAAGGTTTTCCATGGCTAAAATCCATAAAAAAGATCTAATATGTGAAGGACATCTAAGCTTCCAAAAGAGCTCACTTTGGAATCATGCTCACCATATTTTCCTTGTAAAGATAATTATAGTGACCTCTCCATCTCTTTATCCTCATCCGTACCAATTTGTATTGTATAGGTATAAGGGTTGATATCCCGAATAACTTATATCTTCTAAAAATTGATGTCGGCATGATCTTTAATATGATGCATCTCACCTATATACTTATTAATGAGATCAGCGACCTCGAGATGTTATAGATCGGTGAGATGATGTCTGATGAATTAATGGGGACTTTTCAACGATAGTCATCACAAGACGCGCATCAGGATCATTGAATCCCAATGTACCATTTAAGAAGAGTCCTAAGAATTTCACCAACTCTCTTAACTATGTTTTCCAAATATCACGGTTCGCTGGTTTGTAATAATCCAGACCTTACAAAACCTACACATAGCCTTCATAAGTTGTACCACCAAAATTGTTGGATTCATGAATATCCTCAAAATTCGCTTTAGTAAGAAAGCCAAATTTTGTAGTTCCGAAACTCCCTTATTAAAAAAGCGATAGTCTAACAACTCACCCAATATTTCGATTAGCACCCAGATGATTCAATCTTCAATACTTTGGCGAAATCAAAATGATGAATCTTCTTAATAAAAAGTATATCAAGAGGTAATATCTCTATCTCTCGATTTGATCTATAGTCAAACAAATATAAATCTGTGAGTCTTAATCAAATACAAGATATATAAACCTGATGGTACAATAAAATCGGATCAATCAATTTGTAATCAACAAACTAAAGGTTGATTTTACAATTGATCGATACAGCATGAAACCTATTATCTTCAATCAATGTTATAAAAAGGTGGTCTTTGTCTCTTGTGATCAAAGAGTCAATCGTGGACATGATTTCTAGAAATTGTCATCCGGAGGATAATCGGGATCGTCCGGATGGAGTTTGACTTCGACGGCTGAGAATGATAGGCTGTGTTAAGTCATGTAAAGGTTGTTTTTCTCCGCATATCCTTTTTTCCACCGATTTTTTTCCTCTCCACTCTGAAAGGAAACTCAGATGATTGGAAAGGTATCGATCCGATCCATTGTAGAAAACCATGTCTCTGAAAGGCAACACAAATGATTGAAATGGTATGGATCTCGAAATACATTGCAGCAAACCCTAATTTATCAATTTCTTATATGTATCTAGGGTTTTGATTCGTTTTCATCTCGAATTATTAAGTTACTCCTTTGTGTGGTGTAATAAGAGATCTATCAGCTACGAACGCTAAGCATGTTACACGGTTCTGCTGAAACCATCTCCAAAAAAGGAGAAGCTTTTTTTCCAATTCAGGTCAGTTTTCTTCCATTCTAGGTTAATGAGATATGTATTGATTGAATTTCACTTGCTCTCAATAGTTTTTGGATGTATTGTATTAGGATAGTTTCAATGCTATACTTATTTAATTGAACCATACAATATTGGTTTGTTGTTTGTTTGTTGTTTAATTGACCTGACTTGAGTGTTAGTTCCACCAAGTTATGCATATGATTACTTGCAGCTGGACATGACCCATGGTATAACCTATTTTATTTTCATGAGAAGGTACCTTGGTTACTATCAAGCATCAGCCTCGACGAAGATTGAAATTGCTAATCACCTCTTCAACAAAAAACAAATATAGACATTGATGCTATTGCACCAAAACTCCTGGCATGTCTTCATGCCTACAATTATTGTAGCAGTTATTGATGTTGTAGGATACTGCGGCAGTTATTGAGCATGTACGTTAGAGAATTTAGTAGACAGAGATAGAGTTCATGTTACAGGTCATGTGTTGTTTTTTTAAGATTTGAAAGAAGATGTAGGTATTAATGTAAACAATTTCATGACTAATAGCCCTTTCACTAGGAAAGTCGTCAAAGCTGTTGACACCACTGATGTTGTAGGATAAAACTTAATATGAGCTTTTGTTTGCAAAATGCTGAGTTTCATATCTTATTCAGGTACAAAGATCAAGCAAAGGATATATAAATGACAGAGTCAGAAAAGTTGAATAAAAAGTTCTATCAAGGGTATTCGTAACAACACTTGCTGCATTTGGAAGCAACAGTCTAACTGATGGTTCTATATTTTTACATGAAATATATTAATGATATATCTGTAGTCACGTAAGAGATTAAAGGTTAATAATGTATTTGTGATGTCTGGATTAAAAAAAAAACTACATTGTTGACTCCATAAAATTTGCTTAGGCTTGCTATTTTTTCCATCAAGTTTATACCAAAATCTACATATACCATGTTTTCGTATTGTCCAATG
The DNA here is from genome assembly GCA_023529315.1 of Papaver bracteatum. Classification (NCBI taxonomy): domain Eukaryota; kingdom Viridiplantae; phylum Streptophyta; class Magnoliopsida; order Ranunculales; family Papaveraceae; genus Papaver; species Papaver bracteatum. The sequence continues at coordinate 30,557 of JAJJWX010001702.1, read as the reverse complement.
AGTTTCGTGAAGTCCACAGTAAGGAGAGGTTAAGTTCCTATCAATTTATAAAATAACATCTAAATGTTTAATTTATTAGTTCAGTTTGTTAAATTATAATGTACAAGTGTGGTGTGTAGTGGAATTGTGGTTACTTTAACGTAAAAAGATGAACAATTATAGTACCTTGCTTAAGACCCTAGCAAACAATTTTGGGTTAAGTTTACAGTAAACTCCTATTTCTTCTCTATATTTGATATATATGAATGTCTAGAGAGTAAAACTATTTTACTTTGTCCGAAAAGGTAAAACTGTTTTACTTGAACAATTATTAAGTGCTAAGTTTTGCAATAAGTAATAGTGAAGCTTATCAGACTAAGTGTTAAGTTTTGCAACAGGTAATAGTGAAGCTTATCAGATTTTGAGGGATCTAGCAGAAAGAGAGGATTATGATCAGGATGAGAAGTATTATATATCTAGGTTGTTAGAGCAACCTTTGCTCAGGATTTTCGCATGGATCCATCTCAAGCATGTTTGTCAATGATCGTGATCAAAACTATAAAGTCTTGATTTCTAGTCTACTATAGCTAAGGTCTCGAAAATGATATGAAAGTTGTAGTTGAGCTCCAAGAACTCCATGGCGATCATCATATAAGACGGGGGACTACTCAAGGACCCAGTGGATCTTCATCGACTAAAAGGTATGTGGAGACTTGAACTTATCTATCACTCAAAATTCTATCTACTCTATCTCCTATCTTGAGACAAAAGTCGTTTTACTATATATATCGCTTATCTACTTCTCGAAATGGGTATTGGTAAATCTTTCTATTTATCCAAGTTCATCTTTGCCTAGTGATGAAAGTCATGTTATGTTTCAATCACTTTGGAAATTTCTCTGACGAAAACTAGTTTGTGAATAACAACTATATGACGTCCTCTGAGAATGTTTCAATGATTGAAATAAGAGTTTAGATTATATAACCATTGTGGAATATAAACATTGTTGTGGCAACACATATGTATAAGTCATTAACACCTGAACCGAAGTTTGCGAACTTTGATTTCAGTAATGGAACGTGACGTGACTCGGTCAGGAATCGCGTAAGTTCTCGGACCCGAGAATATCTGGTGAAGTTGAAGCTCGTTGAAATCTCTTGTTGAATTTCGATCAGGAAATCTTTTTGGAGTTTATTAACTTCAATATTGGTTAGCTTGAATTTGAACTCGGTTAAGAACTCAAGAGGTTATGTCTAAAAACGGTGTTAGTGAACTTTTTAAATTCACTAAGGAATTTTTTAAACCGTGGTTTTATAGTTCATGAAATAATTGAGTGATTTCACATCATTTTTGATTCAATTGTGTCTCTTGTAATACTTGATTCTCTCTAACTAGAACAACTTCATTTCATTTGTCATTTGGACTAGTTATGGTGAAGAAGAATATTTGATATGAAAGTTATCATTTGGATAACCATTTGGTTGACTAATATTGAACCAACCATTGTAAACGTTTACGATTATCGTAATTCAAAAATTCGTCAAATACATGTGTGTATGGCAAGCTAAGTTTTCGATCTAACGGTTGAGAGATATTAGCTTGTATATAATCAGGTTTTCATCTAACGTTGAAAATTAAATGCTTTGTTACTAAGCTAACATTGATTGCAAACCCTGATTTGAAAGACTATATAAGGGAGAACTCTAGTAACTGGGTTTTCTTCTTCTAAAACCATGTTAACAACTTAAAGACTTCATTGGGATTGTGAAGCCAGACTGATACTACTTTTATTGTAGTTATGTGATCTGATCTTGTTGTTTCTATCATACGAGTACAATTGTAATAATTGGCTTGAGATTTGTATCTCCGATAGGCAAGATAAAAGTATTCACAAACATCTTCGTCTCATTGTTTGAGATTCCTCAATAATCTTCTTCGTTGCGTCGATTAAGTTTATTGTGAGATGATTGATGAAACTGAGCTGTTCTTAAGGAATTTAAGTCTGGTTTTATCGATTGGTTCCTGTTCACCTTGATTTATCAAAAGACGGAACAAAACTTGTAGTTTTATTCGTGGGAGACGAATTTATCTATTACATGTAGACTTTTCTATGTGAGACAGATTTGTTTGCTAAAGTCTTCGACTTTGGGTCGTAGCAACTCTTGGTTGTGGGTGAGATCAGCTAAGGGAATCAAGTCTGCGATGTCATCATTTTTTGGGATCAGAGGCGTATGAGCATAACTGTACCTTGGATCAGTGTGAGATTGGTTGGGGTTCAACTACAGTCCAGACCGAAGTTAATTTGGAGTAGGCTAGTGTCTGTCTTCGGATTAATACGATTGTATGTTTAATCTGGACTAGGTCTAAAGTTTTTCTGCATTTAAGGTTTCCTCGTTAATAAAATTAAATTATCAATGTTATTTATATTTCGCATTATATTTTGTTATATAATTGAAATAATACAGGTTGTGCGTCAGTCAATTAGAATATCCGACCTTATTGGTTGTTGATTTAAATCGATTGACACTTGGATTTTGGTCTTTGGTACCATCCAGTTATCTCTATTTGATTAGGCTCGCGAATCATATTTGCTTGAGTAAATCAAATCGAGAAATTGAGATAATAACTCCTTGAGTATTTTCTATTGATTGAGTCTTGTTGATTCTCTAGAAAACAACTTGGAGTTGTCCATACAGATTGCTAATCGAAATATTGGGTGAGGTTGTTAGACCCCCGCATTTTCAATTGGTATCAGAGCAGGCAAACACTTTAAAGACCTCACAAGTATGTGTTTGTAGCGATCTGACTTTATGGACAATATAGTCTCCTATAACGCTTCACCAGGATTGAAAACCAATCGTAGAAGAAGTTGTGATAATCATGTTATTTTTCAAAAAAGGTTGGAGGAACAAATCCGGATCAATTCTGATCTTGCTGCAGAAATTGCAATTCTAAAGGATTTGAAACCTAACTCAAGTCCCTTGATGGATATGAGTAACCAAGGTAGTTCCTCTATAAGGAACTGTCATATATCAGATGATAAACAACGTTTAAAGGTTGTAAAAACTGATATAACTCAGAACTACTCTATGAAAGGTAAAGGTGATGGCCCATGTGTGTTCTGTGATTTCCCTAATTACCGTCAACATAAGTGTGTATCTTTTCAAAAGAGTTTAAAAGTTGCAAGTGATCTTTATAAGAAAACTAAACAACTTCTTACGTCTCTAAAAAGACATACAGAACTATTAGGAAATTCCAAACAGAATAATACTAATAGTATAGGAGATTTTTCTTTAAAATCAACGTCACCCTTCTAATGGTCTCTTGATAGTGGATGTAGTAGATATATGACAGGTGATCTTACTTGGTTTGTTTCCGCATATAACTATGAAGGAGGACCAGTAACTTTTGGAGACGGGAGGTGTTGATATATAAGTAAGAAGGGAACGATCAAATTACCTGGAGTACCTGAAATACATGATGTAGTCTACGTAAAAGGTATGACTGCTAACCTTCTCTCTATTAGTCAAATATGTGACAAAGGCCATCAGGTTGTCTTCAATGCAAATGGATGTGACATTTTAGACAAAACTGGGAAAGTAATTTTCCAAGGAACTCGTGGTAAAAATAACTGTTATCTTCTCGATACTCAGTTTAGCAATTGTTGCAATTTGACTAAGGTGGAATGTACACATCTTTGGCATGAACGTTTTGCTCACATCAATTATCACCTTCTAACTAAGATCATTAACAAAGAACTTGTTAGAGGTGTTCCAAAAATCAATGCAAAGATTGAAGGTGTATGTGGTGCCTGTCAAAAGGGTAAACAAACGAAAGTTCACGATAAATCATCTCGGGATATTCTCACCAAAGCTCCACTTGATTTAATTCATATAGATATCTTCGGAACAATTCAACAACCACTGTTGCTGGTAAGAAGTATGCTTTGGTTATGGTAGATGATTAAACCAGATTCACTTGGGTTGCATTTTTATCTCATAAGAATGAAACCCTTGGAGAATTCAAGATTATTGTAAGTAGAATCCAGAATGAACAAGGTCATAAACTAAAGAAAATTAAGAGCGACCGTGGAACATAATTCAAGGACACCAAAGTGTTTGAATTTTGTGACGAACTGGGGATTACTCAATAATATTCTCCACCTATTACTCCTCAAGCTAATGGAGTTGCTGAAAGAAAAAATAGAAATATTCAAGATATGGCCAGGGTAATGCTCCACAATAAAAATCTTCCTTTAAGATTTTGGGGAGAAGCTGTTTTTATAGCATGTTATTTGATCAACCGTGTTTACTTACGATCTAAAACTCTTAACACTCCGTATGAGTTATGGTATGGTAGAAAACCCAACTTGCACTATCTTAGAGTGTTTGGAAGTAAGTGCTACATACTAAAAGATCGAGAACAGAGAGGGAAGTTTGATACCAAAAGTGATGAAGGTATCTTTCTTGGCTATGCTTCTGACAGTCGTGGGTTTCGAGTATTTAATCTCCGAACCTAGGTCATGATGGAATCTGCTAATGTTATTATTGATGATATTAGTGATTTTCATCATGATAATTCTCCTGCTGAGTTGCCTCCAACAAAGACAATTGAGAAAGTCAAAGAAATACCTGAATCAGTTAAAGTTATTTCAACTGTTACTGATCCTGATATTTCTAGTAACGAGGAGAAGAGCACTGATCAAGCCACCCCTAATGAACCTGAACGTGTTCCCCCTCCACGACACCTCTGGGTTCAAAGAAATCACGATCCAAACATTATTATTGGAGGAAGAGATTCTACTGCTAAAACAAGGGGACACCTTTAAAATATTTATAACTTTGGTTGTTATCTTTCTCTTGTAGAACCAAGAAATATTAATGAAGCTCTTAGTGATCCCGCTTGGGTAAATGCTATACATGAAGAGTTAAATCAATTTCAAAGACAAAATTTATGGGAACTCGTACCTTGTCCCTCCAATGTTATTATTGTTGATACTAAATGGATATTTAAGAACAAGTCTGATGAATATGGCACGATTATTAGAAATAAAGCCAGACTTGTCGCTCAAGGATATTCACAAATTGAAGGTATTGATTTTGATGAAACCTTTGCACCTGTGGCACGCCTTGAGTCCATTAGACTCTTAATAGCTCATGCTTAAACTTTTTCAGATGGATGTAAAATCTACGTTTATGAACGGGATTTTAAAGGAAGAAGTGTATGTTGCTCAACCAAAAGGGTTTCAAAACCGTGATTTTCCAAATCACATTCTCAAACTCAAAAAGGCTCTATATGGATTAGAACAAGCACCTAGGGCCTGGTTTGAAAAACTTACTACTTCCCTCATTAGAAAAGGTTTCTCAAGAGGTGGAGCTGATAAGACCTTGTTTACCAAATGGAGTGGAAAAAACGTTGTCATTGATCAAGTCTATGTAGATGATATCATCTATGGATCAACTTCTGAAAAACTAGCAAAGGATTTTCAAATTTCACTTACTAGAGAATTTGAAATGAGCAATGTTGGTGAACTGAAATTCTTTCTAGGATTGCAAATTCAACAACATAAGGATGGAATTTACTTATCCCAAGAAAAGTATGAAAGGGATCTTGTGACAAAATTCAGCTTGGATAAGTCCTCTCCAAAATTGACACCTATGCCTACTACTGGTAAACTACATAGAGATGAGAAAGGATTAAAAGTAGATCAAAAGTTGTATCGATCTATTATTGGAAGCCTCTTATATCTAATAGCTACTAGACCTGATATTTCTTTTAGTATTGGTTGTTGTGCTAGATTTCAGGCTGATCCAAAGGAATCTCATCTTGCAGCTGCAAAAAGGATCATATGTTATGTCAATCACACTGTCGGGGTGTGTAGAAGACAGAAAAATTACATCAGGGGGTTTCTACTATGTATGACTGAATCTTGTTGCTTGCCACAATAAGAAACGGAATTCACAATCCATGTCTACATGCGAAGCAGAGTATATTGTTGTTGGGTCATGTTGTACACAACTCTTATGGATGAAACAAATGTTAGCTGACTATGGAGTTGATACTGGAATAATGAAGATCTTTTGTGATAACTCCAGTGCGATTCAAATCACTGAGAATCCTGTTGAGAACTCAAGACCAAAGCACATTGACATAAGGTACCATTTTATTCGAGATCTTTATGAGAATGGTATCATAAATATGGAATTTGTGCCTTCCGAACAACAGTTGGCTGACATCCTCACCAAACCTTTAGACACTGCCACTTTTCAGCACTTAAGGAAATCTATTGGTGTTGTTTCGGTTCATTAACTATTTCCATAAATCCTGCCCCTGTGCTTATCTCGATCTTTTGGGCAATAGAGTTAGAACTCCAGTCAGTTTACAACTTGCTTTTAGTTATTTCATCTAGATGTTGTTTTAGTGTGTAGAAATCCTTCTTTTCTTTTGAAATTAAGGTCGCTCTTTTTGTTACCTTGGGAATGACATCTTATGGGGGGAGAGTTCTTTTGAACTTACGCTTAATTTCCAAATTTTGTGGGGAGTGCGGCTGTGGAATTTTTAGTGGTTATCTTGTATCTTTATAAACTCCTTGATGAATGCATTTAGCCTCGGCTTTATGATTGCATCTAAACAAGATGATAGAACATTTACCTTTGGTCATGAAATGTCTCTTACGGATATTTCATTAGGATCCCGTTCTTGTACCTTTGCCAATTTTATTTACAAAAATGGGGATAATTAATTGTAGTTCACACTACAAATACATATGGTTTTCAGATCATTATGTAAGGGGGAGTTGTTTCCATGTGAGATGGAGTATTGTCTAAGGGGGGTTGAAGTATCACCATAGTATTGTTGTTGAAGTTGTGATGCAATTGGACTTTGACGATGTATAATAATACTATGACACTATATAACAATGATTGAGAACCAATGCTTTTCTCATTGTTATAGCTACGGATTTTCAACAACGATAATACTAAACTTACAACCTTTGGGATCATTGGACTACTTGGAAGTGACGAAGATTTCGAGTATTGTTGAAGATTAGGCATGTAGAAAAGGAGCTACAAAGTTTATTTATATAATTTTTGTATTCCATATGTATTAATAGTTTTGCCACTAAAATTGACAAATGGGGAGATTGTTAGAGCACTGCTCGGTCAAACTCGCATGCGTTGCTATTTCAAGCATGTTTGTCAATATTAGTGATCAAAACTATAAAGTCTTGATTTCTAGTCTACTATAGCTAAGGTCTCGGACTAGGATAGAAAGTGTAGTTGAGCTCAAGAACTCCATGGCGATCATCATACAAGACGAAGGACTACTCAAGGAACCAGTGGATCTTCATCGACTAAAAGGTATGTGGAGACTTGAACTTATCTATCACTCAAAAGTCTATCTACACTATCTCCTATCTTGAGACAAAAGTCATTTTACTATATAGACTAAGAATATGCACATGTGACATTTCGAGCTGAGTATATCTCGCTTATCTATTTCTCGAAATGGGTGTTGGTAAAGCTTTCGATTTAGCCAAGTACATCTTTTCCTAGTGACAAAAGTCATGTTATGTTTCAATCACTTTGAAAATTGCTCTGACGAAAACTAGTTTGTGAATAACAACTATATGACGTCCTCTGAGAATGTTTCAATGATTGAAATGAGAGTTTAGACTATATAACCATTGTGGGATATAAACATTGTTGTGGAAACACATATATGTATAAGTACTTAACACTTGAACCGAAGTTTGCGAACTTTGTTGATCAAGTGGAACCGGAACGTGAGCAGCAACTCAGTCCGCGAACCCAGCCCATGAACTGGCGTAAGTTCTCGAACCCGAGAATATCTGCTGAAGTTGAAGCTCAGGTGCAGTCCGCGAACTGACGGAAGTTCTCATCCCAAGAAATTATGCTGGAGTTTATTAACTTCAACCGATTAGCTTGAGTCTGCGAACTCAAGAGGTTATGTCTGAAAACGGTGTTTGTGAACTTATCTTAAATTACTAAGGAATGCTTTTGCAAACCGTGGCTTTATAGTTCATGAAATTATTCGAGTAAATCACATCGTTTTTGATTCAATTATGTCTCTTGTAATACTTGAGAACTCATAGCAATTGAACAACTCTCTAACTAGTTCATTTAAGTCATTTGGACTAGTTATGGTGAAGAAGAATATGGTTGATATGAAAGGTATCATTTGGATAACCATTTGGTTGACTAATATTGAACCAACCATTGTACACGTTTGGGTACGGTTACACGAACTCAAAACGTCAAGTACATGTGTGTATGGCAAGCTAAGTTTTCGATCTAACGGTTGAGAGATATTAGCTTGTATCTAATCAGGTTTTCATTTAACGGTGAATATTGAATGCTTTGTTACTAAGCAAACATTGATTGCAAACCTTGATTTGAAAGACTATATAAGGGAGAATTCTAGAAACTGGGAAACCTAATCCCCACACATTCTGTGTGATACTAATTTTCTAAAGCTAGAGTCGATTCTCCTTTAACCTGTAGGACCAGAATATAGCTACAACGCTATTTCTGCGATATTAACAACACTTTTGCGAGCGTCACAAAAGACTCTTTAGCAGCGTTTCGAGAGCGTCACAGAAGAATCCAAAAGAAGCTGACAATGGAAGAAATACAAAGAGAATATGTTTATCCCGCTATGGTTATCAATTTTGCGAGAGAGAATATTATAGCAATCGCGATGAGATCGCAGAGTAGATCCGAAAAAGGAGGAAAACTTAGTTGTCATCCACTATGTAAATCCCTATATAAAGGGTTCGTTAGGTTCAGAAAATGATGATATCTTTTTGAGAGTTGATAAGGTTTTGAGGAGAGAGAAACTCTAGAAAGAAATTTGTACTTCTGAGTTATTATATCTTTTGTAAAGAATTCTAAAATTAGAATAATAAAAAGTGTTGTCATTCATCTTCAAATGTAATTCAATTTCCATAGATTCTTATCAAGGGTGTAGTGTAGGAATTCCTGCAACTACATTTTGGCACCCGAAACAGGGATTAAATTAACAAAAATTGAAGAGAAAGTGAAGAAGAAGGTAAGAATTGTTCAAGATTAAGGAAATCATTAAGTAAATCGGAGAGATAATTGAAGGGAGAATGATCAGAATCAAAGAGGATTGTAGAAAATTGGAGTGTGATATGGTAACAAGAACAATGATTGATAGATTTCATGAAAATATTAAGGGGAAGATACACAAACGGGATTTTGAAGGAAGGAAAATTATGACGGTGGAAAAAATATCACCATTGAAAGATTGGGAAAAGCAAGAAATCACGTTTACAGCAGCAGAAATACCAGAAGAAAATCTAAGTCATACATCTCCATTGGTAGTCACATTATCCACTATACCAATGAGAAAGGAGAAATCAATAAAATCTGAATGAATAGAACTTTGGTGGATGCAGGAAGTTCTGTAGACATGATATTTTATCATACTTTCAAGAAAATGGGATATAAGGATGAAGAAATGTCTTATTAAACATATCATGTTCATGGCTTTGGAAAGTCTTTAACAAAACCTAAAGGCGAAATAATTGTACGAATTCCACTGGGGGAGATTGAAACACAAGTAACGTTATGTGTGGTAGACGTGGAATCACCGTATAACATGATATTAAGAAGACCATGGATACACGCAATCAAGGCTGTAGTATCAACGTTGCATCAATGCATCAAGTTTCCTACACCCAGTGGAATTGGAGAAATTAGAGGAGACACAGATTTTGCGAAATTATGTTTCCAAATTGAAGTAAGAAATTGTGAAGGACGTCCAAAGCTGCGAAAGGCTCGCAGACATTTGGCGAGAGAAACAAAGAAGGAAGAAGAATTTAATGTTTACATGATAAGAGCAAAAGAAGGAAAAGGAATACCCAGTGAAATCCCACGAGAAGGAGATGAACTCACGAGAATTATGAAAACACCAACACCAATGGGAGAACCTGAAGCCAGTTATATTGCAGCAGAACCAACAAAGGAAATAAATATTGGGAGTAAAGAAGAGCCTAAAATGCTGAAAATTGGGACTAGAATGGAGGAGGATGAGGAAGAAAGAACTATAAATATCATGCGAGAGTATGCAGATATCTTCGCGTGGAGCATGGATGAGATGCCAGGGATAGATCCGACAATAGCATGTCATATATTAGAAATCAACAAAAACATAAGACCATTTAAGCAAAGAATAAGGAAGATCGCAACAACATATCATTCTCAAATAGAAGAAGAATTACAGAAGATGCTCGACGCAGGAATTATAAGGCAAGCAAAATATCCAGAGTGGATTGCAAATATGGTAGTGGTCCCAAAGAAGAATAAGGGGATAAGAATTTGTATAGATTTCACTGATTTAAACAAGGCTTGTCCTAAAGATAGTTTTCCATTACCAGATATCCCACAGATGGTTGAATCAGCAGCAGGAAATGCTAGAATATCATCGTTGGATGGATATAAATGATATAATCAAATCCCTCTCGCTGAAGAAGATCAAGAACATACCGCATTTTTTGCTCCAAGAGAATTATATTGTTATACAAAGATGCCATTTGGCTTACGAAATGCTGGTGCAACGTATCAAAAAATGGTGGAGAAGGTGTTTGCAAAGTGGATCCACAAAACATTAGAAGTGTATGTAGATGATATGCTGATCAAAAGCAAAGAAGCCGAGAGTCATGTGAAAGATTTGAAAGAGATTTTCGATCAAATGCGGCAATTCAATATTGTATCGAAAGAGAAAAGTGAATCCTGATAAGTGTACTTTTGGAGTAACTTCAGGGAAATTTTTGGGGTATATTGTATCGAAAGAAGGAATACAAGTTGATCCAGAAAAGGTACAAGAAATTCGCGATATTCCAACACCTACGACGGTAAAATATGTGCAGAAATTAAATGGACTCTTAGCCTCGCTAGGAAGCTTCATTTCGCGATCTTCAGACAAGTGCAAACATTTTTTCGATATACTCAAGAAGGGAACAAAATTCAAGTGGACAGATGAATGTGAAAAAGCTTTTCAAGGAATAAAAGAACATTTAACGAACATAACTATTTTACAGAAAGCTGAATCGGGAGAAGAATTATTGATTTATCTTGCAACAACCACATATGCGCTAAGTGTTGTGTTGCTGCGAGTAGATGCAGGGGTAGAAAAACCAATTTATTACATCAGTAAAACATTCAATTCTGCAGAGAGAAATTATTCAAAGATTGAGAAACTAATTCTAGCATTGGTACATGCAAATTTCAAGCTTCGCATATATTTTCAAGCACATAAGGTCAAAGTGTTAACGAAAGTGCCAATTGAGTCAGTAATGAAAAATTCAAAGAGATCAGGCAGAGTTGAGAGATGAAAAGTAGGACACTTTGATATTCAATATGAAATTTTATCCTCGCCAAAATCACAAGTCATCGCAGAGTTCTTAGCTGAATTTCCTTTAGAAGATGATGAAGTTGTGGAAGAGATGATGGATGTAGAAGAGGAATGTGGAGATCCAAAAGAGCTATTAACAGAGCCCAACAGATGGGAAATATTAGTGGATGGATCATCCAATGGAGAAGGAAATGGAATTGGAGTTGTTTTCATATCGCCAGAAGGAGAAAAAATAGATTTTTCATTTAGATTAGAATTTGCATCCACTAATAATGAGACAGAGTATGAGGCCGTGATCCATGCTTTAAAATTTGCGATAGAAATGAATTTGGAAAATGTGAGAATCACCAGAAATTCACAATTGGTTATTCGCCAGATAAAATGAGAATACACAACAAATGAACCATCCTTGAGAAAATACAAAAGACTTGTTGAAGAATTATCTGCGAGAATTCCAAAAATAAAATGGAGACATATATCAAGGAAAGATAATAGACTGGCAGATGCTTTTGCTTTCATATCTAGTATGATGATAAATCCATTGGCAAGATACATAAAAATTCAAACACTTTCATTTCCATCGATAAACAAAGAAGAAGAAGAGACATATGTAATGATGATAGAAGCTGGCGAGGGAGAGCCAACGAGCAATATCACAGATTGGCGAGCAGATCTTCATGCATACTTGGCGAGAGGAGAAATTCCAAGAAATCGATTAGAATCACACAAGTTGAAAATTAGGGCAAACAATTATGAGCTAAGAGATGGAGTGTTATATCGAAGATATTTTAATGGACCGTCGCTAAGATGTTTGACGAGGGAAAAAGGACAAAAAGTATTAAAGATGTTACATAGTGGTGATGCTGGTAATCACAGTGGAGGAAGATCTTTAGAATATAGAACAAAAATGCAAGGCTATTACTGGCCATATATGCATGAAGATGCAAAACAAATCTCAAGGCGTTGCGAAGATTGCATGCGATATGGAAAGAAGATACATGCACCAGGAGCACCATTATCATCTTCAAAAAGTGTATGGCCTTTTGGGAAATGGGGGTTAGATATTGTGGGACCATATCTACCTGGATCTGGACAAAGAAGATATTTAATTGTCGCAACAGATTATTTCACAAAGTGGGGAGAAGTAAAGGCAGTACAACATATCCGCGATAAAGATATTTTTACATTCATATTTGAAAATATAATTTGCATATTTGGAATTCTAGCACAATTGGTATCTGATAATGGAAAAAATTTGAAGGACAGAACATAGAATTGTTACTCAATGCATTCAAGATAAAATGTGGAAAATCTACTCCTTTGTACCCACAAGCAAATGGTCAGGCTGAGGCAACTAATAAAACAATCGCACACATCTTGAAAAAGAAGTTAGAAGGATACCACAGAGCATGGTGCGAGCAAGTGCATAATGAAATATGGGCTTACAACACAACTAGACGAGAAGCAACTGGAATGTCACCATTTTGTTTGACGTATGGGGTTGAAGCTGTATTACCAACAGAAGTTGTTATACCTACACCAAAAAGAGAAGCATGGGAAAGAAATTTAAGTGCTGGTATGATACTGAATAAGTTGGATGAATTAGAAGAAAAAAGAGAACAAACTCTACAACATATGGAGAATTACCAGCGCAGGTTAGCTCGAGAGTACAACAAACGTGTTAAGAAACGCGAATTCCAACCTGGAGATTTAGTACTGCGATAAACACCCAGTTATCAGCGAGAAAGTGGTGGAAAATTGGCGAGAAAATGGGATGGACCATACATCATTAAAGAGATAGTTGGAACTGGGGCATACAAATTAATGGATCCTGAAGGAAAAGATGTTGGTCAAAAACTCGATAGACCATGGAATAGATTATTTCTGAAGAGGTATTATCAATAACACCTTTTGCGAGATAAGAAATACTGGTATGTTATATGATGAAACAAATAATAAATTCTTTTATCTATATTCCAACTAAAAAATTCTTTTGATAACAAAGCACAACAAGAGCAGCGAGCATCGTCGCAAGAAAAGCGAATACAAATTTCGCAGAAATTAATAGAATGGGATGAACCTTTATGGCGTGCCCTAGTTCGCGAATAAAATTTCGCAAGAGGCAAATTTAAGACCTAATAGCGCGTCATAGGAGGGGGTATCTCTTGACATGATTCAGGGGTAAGGTTATACTGCTGCTGGATCCTGAGTCATGCATATGTTGGGGTTAAAAAAAACCTATCCGGGAGAGAGATCTTGGATTTCCAACTATATAAGGTTATACCCTGGTTGGAAGACCGAGAATATCTTCCAAGAAGTGCAAAGTATGACCAAGGCGCTGAGGCACACGGTTGAGCCAAGAGTGCCCGGGGCGTACGAAACTCCCTTGCCATTCTTGGTAAGTCTTGGATATAATGCATTTGTCCTGAAGAAAACCCCACTTAGGGTGCAGTCTTGTAACTATAAGCCATATAGGCATAAAGGACAATAGGATGCGAAAACAACTGGTTGTTGGTAAATATGGATGGGAGGAGCTAGTCTTGTATGGCCGAAGTTCCCTCATTGAAGGGGCAACCAGGGGGAAGATAAGGGTGGCACCCTCCATTAGGGAGCTGATAAGTGTCTTAAGACGGCAATGTCATGGGGCTTTATGATCGCGATAACATTTAGGCATGTCATATTGTCGCGTGACGTAAATTATACAGAGGCAATAAGCCAAAATAGAAAAAGTTAAGATGAGATCAATGGGTTTTTACATGAAAATGTAAAGACGTCATGCGATTTCATCGCAAGACGACAATGTCATAAGGTTAAATTCTTGCAAGAGAGTTTATACTTATCATATTGTCGCAGAGATTTTGAAAGAACATGGATAAGACAAGATCAAAGGGTCTTTACATGCAAATGTTAAGAAATCCTGCGATTTTGTCGCAGATAGAAAAAGTTTGGCAAAATAAGAACTTTAACTAGGAAGGCAAAATAAGACCAAAAGAATAATCTTACCAATTAACTATTCTATTTTAAGATTGCAGGAAATATTTATTCATCGTAGAACAATATATAAGAAGGCAAATTCTTAACATCGCAGATTCCTTCAGAATTTTTCAGAACATCACAGCAGTATTCATTGCATCGCAGATATATTCATGCTTTCGCGAAAGATAATGAAGGGCAAGTAGGGGAATGGAGAAGTAAGATTTCATTATCTTCCTTGAAAATATTCAAAGTAAACTAAGTTAAAAGTTAAATTCTAAAAGTTTCAAAAGTTACATCGCTCGCAAGAAAGAAGAATGAAAATAAAGCAAAAATAAAATTCAAGTTTCAGCGATGGCCTCGCCAGATTCATTATACTTGCTCGTCAGATTTATTATTTTTGCCAGAGTTATCAACTTCATTAGCATCCTTTTCACCACGAGTCTCTTCTTCTTTTGATTCTTCATCAGCGATTACTTCGCCACTTGCAGTTACTTCTTTGGGAGGACTTCTTTCTTCTTCTTCACCATCTTCTTGGGTGGTATTTTCTTCATCATTAGTAAACTCTAAATCTTCATCCATGGGAAGAGGAATTTCATCATCATCAACCTTTAGAGGAGGAACAGATACATGAGGGAGAGAATGAGAGAGCATAATCTCGTTCACAAGAACTTCAACACTGAGGTGGACCTTGCGAAGGAAACCTCTATCACGATTCCTAATCTCTATATTTTTAAAATACTCGAGATAATCAAGTCTTCTTTCTGCTTTGTCGCGGGATTCAAGATAATTGGAAAGAAGAGACTTGTTCTCTTTGCGAACTTTATCTAATTTGTCGGTAAGATCAGCAATGGTAGAATGAAGACTTCTTTCAGATTCTGCGAGTGACAAAAGTGATAAAAGATCATTTAGTCAAAGATTTTGCAAGAAATATAACACAAAATTTAACAGAAAGGTCAACAAGAGAGGCAGTCAATTGACTACCTTCTTTCTGCGAGGTCAAGTTTTGAATTAATGTAAAGAAACAGTTTTCCCATTGATTCATAGCGTCATCGAATTTATCGCCAACCACACCCTTCAGACGAGTTTATCGCCAACCACACCCTTCAGACGAGATTTCATGTTTTCTTCTCTAGTGCGTAGATACAAGTTTTCCTTTGCTAGTAAAAAATGAGATTCCTTCAATTGAGAGCACTGGTCTTGAAGCTCGCTGGCCTTCAAACTAAGAGTTAACCTACCTTTGATAAGTTTATCCTTCTCAGCAGCGGATGATTCAGTTACCTCCTTGAGCTCATTTTTAAGGGAACGAAGAGATTGCTCTTGATTATCGCATATCCTTTGTAGATTACTTAATTGCTGTGAAGAAATCGCCATCAAGCTTGAAAATCTATGTTTCTCTTGGGATAAAGTTCTATTTTCATCTGATAAAGATTCTACCGCCAGGTTAGACTTGGTTAAAGAATATGAGAGATGAGAAATCTCGTTAGTTAATAAACTTTGACTTCACAATAATTGGTTATTCTCATTAGTAAGATTATCTATTTGATCAATCGAATATGTATGGAGATTATCTAATCTATTATACTGGTCCATCCAAGAATATCTTTCGAAACGAGCTTCGTCAGCAATAGATTTAAATTTAAGTCTCTCCATGAAACGAGTCCGATTTGAAACTAATATATGAATCAAGAATTTAAGAAAAAGACTTGAGTACAGAAGATATAAAAGCAAAACAGAAAAACAAAAGAGCAGAGGCAGGAAAAATGTACCTTTCAGCTCGTCATTTTTTCTGCGAAGATTCTCGCAGTCTAGAGAAGAGTTGCGGAGCATATGATTCAAAGTATCGCATTCAGCAGTTTTGACTTGTAGGCTTCTCCTCAGAGCTTCAACCTAATTTTCCATAGACGCTCGTGAAGCATTACAATTAGAGCCAAAATACTTGAGTAGAGTCTCGCAAGCTTCATATTGGAGGGGATCATTAGAAGACTTTCTAGCATTGTCTAAAATGTTGGACAAGATTTTAAAAGCAACATCAACACCGGCAAAAGTTTCATTTGATGAAGGAAGGGGTGTAGAAGGTGAAGTAGTAACGAGAGCAAGTTGACTATTTGAATCATTTGTGATGGTTGAGTTGTCAGGAGGAGGGGTATTTGGAAAAACAACAGTTGAAGGCAATAGAGGACTATAAGGAGTCTCGGTCACAACAATTTTAGAAGCTTGATTCGTCAAAGGGACAGAAGAAGTAGAAGTATGGGAAGTGATATCCTCGCAGAAAGAAGAAAGATTTGGTTGTGACAATGTGGGAGTAGTCCTCGCGGATGTTAGCGTGGGAATAATGAGATTATCCCCAAGAGTCTTAAAGTGGCGAGATCTCTTGGGAGGATTAACAGGGTTCTCGTCATTCTGCGAATAATAATTCAGATAAGAAACAGAGGCAACAATATTGTTATTAAAAAATGGAGGGTGTTTCTTACTACCTTATCATTCGCAGAACTCCTCTTCTTCTTCTCAGCTAGCCTTTTGCGAATATTAGGGTTTTGAGTTGTGGATTGTGTGTTAGAGATAGTTCTGCTGAAAAGAAGATATAACATGGAAGTTATGAAGAATCAAATAAGAAAGGTTGGAGAATATAAGTAAAAATTGTTTTAAATAAATATCATAAGTCAAGAAATATACCTTGATGACTCCATTAAAACAGTAGCAGGAGAATACGAAGAAGAAGAAAATTTGCAGACGGAAGACGAAGTAAATAGATGAATAAGATAAAGAAACAGAAGAGGAAAATTAGTTCTGAAATTTAACTCTACCTTTTATAGGCAAAAAGGAGTTAACCTATTAAGCAAAGACGTGTCAGTAAAAAGAGGAATTCACAACATGTGTAGGCGGTAAGGCTAGATTAACGGAATCTTGTCGAGAAGAAAATATAAGAGGGAAAGAAGTTGTGAGTATAATAAAGAGTATTGGTTCTCATGATCTTCTCTTCTTCGCAGAAAAGACATGAGAAGAGGCAAGATGTAGGACCAGAATATCATTACAACGTTATTTCTGCGATATTAACAACACTTTTGCGAGCGTCACAAAAGACTCTTTAGCAGCGTTTCGCGAGTGTCACAGAAGAATCCAAAAGAAGCTGACAATGGAAGAAATACAAAGAGAATATGTTTATCCCTCTATGGTTATCATTTTTGCGAGAGATAATATTATAGCAATCGCGATGAGATCACAGAGTAGATCCGAAAAAGGAGGAAAACTTAGCTGTCATCCACTATGTAAATCCCTATATAAAGGGTTCGTTAGGTTCAGAAAATGATAATGTCTTTTTGAGAGTTGATAAGGTTTTGAGGAGAGAGAAACTCTAGAAAGAAATTTGTACTTCCGAGTTCTTATATCTTTTGTAAAGAATTCTAAAATTAGAATAATAAAAAGTGTTGTCATTCATCTTCAAATGTAATTCAATTTCTATAGATTCTTATCAAGGGTGTATTGTAGGAATTCCTGCAACTACATAACCTTTGGTTTTCTTCTTCTAAAACCAGGTTAACGACTTAAATACTTCAGTGGGATTGTGAAGCCAAACCGATACTACTTTTGTTGTAGTTGTGTGATATGATCTTGCTGTTTCTATCGTTCGAGTACAATTGTAATAATTGTCTTGAGATTTCTATCTCCGATAGGAAAGATAAAAGTAGTCACAAACATCTTCGTCTCAATGTTTGTGATTCCTCAATAATCTTCTCCGCTGCGTCGATTAAGTTTATTGTGAGATGATTGATGAAACTGAGCTGTTCTTCGGGAATTTAAGTCTGGTTTTATCGATTGGTTCCTGTTCACCTTGATTTATCAAAAGACGGAACAAAACTTGTAGGTTTATTCGTGGGAGACGAATTTATCTATTACATGTAGACTTTTCTGTGTGAGACAGATTTGTTTGCTAAAGTCTTCGACTTTGGGTCGTAGAAACTCTTGGTTGTGGGTAAGATCAGCTAAGGGAATCAAGTGCGTAGTATCCTGCTGGGATCAGAGGTGTAGGAGAATAACTGTACCTTGGATCAGTGTGAGATTTGTTGGGGTTCAACTTCAGTCCATACCGAAGTTAATTTGGAGTATGCTAGTGTCTGTAGCAGCTTAATACAGTATATGTTTAATCTGGTCTAGGTCCTAGGGTTTTTCTGTATTTGCGGTTTCCTCGTTAACAAAATTCTGGTGTCTGTGTTATTTCTATTCCTCATTATATTTTGTTATATACTTGAAATAATACAGGTTGTGCGTTGTTCAATCGATTAGAATATCCGACCTTATTGGTGTTGATTCAAATCGATTGACACTTGGATATTGGTCTTTGGTACCATCCAAGTTATCTCTCTTTGATTAGGATCGCGAATCATATTTGCTTGAGTAAATCAAATCGAGAGATTGAGATAATAACTCCTTGAGTATTTTCTATTGATTGAGTCTTGTTGATTCTCTAGAAAATAACTCGGAGTTGTCCATACAGATTGCTAATCGAAATATTGGGTGAGGTTGTTAGACCCCCGCATTTTCATAGGTCATTAAAGGAATTGAAATGATATGAGTTGTGTTTCTCTTTTACTGTTGTTTTCGTACTTTATATTCTAGATGTCCCATGCTATTCCCTTGGCGGACTTTCTATCCTACACTGCTACCATTCTGACATATTTTTCTCTTATTTTGTGAAGGTGATCATGAATATATTTACATGGTCATCATTGAACGTGATACTTGAGGGTGCTAATGTTTGGTCATTAATATTGATATCCAGAGCCACTTTGAAATCCCTTGAGATGTTCTAGGTATGTACTTTGGACAGGATTGTTTTACTACGTTTATAACGTAGTTAGGTAAGCCATTGGCTGTTTTCGTGGCCACAATTTGATTTGGTAATGTAGGCTTAGTCTGTTTCTTGAATTTTTTCTCTCTGGGAACCCTATCCCTAGGATATGTTCCTTTTTCTTTCTTTTTTTGACCTCTTTGATTTGCAGTAGACAGATCTATTCTATCTATTTCATACCAATCTCGGTTAGAGAGTTTTGGAATATTTATAATTTTGTTTACTATAAATAAAAAGGAATTGTAAGTGAACAAGTGTCCTTTAAATGTTAATTTGTGAGATACTTAAACTGTTGTGAGCTGTGCTACAATATAGCGTTGAAGACTAATATATATGTACATACAAATATTCATCTTTGGGCCAAAGCTGGGTTATTCCTTCATTACATTTGATAAATTGATTTTTGAAGTTTTAATTTATGGTTTCTAATTATGTTTTTTCCTTTGATTTTTGAAGTAGTGATTTAGGTATTCGCATTGCTGTCTTACTTTCAAGGTACTCTTCCCACTTTACGGTAGTCTCTTTATGTCAATTTCATTCCCTTTATACAAGGCATGTTTTTCAGAGTTTTTGTCAGTGAACATAGTTTTCATTGGTTTGAGTTATATGGATGGTAGGGAGTCAATTTATGGCGAGTTGGATCAGGTGTTTTTCCAGCATCCGCCATTAGACGGCATTCCAGGTGTCCAAATTTGAAGGATATCTACAAGAATAAATAATTGTAAGCCTTCGCAATTTCCAACATTATTTTGACTGTTGTGATCTGAATTATTCCTTCCATTTTCATAATAAAGTTACGATTTTCGTTCCTTTGCCTGATTTACAACCTTACAAGTTACAATTTATATTTTTTGAAGTTTGTGTAGGATGGCAAATTACATGCAAGTTGAATCCGATGCAAACCTATCACTACTACTAACTTAATTGGATTAGTATAATTTATACATCTAATCTTCACTAAGGTTGTGGTAAGAATGATTAGGTGTATGACTACTAACCCAATTCAGTTAGACCATATCAGCATCACCAACTGTATATTTTTACAGAGTTCTACTACTCAACAACAAACCGCAATAGGTATATGCTCATTTGAACATTACTGTTGTTTGTTGTTGGTTATGTTCAATGTTATTTTTTCATGTTCATTGGTTTCTTCCATGTCAATCATTATTTTTCTCAAGGAATCTGGGTTTTGCTGTCATTGGTTCCATTATTTGTTCATTTCATTTCTTTGTGGTTAAGCCGTTAAGGTTTGCATAAGGGTTCGTGGAATTCTATACATACACTAGGGAATATAGTAGAGTTTTTTTGAGTAGATGTTTCTACATTTCATTGGAGTTTTTTCAAACAGAGAAATTAATGGCTTTTGGTACACCTCAAAGGTGGATCAGGGCAATTGTAAAAATATCAACTGATTTGTCTTTAATTGCTAATTCAAGTCACACATACAGATTAGTGACTATCTTTACTTTATGACCTACAGAAATGTTGTACAAATATTTTTTGATGTCTACGTGCACCTACTTGGTCCTTTAGTTTGATTCAGGTTCATCATTTTAGTGTGGGTAAGTGATCATGATTTGTCTTATTCAAAATTACTGATCTTATGTTTTTGTTGACACGTGGCAGATAGCTATTGAGTACTGCATAGAAGATTTGCAAGGGATATCACACCGGGCCTTGCGAAAATAGGTCAATTAGTGATGTGGTGGTCTAACACTCTGTAGGATTACCACATTATTATTTGTTATTGTTTTGCAAAACTCATGCTTGAAAACTTAGGTTCTTTTATTTAGTGATCAGAGAAATGCGTTTTGAACTTCTGATTAATAATCTGAATTTTTGTTTTTCGGTGTTTGTTGCTGGACATGATTGGGATATGCTTTGATAGCATGGTAGAGTTAAAGCTATAGTAGATATGGGTATTTCTTTTTGAAGAAGAGCAGCGACCAAGACCAGTTGAGATTTTAAAGCTACTTCCAGTGATAATTACGCATATTTCAGGTTCAGTTTTTTTTTTGTTACTTTTTGTTTTTCAATTTCTAATTTACCCATTTTGTGATGCCCGTTGATGTACTATAATAGCACATACCAACGGTTAGTAGTCATTGTATCCGAGCCAAAAAGCTGATCGTAAGTGAATTTGTCAATCCATTAGATAACTTCTGCCAATATTCTGAATTTGGGTTTTTAGGTGTTTGTGGTGAGCACGGTAGAGTTAAAGCTATAGTGTAAATGAGTATTGCTTTTTCAAGAAGAGCAGCGACCAGTTAAGAGTTTAAAGCTACTTTCAGTGATAATTATGCATACTTCAGGTGAGTTTTCTTTTTCTATTTGTGATTTACCTTTAATTTTTTTGTGATGCCCGTTGATGTACTACTAAAATAG
The DNA here is from genome assembly GCA_023529315.1 of Papaver bracteatum. Classification (NCBI taxonomy): domain Eukaryota; kingdom Viridiplantae; phylum Streptophyta; class Magnoliopsida; order Ranunculales; family Papaveraceae; genus Papaver; species Papaver bracteatum. Next base: position 8,968 of record JAJJWX010001702.1, on the reverse strand, counting down.
TAGCATTTACCAACGGTAAGAAGTCATTGAATCCGATCCGAGCCAAAAATCTGATTGTAGTTTGAATTTCTCAATCCATTAGATGACTTATGCCAATATACTAACGTCCCGAAATGAAACCAAACTCCAAATTATTACCAATGCATAAATAAAAGTTAAAAAAAATGAAAGTGAGTAAAATTCAACATTTATATAAGGAATAGCTAATTTACGTGATCCATCAGTAAGTTAATACCAAAAATGCAGTCATGAGTCGTTGACTACAGAATTAGTAACAAAGACACCGAACAGCCATCAGGTCTAGCATGGTTACCAAAGTAAGATGTCACCATGAATGAGAGTTAGGGATAACTTTAGAAGTCCAGCTTCAATATGTTAGATTTAGTCTTTATAGAGTAGTTTGGATCAATTCGCGGTTAAACTATACAAAAGCTTTGGACAACTGCAAAAATACAACTAAGATTGAAGATAAGAGTTGTTGCCAAAAAGATGTTTTTGAGTGACGCTGAGGATGGCTATGACAATAAACATATGTATTCAAGTATGGGGTTGATTAATGTACAAATGTATTCAAGTATTCCGGGCGACAATAAAAATATGATGGTAAACGCTTTAATGAAGCCTTTGGAATCAACTGTTAAACCTTTGGATTCAACTTATATATATTCAAATGTAACCTTACTTCTACACACTTTTTCATCTTTATAGTTTCTTATATTTATCTATATATGATTGCCACTAACTATAAATATATTTGTTGATATGTACAGGTCAGTTGCTAACGAATATTTTATATCAGATGATTCTGAGGAAGACGTTGCTACACAGAGCATCGTAAACCAGAAAGATAATCTACACCTGTCTTGGTAAAATGGATATTGTATGTCCAGTATGTGAAGCACTGCATTGGATCGACGAGAGGATGTCTGATTCATCCAAGAAGAATCCAACCTTTGCAAAGAAGAAATGATATTCCCTGCGCTGCGAGAGTCTCCTCATGAACTGATGGATTTACTTGACATGGACGAAGCCAAGTCAAGGTTTACCAGTCTTGGTTGCAAACTGGATATAAGAGTTTTGAAGGATAATGACCCGAAATTCTTTGCAATTCACGGGGAAATTCACAACCGAGAGTATGATGCTTCAAATGCTTTTACCAGTCTTGGTTGCAAACTGGATAATAGAGTTTTGAAGGATAACGGCCTAAAATACTTACTACACCACGTGGGTAAAGACCCAATCTATCAATAACTGTATTTCTATGATCCTAATCAAGACTTGGATGGTCATACAACTGTATTTTTATGATCCTAATCAAGCCTTGGATGTTCGCGAAAAATGGAATCCCCAACTAGATAAAGACGTTCTTGGAACACTTCCGAAAATTATATCAAAACATGATGTGTTTTGCACTATATTCCCTGGCATAAAAGATTCCGAGCAATGTAAATCCCGTCGAAGAAAATGTCAAGGTCATCGTGGACTATAACAAAACTAAAGATGAAAGGCGTTATAACCTGCCAACGGCTAATGAAGTTGCACTTATACTACCTGGAGATGGTTCTCAAAAGCGTAACTTAAGGGACATCACACTTTTTCGGAAGAGGAAAAATGGATTCAAACATATTTGCGAGTGTCACCCTAGATACTTTCCCCAACATTACGATTTACTTTTTTCATACGACGAGATGAGTTGGCATCTTAATATTGAACAACCGGATCCGGACACATGAAAGTATGCTATGAAATGGTAAACTATAAAATTATTTCACATTTTCTGTCTTTTTAAGTGTCTAGGAGAGTATTCTACCATCCTAAGAGCAAAACAAACTGTTTTAAGAGTACTTTGTAGATGCTTGGGAATCAATTAAATAGAACCGCCTATATTATCTTAAGAAAAATCAAGATAAATAGTGAGGATATTATTACAAGGGATATAAAGGACTCGAACACCAATGATGGAGGTAATAAGCTATACGTGTTACCATTGATTTTTAATGGTGGTCTCAGGCATATGTATAACATTTATCAAGTTTCAATGGCCATTACAGTATTTAATAGTCATCCATATATCATCCTAACAATGACTGCAATACACATTCACCAAAAATTCAAAATGAGTTTCTACCCCATCAATATGCTTTGGATCGTTGTGATCCCATAGTACGTATTTTCAACTTGAAGATAGTTGAGTTAATGAAAGAAATAAAGAAAGTGAATGTGTCCGTAAAAATAGTTGGTCATGTGTTCACAATTGATTTTTATAAACATGGTTTACCTCATATGCATGCTCTTATATATATATATATATATATATATATATATATATACTTGGATAGTCCTGAAAAAATAAGACAATTGAACGGGTTGAAAATTTTGCGTGTGGCAAATTTCCTGATGAAAAAATTGATCCTGTTTTATTTGAAACTGATAGGAAATGCATGGTACAGTTACTAAAAGAATGGGTAGACCCATCATATAGTATATTAAGTGGGTTTCCAGTGGTTGATATATGGAAAAGTTGGGAACATTTTAAGAAGTTAAGCAGTGTGATTGCAACAGCTGAAGAAACAGATATGATCAGATTGCTTATAACAGTTAAGGACACCGGTGCTGGAATTCCTCGAGATGCACGAAGTCGTCCAAGTGGCGTGGACTCCATATGCATGAATAATGGAAAATACAACAGAGGATATCCTAAGAAACATACTGAGAGTACAAGTATGGATGAAGGTAGATATCCAATATATCACCGTTGCGACAATGTGAAGGAGGTAATTTTCCGGAGGATACAAAGCGAACAACAAAAATGTTTTTCCATACAACCCATATTTATCAAGAATGTTCAACTGCCACATTAATGTTGAGATATGTGGGGGATGTAAGGGATGTTTAACTCATACACAAATATATCTATAAAGGTAAGGATCTTGCAATATATGCTAATTGTCGATGAATGTGATGAGGTGCAACAATACATTGATGCAAGGTATATTGGGTCACCTTAGCTGCATGGTGTTTATGCGGTCACTCAATACATCAGGAAGAACCTATGTAGTTCAACTGGAAATTCATCTTACAGATCAACAAAGAATCATGTATGATGCAACTAAGTCAATAAACAAGGTTAATATTTCTGTAGATCAGTCTTTGAGTATTAACGCAAGAATCCCACAACCAAAGCATATACTTATCAAGAGTTTCCATAATATTTTGTATGGGATATGAAAAAATGGAAAGTAAAAAAATCAGTGTTTTGAAATTGCGAGGATGTACTTTATCAGTCCCTAATGTCGGTGAATTGTATTACATGCATTTATTACTAACGATTTTAGCCGGTGCAAATTCATTTGACAGCCTGAAAAAGTTCAGGGTTTTGCAATTGCGAGAATGTACTTTGTCAGTCCCCAATATTGCTGAATTGTATTACATGCATTTATTACTAACGATTGTAGCCAGTGTGTTTGACAACCTGAAATCAGTCGGGGATGGTGACGATAGGAAACTGCATTGCATGTTTAGAGGAGTGTGCATCGCTCTTGGAATTTTAGAAGATGAAAATAAATGGCATAAGTGTTTACAAGAAGCACCGGTGATAAAAACTAGAGTTCAGTTAATAAAACTTTTCAAGAATATTCTCTGTGATTGTAATCCAAATCAGACTGACGCTATTTGATCAAATTTTAGACTAAGCATATGCGATGATCTAGATTTTAAATTGTGCACAAAGTATAATATCATGAACCAACGGATGAGTAGGTATTTTATTTTGGGTTGTAACTTTTAGATGAACAACTGCATGAATATGGAAAGTCGCTTGAAGATTTCGAGGATATTCCAAGACCAAAACTGACATTAAGTGATGTTGTTGGTGACAAGTTCGTGTGGGAGCATTAGTTCCTTCAACTTTCAGTTCATGATGCTTAAGTCTAATAGAGTATCAGGAAGTTGAATTTTGCCCAATCATCGGCATATACGACGTATTTAGTTATGTGATAGGTGCTGACAATAAACTTTTTTTTCTCAATCGCATTGCAAGAAGTGGTAAAACATTTTTTTTTTATAACACATTGGTGTCTTGCTTAGGAACTTTAGAATTATTGGGAACTTCGACATATATAACACATTTTTTATAACACATTGGTGCATTTCAGAATTATTGGTACATTAATGTCACGTTGTTATAGTCCTTGCACTATACTACATGTCCTCTATGTAGTCTCAACAATTTAAAAAATAAATTTTTGAGACTTAAGATTAGGCTCACAATTACATGTTAAGTGAATCACTATCTTTTTAACTATAAAATAATCTATCATAATGTATTTTCGAACTAAAGCACCAACAATTTAAAAAATAAAATATGTATACTTAAGATTAAAAGGAGAGGTTGAGCCGGGGCCGTAAGGCCCCGGTAATACCTAGTATATTTATATATAATAAGGAATTAATGCAATATTTTGCAAACCGAGGCTATAATGTTCATGAATTGATTCGAGTGAATCAAAATCGATTTTGCTTCAATTGTGTCTTATATACTTCTATGAGAATATAAATAATTGAACAACTCTAGAACTAGTTTCATTTGAGTCATTTGAACTAGTTATGGTTAAGATGAATATGGTTGATATGAAAGTGTTTGTATGGCTAACATCGGTTAAATATTGTTGAGCCAACAAAGGTGTACACGTTTAGGTACGATTACTCATATCTAAATGAAGTTACTTTTCATTTGTGTGTAACAATCTAAGTTCAATCTAATGGTTGAAAGATATTAGCTTGAGTCTAATCAGGTTTTCATATAACGGTAAATATTGAATGCTTTGTTACCAGGGTAACATTGATTGCAAATCATGTTTTGAAGACTATATAAAGGAGAACTCTAGTAACTGGGAAACCTAATCCCCACACCTCCTATGTGATACTAGTTGCGACTAGAGTCGATTCTCCTTTTACTTTAGGTTTTTCCAAAACCCTGTAGGTTAACGACTTAAAGACTTCATTGGGATTGTGAAGCCATACCCAATTATTTTCTATGTAATTGCATGTTATGATCTTGAGGTTTTGTATCGTGATTGAGTACTATCTTCTCAAATATTTTCTCGATATCTAATCTTCGATAGGAAAGATAAAAAGTAGTCACAAGCATCTTCGTCTCATCGTTTGTGATTCCACAATATCTTGTTTCGCTTTCATATAATTAAAATTATTGTGAAGTGATTGATATTTCTAGGATGTTCTCCGGGAATATAAGTCAGGTATATTAATTGGTTTATGTTCACCTTGATTTATCAAAAGACGGAACAAAACTCATAGGTTTATCTATGGGAGACATATTTATCTATTTAATAGACTTTTCTGTTTAAGACAGATTGGTTATCAAGTCTTCGACTTTGGGTCGTAGAAACTCTTAGTTGTAGGTGAGATCAGCTAAGGGAATTAAGTGCGTGGAGTCCTTCTGGGATTCAAAGACGTAAGGAGCGCAACTATACCTTAATCAGTGTGAGATTGGTTAGGGATCAACTACATTCCAGCCCGAAGTTAACTTGGAGTAGGCTACTGTTTGTAGCGTCTTAATATAGTATGGTGTTCAAATATGGACTAGGTCCCGGGGTTTTTCAGCATTTTTGGTTTCCTCGGTAACAAAACTTATGGTGTCTATGTTTTCTTTTCTGTATTATATTTGTTTATATAATTGAAATATCACATGTTGTGTGTATTTCAATCAATTAGATAATCCAACCTTTGGTTATTGATATAAATTGATTGACACTTGAACATTGGTCTTTGGTACCGTTCAAGATTTTTCACATAATAATCAAGCTCACGGATTTCCATCTGTTTGATTTGTTGATTACATTTTGAAACAGAGATATAACTCTTGGATATACTTTTCTTAAGATTGAGTCTAATTGTCTAGTTGATTATCTTGAAAGTATATTGGAGTTAGTCCATAAATATTGCTAAGCGAGATATTGGGTGTGGTTGTTGTACCCTTGCTTTTTCAATTGGTATCAGATCAGGCAAACACGTTTAAGACCTCATAAGTCTGTGTTTGTAAGCGATCTGACTCTATGAACAAAAGTGTTATCTCTATAAACATATTGCCAGTCTTCGATGGCTCGAATTACTTATGGTGAAAATTTCTATGCGTGCCTTTCTTCAAGCGCGTGATTTTCAATCATGGGTTTATGTTGTTAATGGCTATAATCTTCTGGTTGTTATAGAAGGCGATGTAAATGTTCCAAATGATATCGGTGATTATGATGTTGTCGAGATTCTTGTCGTAAAACAAAATTTTGACGGATTAAATGCAATCATTCATGCCATTACCCTTGATCTTCAACACCATATGACTACGTGCACTCGGTCTAAAGATGCGTGGGATATCTTAGAAACCGTATTTGAAGGGAATACATGTGAAAAAGAAGTTAGGCTTCAAAACCTAAATTATGATTGGGAAAACCTTTGTATGGAATATAAAGATTCATTTGATGAGTTTAATCAGAAAGTGTCTGAAATTGTTAATGTATCTTTTGCGCTGGGTAAGACTATTCCTGAAAAGGACATTGTGATAAAAATTCTCAGATCGTTGCCAACCAAATATGACTCTAAGAAACATGCCATCGTTGAAGGAAATAACCTTGATATGCTTTCCAGAAATACTCTTGTTGGAAATTTAAAAATATTTGATCTTGGTCAGAACACAGTCAGAACATCTGTGTTCAATGCTGTGGCCAACATAAGCGAATCTTCTAACTTGTCTTGGTCTGATGAATGTTGCTCCAATCAGGTTGATTTTGATAAATCACTGCTTACACAAAAGATCAAGGATATTGTAAAAAAAAAAATATGTGAGAAATGTCTCTCTCTGGTTAATGCTTCAGATAATTCAATACAAGAAAAATCATCCCAGGTTGTCAATATCATGCGTACTTCCGATATGTGCAATGAATTTTCGTCTTTCACATCAGAAACTTCTTACTACGCAAACTATGATTCGAAGTTTGAGTCTGACATTGATATTTTTAAATTCGGGAAGAAGTGTGAAGAAATTAACCAAGAAAATCTCCAACTAAAGGCTTCGTTGGAGAAACTTGAATCATCACTTCAGGTGAAAAATCTTGAGATAGATTGTCTTAATGATGAATTCACCAGAACCCTATATCTATAAAGGAAAAATAGATTAATACTCTTAAGTGTGGCCTGCAGAGGTTGTCTGGAAGTTCTGACAAAATATCAGCAATGTTATTTGGTTATAAGTCTTTTGGAAACACAAATGGTTTCAAAAGCAAAACTGTGAGCACAAACAACTCTTTTGTTCCAGCCAATTTTGGAATAATTGATGATGAATGTTGTGATAAACATGAGACAAATAAGCAAGATAAAAAAATTTCCTTGAATTGTTCGTTTAGTGGAAATGCAAATCATATTCAAAGTAATTGTTGGAAATTCAAGAGAAATAACAAAAGGATTGCCAAACTTCAAAATGACATGCAAAGAATGAATCTGTCCTTGGGTAATCAACATGGTTCTCCTGAAGACAAGAAGAAATCTAAAAGAACCATATTCAGACGAGGTAAAAATTCTATTTATACAACAAACCTTGATAAGTCACTATGTGATAAAATATGTGAGTATTTGGCTCACTCCATTACTATCTAATACTAGTGATGTCTGCATCCTCATCTTTAACTTGAGAAAATGAGGATTGCATCAAGGTTGCTCAAGTTTTGTATAATTGTTAATTTCTTATTTTTTATGTTTAGAAAATATCTTCTTAGTTAAAATAGATAAATGATCATGAACCGTAAAAGACTTTTTCAAAGTTCTTCTAGGGTTTGGCTATTCATTGGTCTATTATATTCATTTGGATCAAAATGCCCTTCACTTCTTTTATCTTTGAAAGATACAGTTTCACGGCTCCTGTAACTAGAGGTACCACAAAAAGGGATGCAGTTGAAGCATTGAATGTGTATATTTGTGAAGGAATCAAATTCTCAAGGAAAAATAAGGAGAGATAAACAAATGATGAAGAAGGTTCTTCATCTAACTTCCTCTTGTTTGTTACTCATTTTGATTATAGCTTTAAAGGTATGGTGAAGGATTTCATCAATAAAAGAAATGATTTTAAATCTCAAATTATTTTCTCTTTAGAAAAGATAGCTCACTATGAACATATGTTGTCTCTAGCAAAGAAAACCTTGTGTGGACTAAAAAGAGAACTTAGTGAGTTAACTGATATTTCTGAAGATTTGGAGGAATTGAAAGATCCCATAATCAATGGGTTTTTCAATAATGAGAAGGAATTCTTAGTAGATGCTCTGAGAAAGCTCTATGATGTCTAGGAAACTTTCCAACAAGCGTATTTGTTGATACAAATTGATTGACACTTGAACATTGGTCTTTGGTACCGTTCAAGTTGTTTCACATAATAATCAAGCTCACGGATTTCTATCTGTTTGATTTGTTGATTACATTGTGAAACAGAGATATAAATATTGGATATACTTTTCTTAAAATTGAGTCTAACTTTCTAGTTTATTCTCTTGAAACTATATTGGAGTTAGTCCATACAGATTGCTAAGCGAAATATTGGGTGTGGTTGTTGTACCCATGTTTTTTCAGATACAATAGTATTTGTGTAAAGAGAGAGAAAAATATGAGTGTGATCTGAAGCCTTTTAAGGGAGATGAGTAATAGTGGCATCTAGATAGATAACAATTCATTTACTATTAATAAGGTCCCTGTCAAGTCTAGATTTTATTTTACTAGTTCTGTGACTATTAATAGACCAAGTGAAAGGGTTACCACTAAAACCCATGTCATGAAGGTCTGATTCTTTTATGTAATTCAGGACTTCAGTAGAAGAAAGATTCGAAGTATTTCTTTCATACATAATAATCATGGTTATATTTAGATCACCTATCAAGACCCAAGGGATTGCAACAAAGGTACTAAGATTTTT
>JAJJWX010001700.1:0-37572 GCA_023529315.1 Papaver bracteatum | reverse complement strand
AATGAACTTAAATCACTCATAACTTGATCATTACAACTCGGAATTGAGTGATTCTTGGCTCATTGGATTCGCAAGCTCATTCACTATAACATGATATCCTCTATAGGGATAAAGGTTATTGTCACCAAGGTCATGAATCAAATAACCTCAAGTATATATACATAAATGTACATTTACCGTCATTGGAAATATTCCATAGAGTGAGCATTTATCTTGATAGATTAGAAAGTTCGAATTGAACAAGAATCCAAATAAAATCAATCACATACCTTTTTTGATGAAGTACTTGTTGATGTCTTCTTGTAGTCTTCAATCTTCATCCTTTAAGTATAGCTTCGATTCAACTTCTTAGACCTAATCTAGTCCGAAACTATCTTTAGTATGCTAAATCAATAATGCATTTTGGAAACTAAAATTGACAACTAACTTGACATACCAACGCTAGTGGGTTCAACGAAGATATGCTCTAACAATCTCCCCCTTTGTCAATTTTAGTGACAAAACCATTTTACATATGGTTTGAACTTGTTAAAAGCAAAATCGACAATCTTGATTTCCTTGGTTCTTCAACTCTACGTGTGTTCATCCTGTAGTTGTTGAAGATCCATCATTGTATTATTACACATCAAAGAAGGTTTCATTGTATCAAAACTTTGAAAATAATAATACGTTGATATGTACCACTCCCTTTTAGTCGATACTCCATCTCAACATGAAAACCCTCCCCTTACATAATGATCTGTAAACCATATGTATTTGTAGTATGAACTGCACATTAATTCTCCCCCTTTTTGTCAATATAAATTGACAAAAGTACGAAAACTAGTGGGATCCTCATGAAATTTTCACGAAGACATTTCATGACAAAAATAAAGAAACATATCAACTTTGTTTAGACGATATCACATAGTCGAAACTTAGTGACTTCATCAAGGAGTTTATTAAGATACAAGTTAACCCCTACATGTTCCACAACCGCTTCTCTCCTTAAAGATATAACAATTAAGCATAAGTTCATTGAGGAACTCTCCCACAGAGAATGTTATTCCCCGAAAGAACAACAAGAGTGACCTTTCTCCAGGAGAAGGATTTATATATTGGATTTTAGAAAATCCTACAAGGAGATACGATTTAAGAACCAATCATTGAAAGTCTCTCATGAGATTGTATTACTAAAAAATTAGAACTATCTCATGGTAATCATAAAGATCAAGTATTATGATCATATTTTCTAAGATACAAACTTGTATAAACAAAAATGATATGCTTAGAAGGAAGAATAACCTTTCCACAAGGATTTACACCAAGAATGGTTACCATAAGAGTATGAAAAAGATTTCTTTTACAATAAAAACCAACATCCATGGCTTTGATAATTGCTTCTAACCTTAAGAATTTCAATCACAAATCAAGTTAGGTAATTGAGAATCACACGCGTGGTATGAGCACTTTCATATCAACCTTATTCTTCTTCACCATAACTAGTTCAAATGACTCAAATGAACTAGTTAGAGAGTTGTTCAATTGCTATGAGATCTCATGTACTACACAAGACACAATTGAATCAAAAACGATGTGATTCGCTCGAATCGATTCATGAACTATAAAGCCACGGTTTGCAATAGCATTCCTTAGTTTATTAAGATAAGTTCACGAACATCGTTTTTAGACATAACCACTCAAGTTCGCGGACTCAAGTTAACCGGTTGAAGTTCACAAACTCCAGCAGAAATTCTCAGGTTCGAGAACTTCCGTCGGTTCGCGGACTGAGTTCGCGGATTGAAACCGAGCTACAACTCTAACAGAAATTCTCGGGTTCGAGAACTACGCACGTTCGCGGACTAAGTTCGTGAACTGAGTTGGCTGCTCAAGTTCCGGTTTCACTTGATCAACAAAGTTTGCAAACTTCGGTTCAAGTGCTAAGGACTTATACATATATGTGTTACCACAACAATGTTTATATCCCCCAATGATTATATTATCTAAACTCTCATTTCAATCATTGAAACATTCTCAGAGGGCGTATATAGTTGTTATTCACAAATTATTTTTCGTCAGAGCAATTTCCAAGATGATTGAAACATAACATGACTTTCGTCACTAGGTAAAGATGAACTTGGCTAAAGCGAAATTTTACCAGCATAATTTGTGCGCCCCAATTCTTTTGCAATCCTCACCGTATTTACAAGGGCTTCTTGGCGAGGATGCACTTTCAACACAATTAGGTTGTGTTGAGGTGAACAAAATCTTTCTCACCACAGGTATTCGAAACAAAATTATGCATGGACTCTAGGAATTTAACACCTCCCTTGAAACTTTCAATAAATGTTTCATACCTTTTTAAGATGTTATCCCTTATCGAACTCTTATATGGGAGATCCTTCTTAATAGTACTTGTTGCTTTATTTATCTTCTTTGGTACCCATTTCTGAGCAACTTTTGGAGCAACGTATTTATTTTTCTCCCCAATATAGTTATGAAACTTCTTCGGGGAAATACTAGAAGAACTGATATTATGAGACTCAGTTTTTCTCCAGTTTAGAACATCAGATCTTGTCTTCTTAACAAAATCAAACCTGGATTTATCTCGTTTAAGAAATTTACAATTCCTTTGCAAGTTACCTGGTTTTCCACAATAATAACAATGTTTAGTAGAATGGAAAAAGTTATGTTTAGAGTTACCCGAATGTGTATGTGCTTGCTTTGGAACTTGACAGGATTTTCTCTTTTCGTTGTCAGCAGTTGATAGAGATACTTTATTTTTGTCAACCGTGGAAGGTTTTGGTTGAGAAGAATCTTTAGCTTTGACAAATTTTACCTCTTTGCAAATACTAGGAGCGTTTATTACTTTATAGCCCAATCCTCGTGTATCATGATGAATTCTACATGCTCCCAATATTGAGGTTAATTTATCTGAGTTGTTATTTCTAGACAAACTCTCTTTTAAGCTCGAGTTTTCTTCTTCCAAACTTTTGACCTTCTTAAGCGTAATAACTAGATCATTCTTGGATGATTCACATTGAACTTTAAGATCCGCTCGTTCTGAATCAAATAACAAGTTCATCTCAATGTTTTCCAAGTTATTTAGCTTTGCTTGAAGAATAATTTCCCGATCACGACCTTCGGCAATTTATTCTTTAAGCTTTCGTATTTCTTTGAGATAATCGCTTGCACCACTAGAATCAAGTTGGTCTTGCAAGTCTTTATTTCGACTATGAAGTCTGTCATATTTAACTCTCTCAATTGAAATGGTTCTTTTAGCTTCCGAGAGTTTTTGATGACATTCTTTAAGAAGATTATTAGCAATTGGATCATCATGGAACACTTCTTCGTCAGAATCAGAATCAGTATCCGAAAGAATTTTCCCAGAAGCTAATGCAACCTCGCCTGCCAACTCTTGGGGATTATAGAATTTAGGTCCATCATCAAGAGTGGTTGCTGCTGCATATGCCGATTTTCTACGGATTCATCTAGGACATATTGTAGACAAGTTCCCGAAACCACGACAATTATAGCATTGTACATCATCATTAGGAGATGTTGCACCTTTAGAAAAACTATTTTTCCTGTCTCTTAAGAGTTTTCTAAATTGTCATGGAATATCATCCTTAGTATATGGCGAACCAGGTTTATCCTTAGAGGATTCAGAATTGTTTGCAGCTTTAAGAGAAATCACCTCCTTTTTTGATGCGTGTTCATTATCAAAGATCTTTAGCTTTCCAACAAGAGTATTTTTGGAGAGTGTAGAAAGATCGTTTGCTTCTTCAATGGCATGTTTCTTAGACTCGTATCTTGATGGTAGAGACACGAGAATTTTGGCCATAACTTTCTACTGGAATAGTTCTACCTAATGAAAATGAGGCATTAACTATTTGAGAAAGTATTTGGTTAAATTCATCAAAGGTTTCATCATCAGACGTGCGAAGGTTTTCCCAGTCAGATGCTAGGTTTTGAAGCCTTGCTTCTTTCTCTACGGCATTACCTTCAAATACGGTTTCTAAGATATCCCAAGCATCTTTAGACTTATTACACGTAGTAACGTGGTGCTAAAGATTTGGGATAATGGCATGGATGATAGCATTTAATCCTTTGGAATTTTTCTTTGCAGCAAGAATCTCAAGATCATTATACTCACCAATATCCTTTTCAACAGTTAAACCATATACTGTGACTGATAGAGGATCATATCCATTTACAATACGAACCCATGATTTAAAATCTCGTTCTTGTATAAACGAACGCATATCAATTTTCCACCATAAATAGTTCATGACATCGAAGACTGGCGGTACTTTTATAGAGATAGCACTTCTGTCCATAACAATCAGATTGCTTCTAACACAGACTTATAAGGTCTTAGCGTGTTTTCCTTCTCTGATACCAATTGAAAGAGCGGGGTCTAACAACCACTCCCAATATTTCGTTTGGAAATATGTATGGAACAACTTCAATATAATCTCAAGAATAAAAACTCAATTGAGAAATAATATTAAAGAGATTTATCTCCTTCTCAACACAATCAATGGTTAAACAGATGCAAGTCCGTAAACCTGATTTTAGTGTGAGGTTTCTTGAAACAAGCTTTTGTGTTTATCACAACCTATTCAATATCCACCGTGTATAAACCTCTTTAAGCAACAATCACTAAAGGAATATTTCAACACGGTGTCCACTTGAAAGCAGTTTAGTCCGATTGGTCTAATAAATGTGAAAATAACAAAAACAATTGTTCAAGATCAATCAAGTCTTATCCAACAAACAAGGTCGGATTTAACAACTATGATTGATTAATGTACAACTATTATTATTTTAATTATATAAATAAAATATAATGCGGAAAAAAATAACAGACACCGTAAATTTTGTTAACGAGGAAAAACGCAAATCACGAGAAAAACCCCGGGTCCTAGTCCAGAATAAACACACACTGATTATAAGTTGTTACACCAATTTCCTACTACCTATTCGGACTATATGTAATATCTTCTTCAGTTGTATTATTATAGAACACCTAGCAGAACACTGATTCTCTTTAGGAATTCTTCATTCAAATCTTCTAGCAGAACCCAAGGCTCTTTTTAGAAGATACAACAACACGATTGATATGATTCAACATTTTGTTTGCACAAAACACAAGTTTGATTTCCCTTTAGATGTAAATCAAGGTTTTGGAAATCATGTAGATTAGGGTTTTAACTTATAATCAGTATGCGTACTCACAAGAAGTCCGTGAACCTGATTTTCGTAAGTGAACTTGGGTGATTCCAAAGATCAATTTCCAAGTTAAGAATAAATCTAGAGATATCTTGTTTAAAACTTTAAAAGGATTTTTACAAGATTCCTTAATCGAAGTTTTCTTTCTAGTATCCGATTTCGACTATCATGTGTTGGTATACGATCAGAAACTGAAATCTATCAAAACCTAGGGTTTATGATCAACAACTCTTGAATGGTTTTATATCAAAAGAGAAAATCTTAGAATAGACAAGAGGTGAAAAACCTAGATTACAAGTTGTATAATTAATCACGAAGATTAGATTAACTTGGCTTTGTGATCCCCAATACAAAGAATTTTATCTCACTCTTGTTCACGAAGAACAGAAGACGTGGAAAACAACCTACAGAGCTTACGCCAATTTTCCAAAGGGATAAAAAACGTGTAAGCTTACGAACTCATTATTTATAATGAACAATAGCTTGGAAGCTAAGCAAATAACTTATGTAGCTATTTTCCTTTTACAAGACTCTACTAAAAATATGAGTCTTTCCCAAGTTAAAACTCTTGCCAAAATAATTAAATAAATAACTTAATTAGCAAAAATTATATTTATGTGAATAAATCACATTTTAACTTAGGCAGGAATCATAAACACTTTAATATGTTAATCAAAAGTGTTTGGACCAATAGCTAACTTGCCTAGATAAAGAAACATCACTACATGACCAAAAATCTCTTTTAGTCACGTATTGGGCCCAAGTTCGCGGACTCAAAGGCCCATGGAACGTTTCCTACTAATGAACTTAAATCACTCATAACTTGATCGTTACAACTCGGAATTGAGTGATTCTTGGATCATTGGATTCGCAAGCTCATTCACTATAACATGAGATCCTCTATAGGGATAAAGGTTATTGTCACCAAGGTCATGAATCAAATAACCTCAAGTATATATACATAAATGTACATTTACCGTCATTAGAAATGTTCGATAGAGTGAGCATTTATCTCGATAGATTATAAAGGTAGAATTGAACAAGAATCCAAATGAAATCAATCACATACATTTGTTGATGAAGTACTTGTTGTTGTCTTCTTGTAGTCTTCAATCTTCATCCTTTAAGTATAGCTTCGATTTAACTTCTTAGACCTAATATAGTCCGAAACTATCTTTAGTATGCTAAATCAAGAATGCATTTTGGCAACTAAAATTGAAAAATAACTTGACATACCAACGCTATTGGGTTCAACCGAGCTATGCTCTTACATTTTTTTTTTCCAGATAACTCTTTTGGTTTTCCGGTAGAACTACTTCACCATCAAGCCCATCATTTTTTCTCGATCTACTGACATAATGTTCTCGTTGTTTTCCATAGAGTTGTTTTTGTCTTCATAATAAATATCTACCTCTTGTTCACATGGAACTTGATTAGTCGCTTAAAAATATGTATTTAATTATGGAATTATGCACATTACAGAACATGGTAGAATATAACAAGTACAACGATCAAATTACTAAAAATAGTTATTGAGTAAATTGCTAATTAATTATAGTCTAAACAAAACCATAATTCACGTATATTATAAAATAATTAGGGTTTTAGGTTCTTTAAAAAATTGCATGTAATTAAGAATTACTGGCCATAATCCCCTTTATTTCATAGTGATCAAAAGCATAATAATCGTCTGATTAAGAAAATATCAAAATTAATCAGATAGATGTAAGAAATTTCTTTGAACTATACCTTTATTTTCCCATGATTCTTCCAAATTATTATAAACATTCCATTCACTAAAATCAAAGTCGTTTAGCAAACTAAGATCAAACTCGTTTAGCAAATTCATCGAGGTCTCATTTTTACAAACTCATTAACATAAGAGATGAGGAGAATGTGGGATTTATCAAAGGTGATTACTTAAGAAACGTTTACACTTCTTAATAATTAATAATATTAAGTTTTTAGATGGTACTTATTAAGAATATCAATGTGTGTAGAGGATGGTGTTGTTATTAGAGTTTATAAATTAAAAGGACTTATTTCTAATAACGAAAGACAATTATATTTAACTGGAAATTAGTTGCTCTGCGGTTTTGTCTGACATTTCAGATTTCTTGAACTGGTTCCCTGACACTTGGATTGTATTTGTTAATCTTCATTACTGCAGTCGTGATATCCTTATACACCAATTCTCTGAACTCATCCCATGCACCTTTCAAAAACTCATCATCCTCATTTATAATTTCCTGTTACACGCATTGTCACAGTCATAAAAATCCCCAGTAAATTTGTGCCCATATCTCTCTTTTGCAATCCACTCTAATGATTTTGAAAGGATACCAGATTGGATCTCTAAGGTTACTCTCTCAAAAACAAAATTGGTCGGATTCAGTGATGATCTTAGTGGAGTCTTTAGTTTTACTATCGATGTGACTACAACCTTTAAAGAGGGAACAAAAAGTAAAAGAGATCTATTAGTCGAGAAAATCTCCAAAGGAGAAGAAAATACATGGCTAAGAAGTAAGAAATTTCACTTTAATGGCGAAAATAATTGACACCATGGCAGTGGAAAAAAAACTCGAGAATAGAACTTCTATGACGATTCCTCACTATCTACACAAAAACCTCTTAAGGATGCATATAGATGTGAATCATACTAAATATTATTTGTGATATTTCACATATATAATACAAAATAAACCTTTATTGTTGTTAGATGTTATATAGTAATATATTCAGGTAATATCTACCAGAACGAGGTGGCAAATTTGTTACCAAATCAGAAATACTAGCTTGTACAAAAAGAAAATTCTTTAAGAGAAACAAATTGATGAAAGAAACATTATTTTTATGTATTTGTTTTTATTATTTTATTTAAATATGTATCATCTATGTTATTTTTCTACATGTTCGTAGAGCCCTTGTTTTTGGTGTTTCATGTAAATCCCCATAAAAGTTTGGTACTGCTAAGCTTGCACGCATTTGTAAAATTAATTAAACTTATTACCTCTTAATTCCTAGGGAAATTGGTAAAAGTACTCATCGCTAGCTTGAGTACACTTGTAAATTTGTATCCAAAACGATCCACCCAAACCTAAAAGCCTAAATGAGAATTGTTTGGATTGCTAAATATGCAACAAAGACCCTAAATTTCTCTTTATTATTCTTTGAAATCATGATTGATATTGTTATTATTTGAATAGTTTTTAGGATAATATATTGAACCATTTTCATTGGTCCTGGTGGTCTCTTTTGTAATGTCTCTTGAGACATGAATAAAGTCTTCATCTTGATGGACCAAAAGTCATAATTTTCTCCATGAAAAATTGGAATTGAAGGTTGTTGAATGTATATTCTTTTTAACTTAAGAAATTATTTTATGGTGGGGCCAGAAACTCTAATTTCCAAGAGATTGACTAGTCCAAAAAGAGGGGAAGAAAAACGAACAACAACAAGTGTTTTGCTTACGGTTGATTTTTTCTTCTTCAATATCTTAGTAGCAAGTACTTGAAAAATTTATTGAGAATCCTCTCACTCTCCTCTTGTTTAATACCACTCATTTGAAATAGTGATTGCATCTTCAACCAATGCCATCTTTCTTTTTTTGCTCGAGATCTGGTTTTTAGAAGTTAGTTTATATTATTTTTAATAATTTCGCTATTAGAGTGATTTTTAATTATGTATTTTCATACTATGGATTTGTTCGTGATTAGATTATCTATGATACTGCTTATACATCGGTGATTTGACACAAGAAGATCAAGTTGTTCTTATCGAGAAATAAATAAAAAATCTTGGGTATACGCAGTTTCTTTATGAACATGAAGAATTTTTGGCTAAATTACTTCTCTCTTATAGAAGAATCTCCTTTACAAGAAGAAAATCAATCAAAATGGTCGAATAATAATCAAAATGGTCGAATAATAATGTAAGTACCGTTACTTTTCTAATCTAATGTCCAAAATTTGGGTGTTATCTTTGTAGATCAATCTTTATTCGAGATTTATTTTTGTTTTGCATCTTTATTATTCAAGTTTATGATGTATTTTGTCTTCATGTAAACATTGCTTAATGGAAATGAACTACTAATGGTTTGACTATTAAGAAAAAAATTCCAATGTTAGGAGGAATTTTGAGAACACTTAAGTATTTAATATTTTTGTAGGTTATATGCAAATGAAATGCAATAAATTTATTTGTTTTTTAATTTAACGATGATTATAGAGTGGCAAATGAAAGTAATTTTTTTAGAAATGGACCTTTGACTTGATGATCTCTTTGTTTGTTAATACCGTTGTTGATGGTGGTTTTTAGACAAAGGGTAAAATTGTAAAATCCCGAATAACCTAATGTCACCGGTGACATATTTATTAGAACATTTAATGCATGTAGTCAGTAATTAATGGGGGGTATTTTTTCAAATTAGGGTTACAACGAGCAAAACCCTAATTCCTCCGTACAACTGAGTTATGTCACCACACCAAACGCACCAAAGCATGCCAACCATGCTAGCCGCACCCCTATGCCAACGGCAAATCATGCCAGCCACACCAAATGCGCCAAAGCATGCCAACCATGCTAGCCACACCTTTGTTCCAATGGAAAATCATGCCAGCCACACCAAATGCGCCAAAGCATGCCAACCATGCTAGCCACACCTATGTGCCAATGGAAAATCATGCCAGCCACACCTAGCCCAAGCTAGCTGCGCCATCCAAACCCACTTTTCCTTGGCCCTAGCTATGCTAGTCACACCAACCGCGCCAAAGCATGCCAACCATGCTAGCTGCACCTTTGTGCCAATGGAAAATCATGCCAGCCACACCAAACCCGCCAAAGCATGCCAACCATGCTAGCCGCACCTCTGTGCCAATGGAAAATCATGCCAGCCACACCTAGCCCAAGCTATCTGCGCCATGCCAAACGCACTCTGCCTTGGTCCTAGCTATGCTAGTCACACCAACCATGCCAAAGCATGCCAACCATGCTAGCCGCACCTTTGTTCCAATGGAAAATCATGTCAGCCACACCAAACGCGCCAAAGCATGCCAACCATGCTAGCCGCACCTCTGTGCCAATGGAAAATCATGCCCGCCACACCTGGCCCAAGCTAGCCGCGCCATGCCAAACATACTTTGCCTTGGCCATAGCTATGCTAGTCACACCACGCCAAGCCAAACACCCTTACCTTGGACCTAACCGTGCAACCTAGGCCAAATTGGCCACGCATGCCATTGGCACATGCCAACACGCTCACTGGCATCTTTTCTTACCAAGCCGTGGCCCTAATGTCCGAGCGTGCCATTGGCACATGCCAACACACTCACTGACAGCTTTTATTGCCATGCCATGGCCCTAATGGCCGAGTGTGCCATTGGCACATGCCAACACGCTCACTGGCAGCTTTTCATTACCTAGCCGTAGCCCTAATGGCCGAGCGTGCCATTATCACATGCCAACGTGCTCACACCAGAACTTTCATTACCTAGCCGTGGCCCTAATGGCCGAGCGTGCCATTGGCACATGCCAACGCGCTCACTGGTAGCTTTCATTACCTAGCCGTGGCCCTAATGGCCATGCGTGTCATTGGCACATGCCAAACACGCACACTGGTAGCCTAACTTGCAAGTCGTGCAACCTAGGCAAACTTGGCCATACGTGTCATTGGCACATGTCAAAATCCTCGCTGGTAGCCTGATTTGCAAGCCGTGCAACCTACCACCAAGGAATTCCGCACATGCCACACATGGCAATCGGCAGCTACGCATTGCCACCGCACTCAACGTGCAACCTACCACCAAGGCATTTCGCGCATGCCACATGCGCCACTGGCAGCTTTGGCATGGCCACTTGCACTCAATCTGCAACCTACCACCAAGGCATTTCGCACATGCCACACGCGCCACTAGCATCTCTGTCATTGCCACTTGCACTCAAGGTGCAACCCGCAACAAAGACATTCCGCACATGCCATTGGCACATGCCACACGCGCCACTTGTAGCCTGGCAAGGTGCAACCAACACTCGAGACATCAACACAAACTGGGGGATGCTTTCCAGGGTTTTGGTTTGGCGGTCACAGCATGCAGCATACACTACGCTCACTTTAAGAAAGCGTGAATAGGAATAAAGCGGTCAAATAAAAGACAAATTATGGTGAAAACGTTTTCACCCATAAACACCATGCGGTTACCACCTCCTTCCATTATTTCACCCTTTACTCTCTTCCTTCATGAGGCCAAGGTACGTTTCAATATCGACTTGTATAAATAGGTCTTACCTATTTCCACCATACAACAAGTCTCGGTCAGGAGAAAAACACAACACTCTCGGAAAAGGAAACTTTGCAGGCTCTCCAAAAAGCTTTCATTCTTGCAAGCTTCCGAAGCTTTCACTTTCTGATACAAGTCGAGACACTACTCTTCCAGAATTATTCTGGTCTCAACACCTTTCTTTGCTTCCCTCCCCAAATCAACCCTTCTCCTCCACTTTGTGACCGAAGCAAGTCCGGAACGACCATTTATTGGTTTAGGCCGGACTTGTACAGATTGATCTCTCGGATCTAGAAAGAGGTCACGTGCAGAACATTTGTTTAGGGTTTAAACTAGTTTCTCACTCACTTACCGAATTTACCAAAATCGGCAGAAACGATTTTTACCCATAAACAATTGGCGACCACAAATGAGAGGATTGATCTTTCGGTTACATATCGCCTTTCGATCTCATACTTCGATCCAGGCATCAGGACGGCAGAAGCAAGCAATCTATTTGGGGATCTATAACTCGAATACAGACAGCCTGGTTACCAATCGTGAAACTACATGAAACGGATGGGGACTTCACTTAGTTACCATCGTGAAGACTACACGAGAAAACTGGGGACTCGCTGAAGATGCTACCAACAAAGCCGCCTTTTACATGAAAAGGAGTGTGTTCGCAGCAAAAAAAACTATAAAGTGAGTAAGTTTAGACCAGACAAGATATACGATCTGTTTTTGGGTTCTTAATAAAACCATCATACTATTGCGTCTTGTGCCGATTGTTAGCACACACTTTCATAAAATCAATATTCCTTTCACAAAGCATAATCAGATTTATATTATCAAAACCATTTATCCTAGAAATAATCTAATATCCTCAAAAGCTACCATTGTCTACCAAAACCGGTCAAACTTTAAACCGGACATCCAAAAGATGTCTTTAAAAAAAGGAACCTAAATGAAAGTTTAACGGAGAAACATTCAAGGAAAATTATCCAACAGAGGTCTTCTCTTCTTGGAGAAAGTCAACTTTGCATCTTCAAGAGCCGCTCTCTTCATAGTCAACATCTTGGAAAGCTTTTCGATTTCTACCTCCTATCGTGCAATCTCCTCTGCAGAAAGGCTTTCGATCACATCTTTCAACTTCTGGATCTCAGCAAGGCCTTCGACAAACCACGAAGCGTTGAATTCATTTTCTATACACACATCGCGATGGTGCTCCCAGTCGTCTATGACGTCTCCAGAAACGATGTGACCAGTCACCTCACACATATCCTCGATGGAAGATAAAGCCTCTTCCACATGCTTAACCAGCGCAAATCGACTAGTGATCTTCTTGGTTGTGGCCATATGTCCATACTTCTCCCAGATTCTGGTGTACAATGCCTCATACTTAGCTAGCACGTTGAAACCGCCAACCAGCACATGACCTGGGTAAGGAACCAAGCACGGGGGATCGAAAATGGCGCCTGCAACTGGACCCGCGACTTGCAAAGGGTCTTTTTCCATGTCTACGGCCGCAACCATCAGGGAATCATCCACTGTTTGAAACAAATTTGTGCCCAGCGATTGACCAACTTCCATCTCCAAGTCACCGGAAACGGTCGCTGTCACCAAAGGCAAGTTTATATGTGGCTCCGCACCAGAATCGTCTTCCGAACCGGATTCCTCCTGCAAACTTGAGTTAGACATTTTTCAAAAAAAAGCGGAGAAAGAAAGAAAAGAAGCGTGAAACTCACTGAACCACTTCCCGAAAAATAACCAATGATGTTGTCAGAAGAATCACTCTCACTTGTCAAACTTTCTTCTTTCTCTGGCTCGTCACCGTTATGAGAAGGCTCAGTGCTGCCGGAATTCTTTGAAGAAATTTCCATCTCCTGGAAACGTGCAAGAGCAGCAAAAGTATTAACACTACTGAAGCCCTGGTAGAAACAAGACACATGTTTTCAGCTGAAATTCACATGTTTTGAGACAAACCAACAAGGAGGCGACACATACCCGGTTATTGGAAGAACTGAAAGACACGAGAGCTGCAGGAGGATCTTTTGAAACCGTCTGGAACCTGCCAGCACGATTCTTCGTTCTCTGTTCCTTTGCCTGGGGACTTTCCGAGTTTCCAGGCAATTTTCACTTGAGATCTCTCAATATTGGATACTTCTTCAAAACTGCTGGGGAAGGTTTACAACGAACATTCTCCACCACGTTATTCACAAAATCACGAATCGCAAGATTCTCACGGCACCAGAACTCATTATAACCAAAAGTCGTCGAAGTTACTCTTCCCGTTTGAAATAAGGGAAGGCGGATACCCGGCCCAAGGGAACTGGCATTGAGTGCGGCACGCAATGAATCCTTAGGAACCACCAGCTGGTAAGCAAGAGGCACCCCTTGATCGAAACACATGTGATGAGCAGAACGGTCAATATTGTAAACAGCTATTGGAAAGACCCCATAAAGAAAGACGACATATAACCGGGCATGCAGCTTTGAATAAACAAGTTTTCACCAACACTCAAGCTGCCGTCAGAAGACAAGGTCATGTTCAGATCAGAAGCAAAGGTGTAAATTTGAGTCACAGACCTATGGATCGGCTCCCATGGGTGAAAACTGATTTCATGCGACTTATCGAGAAGACTAACAAAGATCATACCAACTCTTGGACGCCTGTTCACCCATCAAGAATTTGAGAGCCGCCCAACTCGCGGGAATCGAAGGCAACGGTTTCGGAGCATACTTCTCGAAGTGCTCCCATAACCAGGCTTGCAGAAAAGCAACGTGCACATATGAATCCACTTTCATGAAACCATTCCAAACTCGCATGTTCGCAACTAGGTGATCCAGATGCACATAGAGGGAACCAAGGAATAGCTTGCCAATGGGAAGAACTTCACCTTTTGCTAACTTCACAGCAATCACTAGCAACTATGGTCTTATTTCCTTCTTGCCAGAACCATCATCAAAAATGTCTCTAGACAGCCAGAGAGCCAAAAATGATGCAACGTGAAGATCACTGCTTTTCTTTTTAGGTTCCAGATCGTCCGGAAACCATTGAGATATCCACCATCTCTAAAAGCACCTTTTATACTCTTTCCGGACAGAATCCTTCGACTTCGCAGTGGAGTCTTTTTGGGCGAAATATCCCAACTTAGCGGCAAGGTCGTCCCGCATCTTCTCCTCACCTTCAGACAATTGGATGTTAAGATTCCCGGTTACCGGGAGATTCATCAAGAGAGCCACACTCTCCAAGGAGAAAGTTATTTCACCCCATATGCATATGATCGTATGAGTGTCCGAACACCATCTAGAGATGAAAGCAACCAAGCCCGGGATATCCTTCATAATCTGGAGACTTACTGAAGCTCTGACAACATCAATAATCTGCGCTCGAGTCAAGTTGGTATTTATGTGCTCCTTACTCACCATGAACTCAACCCATCTATCAAAAGAACGCAATGGGCTTTGACACATCCTGAAATCAATGTTGGAAGAAGAATATACCCCTTTATGAAGACAAAACCGTATGGTGTTCTCTGGGCGAACCGAACGTGTCTTCTTTTCATCTTTACCGCCGGTTAACAAAATTGGAACGAAATCTGGATAATTCTTCCGAGCAGGGCGAAGGGTTTGGCAAAGAATTTATCATCCGTGTTTGGTTTGGAATTATCAACATCCTTAGATGAAGCGAAACTTTTTTCAGGTAACATTTTGTCGGATTTATTCATAACAATTTGGTAACAAGATATCTGCACAAAACAAAACGGAGAAAGACGAAATTATCTCCCTTACACATAACCGCACCCAACAAAAGGAAAGCCTCGAAAACAAAAAAAAAAGTATTCTTTGCGGGTTCAAAACTGCACGCCCAGTATTTTTTCAGGTCCGAAATTCATATATTCAATATTTCCTATGGGTTAGAAATCATATGAAGCACATATACAATATTCTTCTTCAGGATTCGTATACAGTATTCTTCTTCGGGTTCAAAATTATATATGCAGAGGGCTCAAATGCGTCTGCAGTATCCTTCTTCGGGTTCAAAATTATATAGGCAGTATTTTCTACGGGCTCGAATGCGTCTATAGTATCCTTCTTCGGGTTCAAAATTATATATGCCGTATTTTTCTACGGGTTCAAATCATATATGCAATATTTTCCTTGGGTGCATATATATAATATTTTCTACAAGAATCACGCCAAAAAATCATATGCGCAATATCATTACAAGGATTATAAAAGAAAAATGCCTACTGTTAGGGTTTGCACCTACATGAAGAGGGAAACAAGAGAAGTATTGGAAGACAAACCTGGAAGCCGGCTCTTCATTGTGACTCTGCCGCTAGCGTGAAAGGATGAAAGAACAAAGTGCAAGATGAGAGAAAAGGATTTTATATATGGGCGTGAAGATTCTGAAATAGGGAAGTATTTCCCTTTACCAAAAATCATGCGTATAAGGAACGGACCCACAAAGGCGCCCAACTTCCCAATGTCGCCCAAGTTGCACCGATCCCACCAGTTTCGCCAGCTCCCCAATACCGCCCAAGCCATACCGGTCCCACCAATTGCGCCAACTTCCCAATAACCTCCCAAGTCGCGCCAGCTAGCACGCTCAGCTTCCCCGCCTTGAGCCGGTCCCACCATCTAGCACGCTCAGTATCCCAACCCGCGTCAACTTCTCAATGCCGCCCAGCTTCATGTCTCTCAATGATGCTGACTTCCCAATTGTGCCAGCCTCCCGATTTATGCAAAACTTTCAGAGGCCAGGATTCCAAATCCTATCTATAAAAAGGTCATAAAAGCCTCCTCAATTCTCTTTACGATTTACTGCCGATAGTTTGTCACCATCTTATGCTTACCTCGCAACAAAGCTCCTATTCCGAGCTAAGCAGGGGACTTAATGTTGATGGTGGTTTTTAGACAAAGGGTAAAAGTGTAAACCCCGAATAACCTAATGTCACAGGTGACATATTTATTAGAACATTTAATGCATGTAGTCAGTAATTAATGGGGGGTATTTTTTCAAATTAGGGTTACAACGAACAAAACCCTAATTCCCCTCCGTGCCAACGGCAAGTTATTCCAGCCACACCAAACGCGCCAAAGCATGCCAACCATGCTAGCCGCCCCCTGTGCCAACGACAAATCATGCCAGCCACAGCAAACGCGCCAAAGCATGCCAACCATGCTAGCCACACCTCTGTGCCAATGGAAAATCATGCCAACCACACCTAGCCCAAGCTAGCTGCGCCATGCCAAACGCACTCTGCCTTGGCCCTAGCTATGCTAGTCACACCAACCGCGCCAAAGCATGCTAGACGCAACTTTGTGCCAATGTAAAATCATGCCAACCACACCAAATGCGCCAAAGCATGCCAACCATGCTAGCCGCACCTATGTGCCAATGGAAAATCATCTCAGCCATACCTAGCCCAAGCTATCTGTGCCATGCCAAACGCACTCTGCCTTGGACCTAGCTATGCTAGTCACACCAACCGCGCCAAAGCATGCCAATCATGCTAGCCGCACCTTTGTGCCAATGGCAAATCATGCCAGCCACACCTGGCCCAAGCTATCCGCGCCATACCAAACACACTTTGCCTTGGCCCTAGTTATGCTAGTCACACCACGCCAATCCAAACACCCTTACCTTGGCCCTAACCGTGCAACCTAGGCCAAATTGGCCATGCATGCCATTAGCACATGCCAACATGCTCACTGGCAGCTTTACTTACCAAGTCGTGGACCTAATGGCCGAGCGTGCCATTGGCA
This sequence comes from Papaver bracteatum, assembly GCA_023529315.1. NCBI lineage: Eukaryota > Viridiplantae > Streptophyta > Magnoliopsida > Ranunculales > Papaveraceae > Papaver > Papaver bracteatum. The sequence continues at coordinate 20,329 of JAJJWX010001700.1, read as the reverse complement.
CATGCCAACACGCTCATTAGCATCTTTTCTTACCAAGCCGTGGCCCTAATGGCCGAGCGTGCCATTGGAACATGCCAACACGCTCACTGACCGGCTTTTTCATTACCTAGTCGCGTGGCCTAATAATGTCCGAGCGTGCCATTAGCACATGCCAACGCGCTCACCGGTAGCTTTCATTACCTAGTCGTGGCCCTAATGGCCGAGCGTGCCATTGGCACATGCCAACGCGCTCACTGGTAGATTTCATTACCTAGTTGTGGCCCTAATGGCTGTGTGTGCCATTGGCACATGCCAAACATGCATGTTGGTATCCTAACTTGCTAGCCGTGGAACATAGGCCAACTTGGCCGTACGTGCCATTGGCACATGTCAAAACCCTCACTGGTAGCCTAATTTGCAAGCCGTACAACCTACCACCAAGGCATTCCGCACATGCCATTAGCACATGCCACACGCGCCATTGGCAGATCTATCACTTCCACTTGCACTCAACGTGCAACCTACCACCAAGGCATTCCGCACATGCCACACGCGCCACTGGAAGATTTGGCATGGCCACTTGCACTCAACGTGCAACCTACCACCAAGGCATTCCGCACATGCCACACGCGCCACTAGCAGCTCTGGAATTTCCACTTGCACTCAAGGTGCAACCCGCAACAAAGGCATTCTGCACATGCCACACGCGCCACTTGCAGCCTGGCCTTGCCACTTGCACTCAAGGTGCAACCAACACTCGAGACATCAACACAAACTGGGGGATGCTTTCCAGGGTTTTGGTTTGGCGGTCACAACATGCAGCGTACACTACGCTCATTTTAAGAAAGCGTGAATAGGAATAAAGCGGTCAAATAAATGAGGAAATAATGGTGAAAATGTTTTCACCCATAAACACCATGCGGTTACCACCTCCTCCCATTATTTCACCCTTTACTCTCTTCCTTCATGAGGCCAGGGTACGTTTCAATCTCGACTTGTATAAATAGGTCTTACCTATTTCCACCAGACAACAAGTCTCGGTCAGGAGAAAAAACACAACACTCTCAGAAAAGGCACTTTGCAAGCTCTCCAAAAAGCTTTCATCTCTTGCAAGCTTCCGAAGCTTTCACTTTCTGATACAAGTCGAGACACTACTCTTCCAGAATTATTCTGGTCTCAACACCTTTCTTTGCTTCCCTCCCCAAATCAACCCTTCTCCTTCACTTTTTGACCGAAGCAAGTCTGGAACGGTCATTTCTTGGTTTAGGCCGGACTTGTACAGATTGATCTCTCTGATCTAGAAAGTGCTCACGTGCAACACATTTGTTTAGGGTTTAAACCAAGTTCTCACTCACTTACTGAATTTACCAAAATTGGCAGAAACGATTTTTACCCATAAACAACCGTAAAGGATAATAGTCCCACATTTATGATATTCCCTTAATAGACACTAATTTCACGTGTTGGGGGAAAACTTCGAGTGCCCTATATGTGAGGGGGCATGTGAAGAATAATATTCCGACATCACTAATATTGCTTAACTGATAAACATTAAGTATAAGTGGAAATTTCTGTGGAACCCTCTCTCTTTTAGAAACCCATCATTAAGATTGTATATATGTATAGCCCAAATTACAAGATCTACGGTTAAAAATAATAGTCTTGGATTAAATTTATATTTCCATAATTTTAGATGGACTAAATTAACCTTAATTAGTATTATTTTTTTAATTTGTTACCATATAGCTTGTAAACTTGAATTTAGTATTAATTAGAAATTTAATTTGTTACCATATATTACGGGGTCGACAGTTGTTTTGTTTCTTCTCTTATCTCATCTTAGTTAATTTGTTACCATAATTACGGGGTCAACTTTTTATCTAATCACCGATTATATCTCAGTTTACCATGGTTGTTCTCTTTCTTCTCTTATCTCATCTCATCTTAAAAAAAAACGTTATTAATGTGGTGTATCGTTGTAGCACATATGCACCATCCATGCCATTGTGAACTTCCAACTCTTCATACTCCTGATGTTGTGAAATTGTCTTGATGTTAATTTCTTCATGTTCAAACACAAAGGGTTATTGTCCCAATTTATATTACTAAGTTACCTTCATGAGAACTTATGCTCTCTTAATATGGCGGCTTAGATTAGTTTTCCCAAACTTCTCATTTTTCTTAACTGATCTGATGATGACATATCTTCTTCGACTTGCTGGCAATTGTTAAACTTCTGTGACTCATCTATCTTGTGATTATCCGTTGGAAGCACTATAGTCATTGTCTTCTTTTTTTTTTTTTTACTTTTCTGATTCTAGAGTTAATTATAATTATCACCAAATTATTAAAGTGATAATTACAATTTTCCCGAATTATGACTAAGTTCTAGTAGGAATTGAGATTTTACCGTGATAATTAGAGTTATCATTGTATTGTGATAATTGGAGTTATCATTGTATTGTGATAAGTGCAATTGTCATCAAATGTGGTAAGGACGGTTTTCATTAGGTTGCAAAAATTATTGTTGTCATTTATGTGATAAAGTGATGCTTCTCATGTAGGTGATGGGTGAAAATCACGGTTGTCAATAAAATGTGAAAATTATAATTTTCTGTAACCGGGGATAATTATATTTATCAACTTTCGGTAAATTGATGATAGTTGCGGTTTTCAAAAAATGCAAACTGTGTCCTCACGTTTATTGGATATGTAAAACAAAGTTACTCAAAACAAAACCATGAAAACAAAGGATCTTAAAATAAGTTAGAACATGGGAAATATGAGAAGTGGTAAACAAAATATAGATGGAAGATCTGTTTCGGGAAGATTGAACGGTGATAATTGAATATTTTTTTCCTCTAATTTTTACATAGTTATTCTCGGTAACAAAGAATTAGGTTTTGGGAGAAGGCTAATAAATTGACATGATATAAGGAATTAGTTTAGGGAGTTAATTAAGGGAGATGACCGAGGTATTTGAGGAAATTATTTTAGGGAGTTATTTACAGAATTAAAATCTTAATTAAATTTAAAATCCTAAATTTTTGGTTTTTGACTTTTTCACCGTAGACCAAAACATGATAATTACAAATATAAAAAATAAGATAATTATTATAGTAAAAAAAGGTTATTATAGTAAAACTAATAGTTCTAAAATTAATTTTGGGTTTCTAATATAAGGTATCTTAATGGCGGGCTCCTAATATAAAAAATTCCAAAACTGGGCTAGTCATAATTTTCCCATTAAGTATAATATCAAAGGGCCACTTCCATTCATTGCCAATTGAATTTGAGGTGTATGACAACAAACTTTAACTAATACCATTTCAACATGATTAATATGTGTCGAACTCGCTAACAAAATGAATCATCAAAGACACATTAGTGCGGGATTATGATGAGTATGAAATACGTGTCAAACATATTGACTATATGAATCATCAAAACCTCGTTAGCATGCGGTTGTAGTGGGTATGAATTCAATTTCAATTGGTTATAAGAAATTTTATTGCTTATTATTACCGGCATGGCGTCATCTGCTTATTTACTTTATCTTATTTTGGGGCTTTTAGTGTACAATAATAAACTTGATGATTCCCCGAAATTCACCCAAAATTTTGATAGTATTTCGTTCATTATATATACGTATTTTAAAATAATTTAGATGCCAGAGTAAATTGAGAGATATGAATATCAAGAGGGTGCTAACACTTTTTACAAAATTGTCTATTTCGTATATCGAGAGAAATGAATTCGATACGAATGTTAACACTTTTTTGCAAAATTGTTTTTCGAATGCCGGGTTAAAAAAAAGAATTTTGTTAAGCTGGATTTTATGTTTTATTCATAGACATTGTTGTTTAATGAGGCCAAGCCAATAATATAGTTTTCAGACGTGGATGAGAGTGCAACTATTCAAATGGTCAGGATATCGATCGGTTAAAACTTGAATTGAACCATAATGAATGCCGAATAAGTTTTGGTTAAAACACTGTTAGATATTAGTCAGCAGTTCTATTTTGTCAAATGAACACTCTAATTATAAAATCAATGTCCAACCGATCAATTTACGTTTCAAATTGAAGCTCTAGAAATGTTCCATTAACAGGATTATTTTCCCTTCATTTTCTTAAATCCTCCATTGATTGTTTTTTTTTCTTCTTTTCGTCAATCTAATTTCCATTCTAATCTGATTGCTTCCTTTCTATGACAGGCTAATATCCTTGGATTACCGACCATGTAGCCCCTTTAGGGGCCGTTTAATCTTCCGAAGTTTCTGTTTTCTTCCATCTATGGCGTGATTTTTTACCATCATCGTTCTGGTCGGGTGTAATTGCAACTGTTCTTGCCGGGGTCTGTTTTTTTAACTTCAACTGTTCTTGAATCAAAGATCAATTTTTAGGGGTTTCATCATCCTGTTCAAATCGGTAAAATCACTGGCTTATCTACGAATGCTCAAGGTTTGATTTATTAGAATCTTTTTCCAGCAGTAGGGGTTGCTATTGATCTTTTCTCTAATGCCATAATTGCTGCTTTCGTTATTTTGGCCAATTTCCCTATCTTAATTTGTTTACATTTAGCCTATGGGTCTTATGTTTTATCCATTTTCTTCATTGCTGCTCTTAATCTTTCTTAAGATAAACGTTCCCATTGTTCTCAAATGGTTTATGGTTGTCTGTGAGTATCATTCTTCTGATGCTTGCTTCTAGAGTGTTTGTTATTACTAGAGTTCTTCCTAGTCATGCTTATCAAATTTCAGTCTTCTTCATCACCTTAATTGTTTGTTTTAATGTTTCAATGAAGTGTTTGCCGTTTCTCTGGCCTTTAAAGCTACAAATGTTGTCGATTTCACCAGTTCTCCCTCCCTGTGGCCTAACTATTTTGGTCCTGTGTCAGATAAATGAATTAAGGTCTGGTAAAAAATTTAGTGTAAAATAGTTATCACCCAGTGGTTTAATTGTTTTGAGTCGACTGATAGTAATTCCCTACGCTGTTCTCTTACTATTCTGGTGTTCTGTCAGACTAATGTTCGTCTGGTTCTAAGGTCTTTTCTGTAGAATAGTTAGCTCCAGCGGTATCTTTTTGTTTTGGCCAGCATTACCCGGCAATCATCCATTGTTTCTAACTTCTTACACGACAATCATCCGTGTAGTTTCTTTCTTTAAGTAAAGCTAGTGTTCAGTCTCAGGGGGTGGTTCCTTTTTGAAACTTTCTTTTTTAGTCTCTCTTCCCTTAATCAGTCTTTCTTAGGGTATGTTCAGTTCACGTTTTAAAATTCAATAATCAGTTCACGTTCTTAAAACTTCCAATAATTTATTAGGACTTTGTTTTCTTCCTTGGCCTATTCATACTGCAGCTTTTATACATTGCAAACTTAATATTTCAGTGGCATTTCCCCCAAGTCCCTTGATCTCGTCATTGTGTTTAGATATCGTGGTAAATCGTTTTGTTCCCCTATGATGTAACCTTTGATAGGTATTTGTGCTAATTTTGGTCCCCAACAGTTGCTCTCCTCTTTGGCAAGTAATTCCCACTCTACATCGCCATCTCTTTAACAGATACTTCACGGATTTAACGGTTCCCTTTGGGTAGTTACGTGGTCGGTAAGCTGTTCCTTTAATCCTGTTAATTTTTGCCTGTCATTGATTTCATGTACTCATCCCATTGTGTTCTTTTCCGTCAAGCCTCTTTCCATATTTTTTTTAGTTTGTTGTACTATATTGTTGAGAGAAGCCTCATTGTTTGCTCATTCCCTTATTTATTCCTTAGTTGTTTGTTTAATCATTTCCAAAAAATTTCAAGTGACACTATGAAACTTCTCTCTTGGAATGTCCAAGGTATTGGTACTCCAATTACACAGGACCACTTTAACCACCTCAATACCTTTTACAAGCCAGATATAGTCTTTCTTGCCGAGACAAAAGCTCTGTTGTCTCGAATGGAACCTTTTTTTAAAAAATTCCACTTTGCTGACTGGTTTATTGTTCCTTCGGTAGGAATTGCAAAAGGGTTAGCGATTGCGTGGCACAACAACATAGAAATGAACCTTCTATCTTCTAACCTAAATGTGTGCCACTTTGAAACAAAAATTGGATTAGTAGAGGTGCTAATCACTTGTGTCTATGGTGCAGTTGAGCCGGAAGCTAAATTTGAACAATGGTCATATATTGCTAACATTGCACAACAGGTCAACAAACCTTGGCTCCTAATTGGAGATTTGAATGTTATCCTGGATCCAGATGAGAAACAAGGTGGAAATAAAACTAGCTCAAGCAGCAAATCTTTCATAGTTCGAACAATAGATAACATGGGGCTTCAAGATGTGGGTTATGAAGGAGCGCCGTTCACATGGTCCAATAATAGAGAGGGAGATGCCAACATATGTGAAAGAATAGACAGAGCTTTGACGTCATTTCAGTGGTCGCAAAAATTTCCCGACACAAAGGTGAGTCATCTTCCTAGAGTGGGTTCAGATCATACACCTCTCCTTTTTGATTCAATTCCGGAAAAACAAAAAATCCAAAAACCATTTAGATGCATTAGAACCTGGCTTTCTCATCCATCTCTAGCATCTATGGTTGCAAACTCCTGGAATTTCCATTCCAACATTACACAGGATACAAACATCTATTCGAAGCTTCATCTATTATCCTCGGATTTATCTCAGTGGAACTCAGAGGTGTTTGGGAACATCCACAAAAATATAAAATCCTTAAATAATAGGATTGAACGCCTACATAGAGCTGGAAAATACTCCGAAAATTTAGGAAAAATAAGAAATCTCCAAGCTGAGCTAGGAGAATGGTACAAAATAAAAAATGATTACTATCACCAATTATCAAGGGATAAATTTTTTAAAGAATATGACCAGAACACGGAGTATTTCCATGCTACATCTACAAATAGGAAAAGAATCAACGCTATAAACTCTCTTAGAGAACCATCGGGCCTGTGGATTTCAGATAGAGACCAAATCAATACCCTCTTGATCAACCACTTCACTCAAATAAGCTCCTCACATAACAATAACTTGGTGGAAGATTTATCAAGCTTTATTGAACCTTGCGTCTCTGAAGAGGAAAATTCTTCCCTAATAATTATACCATCAAAATAAGAAATTTGGAAGACAATTTCCAACATGAACCAGTGGGGAGCGCCAGGTCCAGACAGGTTTCAACCAGGATTCTTCAGAGCTAATTTGGATATAATGGGTCCAGATATAATTCAGGCAGTTCAAGATTTTTTTAAAACCGGAAACCTAAATCCGGAATTGAACTATTCTTTTGTAACTCTAATACCTAAAATATCCACTCCACAAACCCCATCATATTTCAGACCCATCAGCCTGAGTAATACAATATACAAGATCATATCAAAGATTCTATCAAACCGGCTAAAGCCAATCCTAAACAAGATAATTTCCCCAAATCAATCAGCCTTTCTACCAGGGAGACAGATCACATACAAAATTATCATCGCTCATGAGCTTATTCATTCAATGAAAAACTCAAAAGCCACAAAAGGATATTTCGCCTTAAAGTTAGATCTGTCTAAAGCTTTCGACAGAGTGGAGTGGAACTTCATCAAATCAGCTCTATCAACACTAGGTTTTGGTGATACGTGGGTAAAGCTTATAATGCAATGCATTTCAACCACCTCATTTTCTATCCTCTTAAATGGTTCCCTGGGTCCGAAATTCACCACTTCCAGAGGTCTAAGACAGGGTGACCCACTTTCTCCATACTTATTTTTAATATGCATGGAGACTCTTTCTAGACTCCTAGAAAAAGCATTTTCTGAAAATAAAATTTCGGGCCTTAAAATTAATAAAGATGCCCCGAACATCTCTCATCTTTTTTTCGCAGATGACTGCTTTTTATTCACAAAAGCTAATCTAGGTGAGGCAAAAAATTTATTAGACATCTTATCAAGATTTGGGGAGATAACGGGACAGATAGTCAACCTACATAAATCGGGTATCTACTTTAGCCCTAGAATTCATCCGAAACATGGGAAAATCATTGCAAGAATTCTAAAAGTTCCTCTAATGACAAAAAATGATAGATATCTGGGAACCCCTCTCTTCTTCGATAAAAATAGAAAAGAAAATTTTGAACCTCTATTACAAAAATACTATGCCACTCTTCAAGGCTGGAAATCTAAATTGCTCTCTCAGGCTGGCAGAACAGTTCTAATAAAATCCATTCTTCAAGGTTATCCAACTTACCAAATGCAAGTGCTAGCTCTTCCCAAGGAAACGTTAGATCAGATGGACAAAATCCAAAGAGATTTTTGGTGGAAAAAAGACAAGCCCAAAAGCAAAGGAGGATATATTAGGGCTTGGGCCAGCATCTGCAAGCCTATATCCCAAGGAGGTCTTGGAATCAAGAATCCGCACCAGTTTAACACAGCTCTCCTTACTAAACTAGCTAGCCATCTCATATTAGAGAAAGATCAACTTTGGGCTCAACTTCTCAAAGCTAAATACTTTCCAAACTCTCATCCTCTGGAATTCTCCAGGTCTTCCAAATTATCTTGGATTTGGACTAGTATAAAAAAAAGGTTTGGATCTCATTAAAGGAAATTTTATCTGGCAAGTAAAAAATGGAGCTTCTACAAAAATTTGGGAAGACAAATGGATTCCTTGCGCAGAGATCATTCAGAAGCCCATTAATTTGCAAGAGCCGGCTCCACAGAGGGTAAATGAGTTGATCACTCCCGAGGATACATGGGATCAAGAAAAACTTGATACTTATTTTAATCCAGAAATCAAAGTGAGAATCCTAGCTATTACTCCAAAAAAACAGGAACAAGACAAAGTCAGATGGCAACATCATCCTTCAGGAACCTTTTCGGCAAAAAATGTTTATAACTTTCTCATCAACCAAGATCAAGAGAGTAATTCATTAACCACCTTTCCCTGGAAATTTTTTGGAAAATCCAAGTAATCCCAAGAATAAAGCTATTCGTCTGGAAATTAGCTTAAAAAGCACTTCCAACTAACTCAAGACTTGGGGCACATAATTTAGACATAAACACAGAGTGTCCAATGTGTAATTCCCAAGAGCAAGAATCTGAACAACATCTTTTTCGCTTTTGCCCTTTTGCAAGAGCAATTTGGTTTGGTCTTTCTCTAGAAGCGATGAACGCTACAATTACTTCGGATTCCATAGAAAATTGGGTAAAAGAGTGGATCACGGACCAAGACTTCAATCAACTATCGGATAAAATAGCTACTATATCCTGGTTCATTTGGAAGCACAGATGCTCGGTAGTTTTTGAGAAAATAAAACCGAACCCAATTCATCTTATGGAGCAAATCAAGAAATTTCTAAACCAGAATACTCAGGCAAGGGTCCAAAACTTAAGGAAGATAGAAAGAAGAATAACCCCAAAGAAAAATGGTCTGACATAACTTCGGATTGGATAATATTTACTGATGCGGCTTGCAAAAAAGAGGACTCGACCATGGGATATGCTTTTTTACTTTATTCTGTGGACAACGAAACATTTATGTATATTGAAGCTGGTTCGGAGCGGGCCTCCTCAGCATTTCACGCAGAATCAAAAGCTTTACTAAAGGCATCTTCATAGTTAAGTAAAAATATATTATCCACTGTCTCAATAGTAACGGACTGCAAAACTTTGGAGGAAACGATCAACAAGTCTTTCAAAGCCTCTGAATGGACTGCGGATAACACCATACAAGAAGTGATCTCAATTCTGAAGAAACTTCCGCAAGCCCAGGTAAAGTATATAAACAGGAAATATAACTCTGCAGCGGACTACATAGCAAAAGAAGCTCGAGTAAAGCATCTTCGGCACAGGTTCTCTCACATTCAGCACAGGGTTCTAAAATCTAGTGTTATTTCCAATGTTTTTGATAAAAATGAGATTTTAAACGTGCTGTACTATATTTCTTGATTAATATAATTCTTGTTTACATAAAAAAAACACTCTAATTATAAAGTACACTAGATTTTGTGCCCGTGCTACGCACCGGGCGGACCCAAAAACCATCTATTTTTGATTTGGTGTGGCTCGGCTTTGCCTCGCCCCGATCACGATTTGGAATCTAAGAAAATTAATATTTGCATTGACGTGAAGGCTAAGATGTCGACATCAATGGCTTAAGAATGTGTGCTGTTATGTCGACATCAATGGCTTAAGAATGTGTGCTGTTATGTGCTAAAAAAGAGAGAAGAGATCACCATTAGCACAAAAAAAACTCTCAAAAAACTCTCCCTCTCTCTCCTGCTACAGTAACTAAAAAAATTCATTTCGTTTTCAAATCACCGACTGTAAACTACCAGCAGCAAACTCCCATTTCCACCACCATCATCTCGATGGGTTACAGTGGTTTGGGGGGTTTCGTTTTATTTTAGTTTATATGTTTTCCATGTTGGTACTCTCATGGTGTGTTGATGGGTTAGTTTGTTCATACTCATTTTGGTTGATTGATTTTGTGCTTTTGAATTGTCATACACCTAGAAAACTGCTTGTAATCGGTGCTACTATACTGTGTTTACGAACCAAAGAGTGGATAATTTATTTAAGCACTCAAACCGTTTGTCATTATGCTTCAATGGCGAGTTGCAAGTAAAGGAATCATCGATGTCCGTTTAGAGATTTTCATGGTTGTCCAGATGGGGGGACTGGGAGTAAAGGTTTTTCATGTTTGATTCCCCACCAAGAGACAACACCTCTACGCAATAAAGAAAAGAAGACTGCACTCCAACGGGCCATAAGAACTGATGTTGATGTCTTCATGAGTTTAGAGGAAACTCGAGAACTTTAAGACAATGGTTGTGCTTGAATGTATGAGTATTCGGGCTTGGAGCAGAGCGTGCAAGCATGAAGGGAACAACGATATTAAGCCCGAGATATGTGCGAGTTCGGTGAAGTAGCCGAAATAATTTTTGGAGTGCCTAAGCCTCGTCTACATGAGGATTTAGTGCGGCTTGACAAATGACTTGAATTGAATGAAGCAATTGTGGATGCAGTCTTTAGAGCCCCGGTATGTACGGTTAAGAGCATTCCAAGAGGTTGCGAGTTATCTTTTTCTCATGCCCGAAAAGCGGCACTGAGAAAGTCGCGGCTGAACCTAAAGCCGTTAAACATTGGGTCGGCTTTTGCTGCTCCCCTCGATGCACTTTGAGAGTGTTCCGACCTAAGGGTAGAGAAATTTGAATGCGGGTCTGTAATCGCAAGGCGACACAACAGACACAAATTCTTAGAGCGCTGCACTTTGGGGTGAACCTAGTGGGACTATAAATCTTGTTCGTGAGATTTTAAAGCTGCCAAACGATTAGTGTTAGAGATGATTACACATAGAAAGACAACAAAGATGATGACACGGGGAAAGACAACAGGCTCGGTACCAATATCTATACTTGTTTGCTTAAGGTGGCGGATGGGCACTTCACGAACGGCTGTTAAAGCCATCGGTTCGTCCTAGGTGGCGCCATACAACGAGAACACAAGGAAAGCACTTGAGGATAAGCATCCGACGATGCCGCCTCCAAGGAAACCAACCCGTACGTTCACAGGAGACACCGCTAGTGGCCGAAGAAGGTACCATTCTTAGTTGTATTAAATCTTTCCCCTAAGGGAACTTCGTGTGGAAGGGATGGCCTTCGGGCACAACATTTGTTGGATGCTTTCGTGGGGAAGGCTCAACTGTGGTCGCCGATATGGTCACGGCCATAACTAGGGTTGTTAATCTTTGGCTTGGAGGGAGATGCCCTCTTAACCTAGCGGAGTTCATTGCATCGGCTCCTAACACCCCTCCTTAAACCGGATAAGAGCATTCGTCCCATTGCTGTTGGGACAATTTGGCCGACCGGTGTCCAAAGCGGCGATGAAAGGGGTTGGTAAGGACATGGCAAACGTATCTACAGGATTTCCAGTTTGGTGTAGGTGTTTCGTGGTCTTTGAGGCAATCCTACATGCTTTGTGAATAGGTTTGTCGAGAAACATCATGTAGACGCTAGCCTCTCTATGCTAATGGTTGACTTTACCAATGCTTTTAACCTAGTTGACCGAACGGCTATGCTTTCCGAGGTACGTAAGCTTTGTCCATCTATATCGCCTTGGGTAGAATACTTGTATGGTCAACCCGCACGGCTCTATGTGGGGGACTCCTTTATCTACTCATCCACGGGAGTACAACAAGGTGACCCTTTAGGGCCTTTGTTATTTGCTCGGTACTTCATCATCTTATAGCTAAGATAAATGAGCACCGCATATTATCCCTACATGCCTGGTATCTTGATGATGGCACCGTTATTGGCGACACCCGAAGAAGTGGCAAAAGCACTCACTATTATCAAAACAGAAGGGCTGCGCTTGGGCTTATACTGAATATTAAGAAAACTGAAATATTTTGGCCCTCTTGTGATGGACGAAGGATAAGTGACGGGATGTTTCGTCGAAATCTCAAGACCCGGATAAGGGAGTCAAACTATTAGGTGGTGCAGTTAGCCTCGACGATGGTTTTGTGAAGGGCCTTGCCATTAAGAGGGCCAAAAAGCAGCGGATTTGATGCAGATTTTATCCAAGCTCCATGATCCTCAAAGTGAATTGCTGCTTTTACGAACGTGTATGGGTATCTCCAAGCTTCTTTTTGGCCTTCGATTTGTCACCCGACTATATTATGGAGGCGGTAGATATATTTGATAGAGGCTTGCGAAGTGGTGGAAGGCATCGTGGTGTGCGGGGGACCGTTCTTTGGAGAGCTTCAAAGGAGACTATCTACTCTACCTATCGGATATGGAGGTCTTGGACTTTATATTTTGCTAGGGAGGCATCTGAGTATGTTTTTTGTGGCTTCACGTGTGCAATCTTGGGGATTACAGGATCACATATTGAGGAGTAGTGGTGTGGACGGTATGGATGATAATTTTAATAAGGCTTTGGAAACGTTACAAGTGACTCTTCCTGATTTTGATCTTAACAACTTCACCAATAAAGACAACGCCCCCCCTAAAGCACAAAGCATCCCGGCGAGTGCTCTTTTTGGTAAAGTGGTTAAGGACATTGATAGAGTTTACATGCTAACGGAGAGACAGAAAGCGGTTTTGGTTGTTTGCAAGCAGACATGCCCAAGATTTTCTTCTTTCTATTCCGATTGAGGGGCTAGGAAGAAGATGTCTCCTTTGGAGTACCGGTCTATCCTCAAATACAAGGTTAATGATCCCGCTTATCCCTCCGACTCTCGCCGCCCAGCTTGCATAACAAAGTTGCTTGGATTCATATGGTGAACATGCAGTTCATTGTAAAGTAGACCCCGGTTATAAATATAGACATGATCATGTGAGGGATATTTTGTATGATGTACTTGTGGAGGTCTGGCATTTCGGCAAAGAAAGAAGCACTGTGCATTTCCCGACAGACCCACTTGAAGGGAGATCGACACTAAGACCAGTGATGTTCTTATTTTTGGATGGGCTAATGGGAAACACACATGTGTTGACCTCACCGGGGTATCTCCTTTGGTAGGAATTGGACATGGCACCTTTACTGATCGGGCTACGGCGCTAAAGGCTGCCTCGGGTAAGATATCGAAGCATGAGAAAGCATGTGTTGACAATGGGCATGCTTTCGTCCTTTTGCTTTTGATACTTTTGGCTATTTGGCTCCGGAAGCGGTTGGACTACTCAAGAGGGTCCAAAGTCATGCGCAGCAATGTAATGACCCACCGGCTCACGAGATTTTATTTTTAATAGGATAGGTTTTGCTATTCAAAAAGGGCTAGCGGCACACTTATCGCTCGCTTGCCTAGTATGTAATTTTTAACTTTGTAATTTATTGATAATAGTTCGACCATTAGTGTTAATAATAATAAATGATAATAGGATCACTAATAATCATAACAAAAGTAATATTAACACTTATCAAAAAGTATTGTAATGAACTTTATCTAATTAAAATCTCATTAGAAAATATTTAATGATTAAAATAATAATTAGGATCAAGTAGCTATTGCTAAAATTATTAATAATTATCTATGGTCAGATTTTGTAAATTAAATAAAATTGAAATACATTCTTTGCATTGAAATCAGATAGATGATATAAGATTTATTAAATTAACAACTAATCCAGTGGGGGATATCAAAACTAATTGGGGGATATAGCTATTAGGACAAAAGCGATGTTCCAATAGCAATTAAGGTTACCCCTCACTAATTATTTTTTAATTCCTAATCTAGCCCTCACTAATCATGTTTAGTAGTTAATAATAATTAGTAAATTCTTAAATATTTGGGGATAGATTAGTGTGTGTTTTGATTTTAATTTGTCTGCGAGTGATGAGTAGAAGGAGAGGAAAAAAAATTAGTGGAATTTTTTTTTTTTTTTTTTTTTGAAAATGGAAGATGATTGTGATGAAGAAATCTTTGCTAAGAGGTTGAAAATTTGATTTTATTTCTTTGAATCCACCATTTTGCGGTGAAAAAGCTTGGTCTTTGGCATAGTATTCACGAAAAAACCATCTTGGGAATTTGTTGGAATTTTTCTTAAATTGTTTGCCACTATCCGGGGGGTTCGGGGGGCATAGCCGGTGCCTGTTCCGACATAGTATTTTGCTTAAATTTCTATGCCGGAATAGGATGAAAAGTATCCAGAAAATTGTTTTTTTTTTCATTTGACTACCGGCATGGAAAGATTTATATCGAGCATGCCGGAACTCAGTACCGGCATTGAATTTCATGACTTCCGGCGTGGTCTTCATCATTTCCGACATGGTCTTCATCACTTCCGGCGTGGTCTTCATCATTTCAGACATGTTTCTTCATCACCTCCGGCGTGGTCTTCATCCTAAATAACCATGCTGGAACTTCGCTTCAATGATGGTATTCATCGAATATCGAATCTTAGGCACATGATGAAAAGTATCCAGAAAATTGATATTTTTTTCATTTGACTACCGGCATGGAAAGATTTATATCGAGCATGCCGGAACTTAATACCGGCATTAGATATTCATCCCAAGATCGAATCTTGGATTACTTAAAACCAGAAGCGTGGTATTCATCGTAAATAGAAAGCTAGGTACTTAAAAATCGTGGTATTCATCGTAAATAGAATGCGGTACTCTTGTGTAACTCATTGTTTCAGATATGTTTGGCGATTCTAACCTAAACCCATTCTATAAATCGATTAAAACAATCATAAATGAGTTCAAAATCATTAACCTTCTAAAGAACAATGAAGAAGATGAAGATTTTTTTTTTTTCAAAACACTTAACTGTGCTGGAACTCAAATGGAATTGGTGGATAAACTTATTTGGTTTTTAGATTTAATTGTTTTGTGGGAAGGTCATAACAGTCTTTTCATAAAAGTTTTTAATTAGGAAAAGGGTATTTTGGTATTTTTCATAATCAAAAGTTACCCCTTATCAGCAACCCTGGTTGGGGGAAGTAATTCATATCCCCCAATTAGTTTTTTATATCCCCCAATTGCGCGTTCGAAATTAAACCTAAGAATGTACATATATATTGTAAAAATAAAAGACTAAATTTCTTAGTAATCTTATACCCAAATTATTTTTTTAGTTCGATAACTGATTTAGTAAATTATTAAAATTAAATAATATGAAGAAATAATAATAGTGTTTGGATGCCTAAGACAATATTAGACCTGAAGAAAATAATTTGTATATTAATAGGATACTTTACATTTATAGGAAAATTAACGACTTCTATGATACATTAGAATTTTATACATACTCAAATAGAAATAAAATCAAAATACCAAAAAACGCTAGAATTTAATAAGATATATATAGTATACAAACTCGATATGAATAATTAAAACTAATTATAGTAATCTTTATGTGAATGTAAAAATCATACTTAGAAAATTAAGACTTAGCGTACCAATAGAACTATCAACAAACGTATACCGATAATAATAAAGAAATAGTGAATGGTAACACTGATAAAAAGTATTTCATTAAATATATTAATAACAGATTTAAAGTAGATAATATTTGGAAAATTTATATATCGTATATCAGTAAAAATTAAAATATCAGATAATATAGATTTACGTGAAATACAATTTGGATTAGTTATATAGATAAGTATATAACAAATATGGAATGCGCAATTGGGGGATAGTTTTATTAATTGGGGGATATAGCTACAGGACAAAATAAGTGTCCCAATAGCAATTCTGGGTTACCCCTATGTAATTATTTTTTTAATTCCTAATCTAGACCCCACTAATTAGGATTAATGATAATTATAATTAGTAAAATGTTAAGTATTAGGGGGATAAATTAGTGTGTTTTTAATTTTATTTTTATTTGTGTGGGTTAGTTGAGAGTAGAAGGAGGGAAAAAAAAAATTGAGTGAATTTTGTTTTTTGAAAATGGAAGATGATTGTGATGAGAGACTTGCAGCTGCAGAATCTTTAGCTCAACTACAACAACAATCATATCATCAATCTTCGGTTAATGATAACAACTCACAGTGGAGTTATATGATGAACCAACACCCTTGGATCATGATTTTCGTGAGCATGAAGTGTTTTTTGAAGAACCAACCCAACAAAGTAAACATGTCCAGCATACAAGCAACCCCAACGCACAGGTAATGCTTCAAACAGGTCGAAAATTTGATTATTCTTTTTCAAACCGCCATTTTTTCTCTGAAAAAACCTAAGTCTTGGCTTACACTCGTGGTATGAATAATGCGCCGTAACTAGTGGTACAGGCGTGGTATTCATACTCCTTTCCATGACGGTTGAGTGTATCCCCATTTTTGAAACAGTGCCGCGCGTGGTATTCATACCAAATATCCATGCTTAGGTATACATTTACACTTTTTTACTCTACCAATATTCCATGGAATATCCATCCGTAGGTATACATTTACACTTTACCTACCACCTAATATTCCATGGAATATCCATACCCAAGCATGGTTTACTTCAAACTTACTATGTCGGTACCTCAAGTAAAACATACAGGAGTTTTTGTTTTCGATCTTAAGTCTGATTTCTATTTTATTTTTTCGTGGAACGTAGGCACTTAAGACTCTAGGCGTAGTTTGAAATTTTCGTGAATGCCGTAATTTGTAAAACGGGAACTTTACATATATACCATGCCGGTTTTACATGAGCCGGGATACAGGAGTTAATGATATTTTGAACCTCGTACCGGCGTCTAAGTTAGAAATTATCATGCATCTTGCACTAGGTACCTGTAGCGGATTTTACCTTTTCTACAATGCTTCATCCTTTATCCAGAGCATTGTTGTTTCAAAACATACATTTCCGGAACATTATTATGTGGAACTAATTCAATTTTCTTTTCGTTCATGCCTTAGGTTGTGACATACATCGCTCCAAAATTCCAAACCTCTCTTTCGGATACCTCTGAATACTATAAAATGCCTTGGGAATGTTGCAAAAATACTTTCACCTAGTTTTTACAATTTTATGTTTGGGATTGCTTGTAACTAACCTTATAATCTTCCCTTTTTGTCCTTATATAGGGAATAAAATCTCAACTAGAGCAATTTCTTTGGAAAAGAGACGGCTCTTAAGAACATGTGTGTCTTAGTGAGGAATAGCGAGAGGTTAGGATGTTCGTTTTGAGATGGTTTGTGGCGATTCCTGAATATCAAGGAGAATAGCCATAAGAGAAGGTTATGTATAAAAAGAAGACTAATAGGGTATACAAGACTAAAACGAGGAAGGATGAGTGCCCCTTTAAGCTTGTATTCCATCTAAGAGACAAAGGAAAATAAGAAGAAGAATGGGATTGTACGGTTTTTTTTGGGCGTCATAACCATCAGGATCGAATGATTTTGTTGGTTACTCCTAATTCTTGAAGCTAAAACCTCATCAATTTGAGGATGTAAAGATAATGACAAAGCATGTATCAAACCAAGAGTGATTCTTAGAGGCTTCGAAATTACGATTTATAGCGCATAAGCAACCATTAGAAGGTTGGAATGAGAAGGGAGGACCGTTATACAAAAATTTGAGAAGATAGTTTGGGATCACAACTACACACGAATCATTAAAAAGGGTCGGACGGAGCCCCTTCAAATATTCATTTCATCCCTTTGCTTTCCACAATTGGCTCATCGTGTTGTGATGTTCTTATGATGGACTGCACTATAAGACAAATAAATACAATATGCCGTTGTTCAACATCGTGGTGAAAACATCAGGACAAGGTAACATTCACATTGGCTTGGTGTTTAATGAAAACGAGAGGGATTAAAATTATCGTTGGGCGTTGCGACGATTGAAATTATTGTTCACGGAAAATCGATTTCCGGTGTCATCATAAGATCAATTTAGCGCATTAATGAATGCCATATCCGACGTATATCCGGATGCTCAAAATTTCTATGTACATATCATATAGGTGAAAATGTGAAAATCATTGTCATGCTTTGTTTGAACCTCTAAGGTGGATATTAAGAAGCGAATGGTTGTCTGACTAGAGGAAGATATTGTAAAGACAAACTATAAGCGAAGAAGAATAAAATGAAGAGGAAACATCAAAAGCGATGAGCAAAGAACACGGTGAAAATCACAAAAAAGGTGATTTAATTCTAAAGGATTGGAGAAAGTTTGGTCTCTTGCGTGGACATGTATGAAAAAGAGATTGAATATGTTTATTGCCAAATATAACTAGAAGTGTATCCAAGTGCCGTCTCATATTTTCGGATAATTGGTTGGATAAGTTCAAGGAAAAATTTATGCGTGCGTGGACAAATCATTATGAACATTACGGGAATGAAGCAACTAGTATAGCGGAGTCCTCTAAATTGATTTAAAGATCTCGTCTAATTAGGGGAAAGAAGCGTGGTTACGATCACCAAGGCAATGGAGCAACACTTTAAGGCTGATATCGATAGGATCAAGAAGGCTTTTGAGAAAATCTCAATGGAAAGGATGACTCAATTTCTTAAATATACTAAGTTGCTCCAAGGAATAGAGTTCAACGTCTCCCATTGGGCAATAAAACATATGATGAGACAAATGCAATATGAGAAAAATTACGGAAAACCGGGTGATGTGTGTATTTGTCTCGACATGTCTTCATTGGGGCTTCCGTGTCGTCATATGCTTGTGAAGTATGAAGAAGTGATACCTATTGATGTTATTGATCCGTTTTGGAAGCAACTAACTTTCGACCTTCCACCTACGGAAGATCCCTGAAAATCACCATGGGTTACAAAGGAGGCCATGAAATTCTATGAAGCTTAATCACGAGCCAACTCGGCTAGCCGACAAGTGTTGTTGAGCCAACTAAGGCTAATTACACGGCCATGGATAGCACCAAGTGAAGAGATAAGAAATGGAGATCCGCACGGTAGACCACAAACTAAAATTCCAAGGAGAAAACAAAGGAAAGAATTGAAATAAATGACTAGACGTGAAGAAGAACTCGCGGAATCTAAGAGACGAGATCTATCCGCAAGTGAGATTTCGAAGCAGATTCATGGAAGCGCTGGTTCCAAACAAACGGGGTAGGACCAAAGAAGGAACCGATATCAAGTCAACATCAAACGACGGGTTCGAAGCTACACCCATAGTCGATGTATCCGAGGTTCAAAGGAAAAGGGGAAGGCCGCCGAAGGTACCCACATTAAGCTACCAAGGACAACAAGGTGAGCATTCGAGGCTACACCCATAGTCGATGTATCCGAGGTTCAAAGGAAAGGGGAAGGCCGCCGAAGGTACCAACATTAAGCTACCAAGGACAACAAGGTGAGCATTCCGAGGCTACACCCATAGTCGATGTATCCGAGGTTCAAAGGAAAAGGGGAAGGCTGGCGAAGGTACCAACATTAAGCTACCAAGGACAACAAGGTGAGCATTCCGAGGCTACACCCATAGTCGATGTATTCGAGGTTCAAAGGAAAAGGGGAAGGCCGCCGAAGGTACCAACATTAAGCTACCAAGGACAACAAGGTGAGCATTCCGAGGCTACACCCATAGTCGATGTATCTGAGGTTCAAAGGAAAAGGGGAAGGCCGCTGAAGGTACCAACATTAAGATACCAAGGACAACAAGGTGAGCATTCCGAGGCTACACCCATAGTCGATGTATCCGAGGTTCAAAGGAAAAGGGGAAGGCCGTCGAAGGTACCAACATTAAGCTACCAAGGAAAACAAGGTGAGCATTCCGAGGCTACACCCATAGTCGATATATCCGAGGTTCAAAGGAAAAGGGAAGGCCGCCGAAGGTACCAACATTAAGCTACCAAGGACAACAAGGTGAGCATTCGAGGCTACACCCATAGCGATGTATCCGACGTTCTAAGAAAAGGGGAAGGCCGCCGAAGGTACCAACATTAAGCTACCAAGGACAACAA